>VXBB01001397.1:159533-181263 GCA_013399915.1 Illadopsis cleaveri
CTCTCCCGCGTTAGAGAGGGCATTTTACAGAAAGCGTCGGGCTTACAAACTGAAAGTGTGCTTCCACAGTGGGGGAGACGAGCAAGTGACACGTGCGGGAAGCGAAGCCGGAATTTTAGAGTTGCTCCTCTCTTGGAAACGGGAAAGGAAGGTTTGGAACGTGGCCGGAAAGTGCAGATGCTCTCTTCAACTCTGAACTTGTAGTCACATCTCTTTACAGAAAATAGGAGGGTCCTAAAGCTGTTCCGCACGAAGATTTGAGTGCTTTGGGCTTTCAGGATGTCACAGTTGTTGCACCTTATTTAGCTCTCAGCTACAGGTTTGGCAGAGGGGATGGTGTTAACAAGTTTTTGCTGTATATCCCGACTTTGCTGCTACTGTTCAAAGTATAACACAGTAAAGTACCCTTATAATTGACGTTCAGACAAAGAACATTGCAGCAGGAAGTTAAAGAAATAAATTGTGAGAGGAGGGTCTGCTCTAAATGATTTGTTTAGCCATGTTTCCATGAACGTGAAAGCATGGTGTGACTGAAATAAATTCTGTGTTGTGAAAGCCTCTGCTGAAAGTGGTGTACTAAGTGTACTCTGCTAAATGGTGTGGAGGCTTCACTGCTAAGTTTGATGGGTTTCTGGGCTTGTTGGTTTCGTTTGAGCTCAGCAAGCTGACAGGTGTAATATCTGGAACAGGTTTAGGGTGTCATTAGTGCAGAGTATAAAATACCTGTCACATGTTCTGTACATATTTCAGGGATCAAGTCTCTCCAAACATATCAGAATGGGATTTGCCTCCCTACCATAGTATTTTCAGCAGTGTTGAGTGTCCTTTCCTCCTAGAGTGGCTTATTTCTGAAAATTTTGATCTAATTTGTCAGTTCCCACCCACCCCCTTTTAGGGTTTTGTATTTAAACAAAGTCCTTGTCCTAAGGCACAGTTGCTCTCTGCTTCTCACTCTTGGATAAGTTCTCTTCATCTCATGAATCCCATCTGAATGCTCTGGGCTATATGTAGGCTCCAGAGCAATTTTGTGATGGTTTGGATAGATACTCTGTATGAAATGGGGTGGGAATTCTTCTGTGGGGATGCTCAGGCTCTGAAAATGTCACTTTTTTGTCTTTTGACAAAATAACAATGGCACCTTTTGTTCACTGAGCTGTTACATTTTGCTTTCTAGAAATTTGCGTAGCTCTGCTCACACAGTGAGCTTTGTTCAGACTTGCTTGTGGGCTGAGGCACCACAGCCCTCTGCATGTGGGCTTTTTTTCTTTTTTCAAATGATCTGGTATTCTTCAGAGCTGGTTTTTAATACTTGTGACAGTTGTAACCATCTTGCTTTTTTTAGGAACTTCTCTGCTCTTTATCCACTCAGTTCTCCTATGGAGAAGCTCAGGTTCTTGTGGATAATGGAATATAAATGTTTAAAGAGTATCTGTTCTCTCTGCTTAGGATGCAACCTGACCTATTTCTGGCACTGAATGGCAGCAGATCCATGCAAAGGCGTCCTTGAAAATGAGACTCATAAGATCAGGAGGAGTTCAGTTCCTACCTCTATAAATTATCTAAGCCATCACAGTTTATTTAGATGTTATAATATTTAATTATTCACTTTTTGGCATCTTTTAAAATCACCGTAGTTTGAGGTTAGTTATAATTTAAAATATGAAGAGAATTTTGAGATACGAGCTTTAGGAGGTCTGCTATGGTAATTCTCAAAAAAGAGGAATGTTTCTGTTTCTTTCTGCTTGAAGAGTGGAAAGTGGGGCTGTGGAATGATGGAAGTACTTTGTGCTTCTATTTAATTTAGTGACAATTACTAGATATCGTTGCCAGTTCCTCAAAAGACTCACTAGAGAGCCACAGTTCCCTTGCTGTGGGATCTTCTTGTGCAAAAGAAATTGGCAGTTAAATGAGTACACTTAGCAGGTAGGGATGTTCTTTGTTTGCTTTTAGTGCCTTATCCTGTTATGTTCTTGTAAGTCTTACTCATGCTTGAAATTGCTCCTTAATTCTCTTGTCAATCAGCAGGGCTGTGGGAGCTGTTGGTGAGACAAGCACTGAAATCTTGTAGCTGAATGTGTCTTGCTCCTCTAACTTGCAAGTTTCCTTCTGTGCTGTGGCCTGGCAATATTATTTGGGATAAGTAGTGTGTGGTGGCTGCCTAGATCTGTGAAAAGGGGGTGGGTGAAGTGTGAGAGGCTGGAAAAGGGAAAGATAATGAGACTGAACACAACACACTGAACAGCCCGGCTGCTGCTGCCCTCTTTGTACAGAGTGCCTAACTATTTTTTCCCCTTTTTTTTCTTTCTAGGAGTGACAAGACCTTGGCTCTGGAGTCTCTCTGCCAGTCTCCTTGGGTTGCTCTGTCCTGCCCACATTATTCTTGCAGCTCTGGTGGCTCTGGATGGCTGGTGAGGAGGGATGTTCAATCTAATGGCCAATTGCTGCAACTGGCTAAAACGGTGGAGGGAACCTGTCAGGTAAACATGGGAAAGTACATTTCTCACCTTCCCAAACTGTGTTTCACCTGTGTTTGATTCATTGTTCCATATTTGATCATGTCCAGCCTCTCACCCACCAGCACCCCCAAGTTCTTTGTCCCCAGGGCTCTTCTCCATCTGCTCCTCCTGTGCTGATGCCCTGACCCGGGTGCAGCACCTTGTGTTTGGTCTTACTAAACCTGCTGATATTTCATGGGCCACTTCTTGAGCTTGTGCAGTTCCCTCTGGAAAGCTTCCTATCCTTCAGGTGTGTCAGCCCCACCCCTCACCTGCAAACCTGCTGAGGATGCCCTCAGCACCTTTCCTATCTCATTAGTGAGAATATTAAAGCACACTGGTCCCAGTATGGACCTCTAAGGGGCACTGCTGGTCACTGGTGTCACCACTATCCTCTGACTGTGACCCTTACCCACCTACCAGTCCATCCACTGAGCCCATCTCTCCAAATTGGACACAAGTCCAGATAAATGAGATCTGTGATCCTTCCTTTGTCCACTGCTCTGGCCATTCCATCACAGAAAGCCTCTGAGCTGCTCAGGGTAAAGTTTAGTTGTTTTTTGCCTTATTCTTCCAGGTTCTGCATTTTGAGATTCTGAAGTATAATTTGTTGAATTTTTGGGTTCTTTTCTCGGAGGTTTCTTGCTCTTCTGAAAGAACTTGTATAAATTATACTTCATGTTTGATACTATTACAGTTTCAAGTTTGTGATGATTTTTAGAATTCCATCACTTAAAGAGGCATAAAATTGAGCAAATTGATTTGACCACTGAGTCTTTGCAAACAGGGGGAAGAACTGAGGTATACACATATAAATATGGTTTTCCTGTGGCTTTTAAAATCCTCTCCTGGTAAACATATTAACCTGTGTACCAGTTTGCTAATAAATTGTGCATTCCTAGCACCACTGGTTTGCACATTTACAGTCCAGAAATAAAGGCATGGTAAGTCCCACATATTTCCAGCATCTGGTGTTGTTCAGACACACTGATGGAGACAGAAATAATTCTCTAATACAGGAAAAACTTTTGAGGCAGAGAGATGGTAAAAATACAGGGGAATGGAACTGCAATTACAGAAATTGTTAAAGGGACCATGAGCACACCAAATAAAATTTAAAGTACCGTGAAATTAAATTGCAGCAGGCAAGTGCCAGTTGAAAGCAGAATCATTGCCTCATGTGAAACTTAGACCATTTCATTTCATACCTTGTTCTGCTGTTCTGTTTCATCAGGTGGTTGGACATATTAAACACCAGACACACAACAGTAACAGTGCCTTGGTATTTTGATATCTCTTCTTTCTAGTATTTGGTGCTAAATTTGCTGTGCATGTGTTTAAAATATAGAATAAATGATGTGTAGCTAGAGGAAAAAAAAATTAAATATCTTTGTCTTTTTTTTCTCCTTATGGAGGAAGGTGACACTAATAATGGTGGGTCTGGATAATGCTGGGAAAACTGCAACAGTCCGAGGAATTCAAGGAGGTAAGTGTTGAATTTATCATCCAAATGGAGCACTGACAGTATCATTCCTAATTTTCAGTCATTTAAATCTGAAAATACTGCTTCATCTCTTAATGTATCTGTTCCTCCCATGTTTTTGAAAGAAAATGTTGGTGGTTGTACCATCCAAATATCACATCTTAATGCAAACGTTACAATGGACAATACAGTCAGTGGACTCGATTTTTTTTCTCTTTTTCCCTTGTGTGCATGTGCTGAAGTTGCTTTCAGGTGACCATTCCAGTAATGTGCACAAAGCAGTAAACTTCATATAAAAATCAGTGTTGTAACTAAGTATATATAAGCAGAAAAGGTTTAAAAGAAGGAAATTGGTGTGTTTAACATTAAGGATTGTTCTAGTGTTACATATTTTTTATCATTATTTATAATGAGAAAATGATGATAAATAAAACTGCCACTTAGAGACCACTTGATTTTGAAGGGTACTTTTCCCTGGCTCATGCAAGCAGGATATAATTTGAGATAAAACTTGTGCTTATGAAAACAAAAATTCTGTATTTTTTTTCCCTCCACTTGTGGGATTGTCTTTCTAAATAACTTTCATCTTGTGCAAGAACAAGAGTTTACTTAGGAGTGTTTTGGCAGAGTTAGAGACTCCACCTCGAGTTTGTTTGCTTGTGTTATGTAAGTTCACAGACTTGCTAAAGCATAAATAAAATCATGAGTATCCTCTCCTGTTCCTCCATCTTTGCCCTGAAAACAGGAGTGTTTCATTATTTAGCCTGCCATTCTATTTGAAAATCACCTTTACTATCTTTACCATCTGAATATAACAGTTATTTCTAAAAGTCCTATTTTTCAGGGGGAAAAAAATGAGATAAAGATGTGTATTTCTAAAGGGAACCTCAAGAAAAAGGCAGTTCTGATTTCTTTGAGTGTTCCCCAGGGTTTAAATGTCCTGAATGCCCATTTGGGCTGTCTTAAGGGCAGGAGCAGAAGGCTGGTGGAGATTCAGTTTCTGCACTGCTCTTCAGAGCTCAGTGCTTTTAGCCAGCCCTTCATTTTTTTTCCTCTCAACAAGCTGAATTTGTCATGTTTCTCTTGCCTTGTCCTACCCAGCTGCATAAACCAGATTTCCAATTATCTCACTGAGCCCTGCAGGCACAGCTTAGTGGTGTGAGGCCAGTCCAGACTTTCTTTGCTCTCAGGAAAGGGAGACAGCAAGCCAAAGTATTAAATAGAAATCTATAATTTTTTTAGCATATTGCATGGCAAATTAGGAAAAAAACAGCAAATAAAAAAGCAAACACACAAAGGCTAAAACCTGGCCTCGAATAAAGGGAATCAAATAATTTACATCTCAGAAGAACATGGTTTCAGTCATTGCATCTCAGCCCTTGGTTTGAACTTCCCAAGCTGTTTTGGCAACCATGAAGGATAAAAAAACAAATTTGGCAGAGCACAAGGGTTCCTAGGTCATAGTGCATTAATTGTTTTGGTTGTTTTCCTTCTGAGAGTTTAATTACTACCATGGAAATGAGAGTGGAAGTGAGAATGCAGTACAGTCACCACCACTGCAATGGAACTGTGGTGTGAAACATTAAAATCTCCCTTTTGGGCCCCTCTCTTTTCTCTCCTTCCCACTCCCCCAGTGCTCCTATCTAAATTAATGTAAAGTAACTACTTGAGAGACAAATTAATTTAAAATTCCTCGAGGAGAGGGAAAATCTTTGTGTAAGCAAAAACGCGGTCAGCAGTATTTAACTTTTAAAATGCAAATTTTGCTACATAAATCCCACTATAAAATCCTCTTTAAACTGAAGGCTTTCTTCTTTGACAGAGTCTCCTGAAGATGTGGCTCCCACAGTTGGGTTTTCCAAAATTGACCTTAAACAGGGACGCTTTGAAGTCACCATCTATGATTTAGGGGGCGGAAAACGGATTCGGAATATCTGGAGGAATTATTATGCCGAGTCCTACGGTGTCATATTTGTGGTGGATTCCAGTGACATTGAAAGAATGGAAGAAACCAAACAAGCCATGATAGAAGTCCTAAAAAGCCCTAAGATATCAGGAAAACCTGTGTTAGTGTAAGTAATGTAATAAATGTTCTTCAAATAATCTGAAATTTGGTGAACTTAGACCTAAAGAACTATTTCTGTTGTAACTAATACTGCTGTAACTTTAACACTGACCAGTATTACAATTAATTTTATGGTTTTGTGTTTTATTTAATCCTTCTCAAGGATATTTATTTCTCTTCCATTAGCCATGGAAAAACAACAAGGTGGGATTTTTTAACGCTTTGAAATTCTAATATTACTTGAAATGCTAGGTTAAAAAGCTTTACAAATTTGGCATGACAACATGGTGTAAGAATATTGTTGCTACTTATGCCTACATCAATTAATTAAATGGTAAATAGCTGATTGTACTCAGCAATAGTGTGATCTCTCAGCAGTAAATGTCGTGTTCACTTAACACATGGTGCTGCTGGTACATGGTCAGCAAAATCTCTTTAAAGGAGGCTTGCTTTAATTGCATTGGGCATGTGCCTTTTCTGTTTAATGAGGTTTGTAAAAATATTGGAAAGAACACACTTTATTAAATTCCACACCAAAAATATTTGATTACAAATACTCTTTTGAAGTTGAAAAATAAACCTCTGAAAGTTTAAAATGGTTTAGCAAGTCAATATCTTTGTGTCTGGTGAGCATAAGACACCTCCATAATGCATAAATTGCACAGCATTCCAGTGCTATCATAAGGAATCTGTACAGGTAAGAGGAGAGGCTTCTTATTTTCAAGAAACAGTGATGCTCTGCTGGTTTGAAGCTGAACCTGGTTAATTGTGTTGATGAAGTGGAGGGTAGTTCAGCAAAGTAATGGTGTTAATGTTGAAAATAGATCAGATTTCACCTTTCATTGTTCTGAATGTTACTGGCACAGAGAAGGCAATAAAGCCAACTTAGTTTAACTCAAATGTGTTTTGAAAATGCAGCTGTGACAGTGAAAAACTGTGCTGTGTTTTTTAATGAAATACAGCTTTATGGGGGGTTTTGTGTTGTATTTTGGTTTTGTTTGGGTTTGGGGGTTTGGTTTTTTTTGTAGAAATCTCTATGCTCTAATCCTATAATGGAGTTTGTTTGGGTGACTGACTGGACCTGCAGAGAATCACTCACTTCCCTGGATCTTGATACTGCTTTTTCCTCCCTATCAGTAGCTAATCAGAAGGCAGAGTGTATTTATTAATTGCTCTAATGGTGACTAAACCAAGTTTGTTGATGTTATTATTTTTTCATTAAATTAAACATCAAACCTTTGATCAGAATTTGCTTTTGCAGTGTCCCAGTTCTGTGGAGGGATCCAGTAGTTCTTTGGTTTATGCTCCCTGTGTGAGCCTGCCTCTTAAGAATCCTCTCCTGTATTGTCAGATTTCCAAATTTATGCTGAAAGTTAGCCTTTTTTAATATTACATTAACTTTGATGTTCAGATTTTGTTTGTGGGTTTTTTGGTTTTGTTGTTTTTTTTAATAATGAGATACTTGCTATCTATGTAGCAATAAGTTCCCTAATACCTTGCTACATTTTTAATTAGTGCTTTTTAATCTGTGCAGAATAGGCTGAATTGCCCATAAAATTGGACAATAAAATGGTGCCAAATACTCTGTTTTATAGAATATGGGAATATGAGAAATCTAATGTTCAGTGTGATGTTTTCTACAAATTTAATTGCTGCTCTCCTATGTTGTTATTTATTGCTGCCCATGGATTCTGCCCACAGAATCATTTTAAGACAATTTTCCTCAAGTGTTGATAGTATTGTCTTTTACTGTCCCTTGGTGTAAATTACTTAGAGATGTTAAACTTGTCATTTGGGTTTTTTTACTGTTCAGTGTTATCACCTAATTTATGTTTATGGGTAAATTCTTCTGGCAGCATCCTCAGGACTTATATAGGCATGCAAGATTAAATTTTCTTTACTTTAGGATTATATTTGTCCTTTCCTTTATCAGAAAGGAGCACACAGACATCATATTATGCAGGCAAATGCTGGTTTTGTTTGGGATTAGTTGTGTTTGTTTTGAGTCTTTGTTTTGGTTTTGGGGTTTTTTTTTAAGTTAACATGGAGCGTGTGCAATGGGAAATGCAAGTCCATGTGCTGTGGCTGATACTTTATACCAAGGAATTTTTTGGGAAGGTATTTTGTTAGGAGAAAGCTACTTTCTACCTGCTATTTTGGTGATAAGGGATTACAGCTATTAATGTTTCACTTTTCTTCATAGAACACTTGCAGCTGGGCTTTAATTTGTTTGGTTTTCTGCATATTTAGGTAACTGCTGATAACACTGGAAAGTTACTTTAGTGATTACTGCAAAATTGCTCCTGCTAATGATTTTGATTGCTCAATATCAAATTTGGTGTAAACTGTAGTTCATGCTATTATTTCATACTGTTTATTTTCAGTTAATTGTACCCCCTATAAAGGAGAAGTTTCCACAAGTCTTTCTCACTTCCCAGCCCTCCACAGTGTGTTTTATCTGCTTTGCCTGTTTCTAACCAGTTTACAGCTGGAGATGACTTATTCAGGCAGCTCTTCCCTTAAGTATTAAAACTTGGATTTTGGAAACTTGAGTTTTATTCCATGATTGAAAGTACAGCTCTTGTTTATTGGCTAGTTTCTGTTCTGCCCTTGGAACATAAAGGTATTTTTAATACATGCAGTTAAGGGGAGAGTATTTAATAAAATAGTTTGTGGTGTCATCATCTATGCTTATTTTTTGTTGCTACTGGGTAAATAATATTTTTCACTTTAGGATTCAGGCCTTTGTTTGTATTTTGATAGCAGTTAATTTCACTTGCAGTTTTAATCTGGGATGGAAGGAGTTCAGCTATTTCTAAATACCACAATGTGAAAATTACTTTGATAGTAGATTAATTTTTTTTTTCCCCATTACATGCAACTAAAAATATCCAGTTCACTTTGTATCTAGCTGAATTGCAGTGCAGTTTGTTTTGCCTTCTCTGACTATCCAAATAAAGTGGTATTGATTGTTTCTTTGCACAGCACAAAGCAGTTCAGGAACACATTTCTGCTTTGCTGTTTGGTTTTAGTGTGGATTTTTTTTCTTTTAAATTTCTTTTTGGAAATAACTTTGTCTCAGTTACATTCCTATTGTCTGTTAAATTGCATGTAGTGCTATTTCTCACTCAGTTCCAAGAGGAGTTGGTTACAGGAAGTTCCTTCCAACCTAAACCATTCTCTGGTTCTAGATTATGGGGAAGGAGTAGGAGGTGTAAGGACGGAGTTTTCTTTTTTATTCTATTTTTTTTGTTAATTTTTGTGCTAGCAAAAGTGAGACTGGAAATGTGACTGTGTGTTTAGGTAGGACAGGCAGCATTAAGAATGTGCCTTTTGAGTGTGTAATTAAGGATCATATCCCCCTATCCTGGTAGGGCTCTGCCTGTGGAGCTGAATAATATCAATATCCCCATGTCAGTTTATGAAAAGTTTATGAACTTTTCTTATAGACGTAATATTGAAACATTCCTGATTTCTGACCTCTTGTTTCATTTAAGGCATCCCATTCTGGATTGTTACTAATGGTGTCTGCTTCATGTGTGGACTTGTTTTGTAGCGTTTCAGATTCCTGGGGAAGAAAACCGTTTAGAATTAGAGCAAGTAAATATAACTGCTAAAAAACCACAAGGCAATTAAAAATACTTCTTATTATTTTGTGAAAAGTAAATAAAACATTTTTATGAATCCTGTCTTTAAGATTAACAGTATTTTCAATGCTTCCCAACAGCACAGGCAGTTTGTTGCCACACTGTTTTAGTTTGAGGAACCAAACTAAACTTTAGAACTTCTAAACTTTGAAGAAGTTCAGAAGAACCAAGAAGTGTCACTTTTATCCTTTGATCCTTTCCTGTAGTTCAGTGTTTCTGTGCAAGCCATAAAATTCTTTACTCTGTTTCAAAAAACAGATTCAGTTTTTCCTGAGAGCTCTGCTGAAGGGAAAGTGGGAAGAAAAGTGAAGCAGTTGAGGGATGCCATGAGTGCTTTCCCAGATCAGTTTGGTGTGGAGGAACCATCGATATTTCAATCAGTTCATTTCTTGTGTCATCTGCAGCACGGACAACACCAGCAGCAAATTGCTTTGCAAGGGTTTCTTTTTTTATACCTGACTGCAAGCCCAAACTTTTCTTTAGATGCTTGAGTATATTCTTGAGTGTTGTTCATGCAGATTTCTATGTTGTTGATCATCTCCCCTTGCTCCTCCACCAGAACTGAGATCTGGATAAAGAGTTCTTTCACGTCTTTGATCTGGTTCTCCAGATTGATCAGCTCTTTGTGCCTCTGCTCGATCTCTGACAGCTGAGCTTTAGTAATCTTGACTTCAGTGAGTAGATTTTCATTGAAAATCTCCCATTTTCCTTGCTGGAGCATGTCATTGACTTCCTCCTCAGACACCTCTTTGCCAGCCACCTCGAGCTGGCGGAGGATGAAGGTCCTGCACTTGTCCTGCTTGGCGGTGATGGCCTGGTTGTAGGCGAGCATGGCGTGCAGGTAGCGGTGGGACAGGAAGGCGTGCTGGGCTGCCAGGATCCTCACCGTGGCTCGGGCTGGCCCCTGCTCGCTTTCAGCTCTCCTCACTGTCTTTGCCAGCTCATCCAAACCTTTGCGGACGTGCTCTGCTTGAACTTTGATTTCCCTTGCTATGTTGGATTCCTTCTTGAGGACGCTGAATCTTCTCATTGAAGACACGAGGCTTTTTTGTTGCTGGCTGAATTTATTGACTTCTTCCACCAGATTATTAATTTCGTTCTGGAGCTTCTGGATTTCATGCAAGTGCCTTTCAGTTATGGGCTCTTTTTCATAAATAATGGCCTGCTGTTCAAATTCCTCCTGTTCCTCCTCTTGTACAGTTGCACCATTGTTTTCCCCAGCTGTCTGTAATTCCTTAGCCCTCAGTTTGAGCTCTTGCAGACGATCTCTCATGGTTTTTGTGGTCAGGATTCTTTCCTGGGTTTTTTTTCCCCCTCTTGCAACACAGGAAGTTAATTCCAGTATCTTTTTTGTTTGGCTTGTTTCATTGCACTGTAATCAAAAGGTAACAACACTCAATGTTAGTGGTTATATGTATGTGTGAAAAGTAGTTTTGAAGATTAGAGCCACTTCCCTCTGCACCAAAGTAAAATTAGCAATAAGTTGGAAGTGGAGGGTATTCTGAGCAAGTTGTGATTTGTAGCCTAAGGCCATTTTTGTCATAAATTTGTCATGGAGAGCACAGAACTTAGACCAGAGAAGTGTGGAGAGGACTTTTATTTTAGGGAGGAAGAGAGAAGTAACTCCAATTATTTTATCATTATTCTTGATGAAAACTAATCAACCTATCAATCTTTTTGGAAATAGAAGTGAGTGTGGCTGTACCATTTTTGGATTCTCAGTAGGAAATAGTTTTTTTTAGAGATCATGAGACAGACTTTGTACTTAATCAGTGTTCTGACATGAATTTAGATTATTAATTTGGCCACACTCAAAAATCTTTCTTCATTTTCCTTGCCTTTTCTTTTCTTGGCGAGTTAAATAGTAATTGAAGCAGTTAGCTACAACAAAACAGAACTCTAATAATTTAGCATGAAAATAAATAAATTTTTTATGTTTGAGTTTTTGTGGAGTTGAATCCATATCACTAATGTTGCAGCATGAAGATTTTCTAAGCTGTTTTTGAATTACTGTTACACTGTCATTTACATTCTTCATAAAATTGATGCAAATGTGCATTGTGATCCACAGTGGGCTACAATTCAGAGCTGTTTCTTATTTAACAGAAACCAGGTACAGTTTTGTTTTATTCCCTAGCTGTTGTGCAAGCTTTACTGGAGAGATAATTAAGAGCAAGATATTTTCTAAAACACGCCCAATGGAAACTGAGTCGAACTATTTTTAATGATAAGGATGAAGGTATTTTTCTCAAACTCTATGTAAATTGTTTCCTTGGACTGTGATCAAGAATGGAAAATTTCACTAAGAACTAGCATGTTCAGGACTAGAAGATTATGGGATTTTTTACTCAGGGTCTTCTGGTTCAATCAGATGTGTGTCTTTCAAAGGGCTGTTCAAGCAGAAAGGTTAAACAGCACAGTGGTATCTTCTGGCTGTTTCAGAGCTTTTAGGGCTGTTCCCCAGAACAGTAACATTAAATAGGTGCAACTCCTATTAAACCCTGATTCTACAGGTATTTTTTCTTAGCAAACAGCTGTAGGATTTCTTAATAGTATCCAAAAGATGCATTTTTAGACACTGCAAAGGATCTATACAGTAACCTGTCAATATGCAAATGGTTTTCTTGTATTTGAGCAGTTCCAAATGATACTGCTGTGGTGTCTCTGCTCCCCTATGCATATTTAAAGTCTCTAAATAGATTTTTGTATAAGTCATGGCGTTGAGCAGTGTGGACACGTCTTCAAAGACTTAAATCTGTCTTTGTGCAGGAGGATTAGCTGAAAAACGAAACTTGGAATGCTTCAGAGGTCAGTCATGAGAAAGGATGCTGACATTCTACCCTAGTGTAGATTTTCCTTACTGCTCTTTCTTTTCCCCCTTAATGCCTTAATATTTCAATTTAGTGTTTGTTGATTCACATCAAGACAACCTCAAAAGCCTGGCAATCATCAGAAGTTGCAGTCATGTGCTGAGACTTGTGATCAGACAAGTGGGCAAGTTATTTGTTGGAGAACGTTATTGTGGGGTGGGGAAGATGCAAGCTGTATTAATTTCATGACAGTAATGCCTCTCTCCATTGCTGGACTTTTCTGTGGATGTCCCCATGGCAGAAGGCAGGCAGTTTCTCCCAGGTAACGTTTTTCAGGAATGTTCCAGAGCTGCTTGGCACCACCAACAGAGAAAGTTCATCCTGGGGCATGTGAAAGGACCCAGGGCTGCTGTAAAAGGCTTCAGAGAAGTGACCTGAAAATCTGTTCTAGTCCAGCCTCACACATCTGCTGACCCATGTTAATTTAGCAGGGCTGGGCAAACCTGGGATTAAAAGCAAGTTCTAAGGGCACCATTAATGCTTATGCTATGAGGTGACAAGAATTTCTTGTGTCTAAGACAACTGGTGCATTGCTCTCAAAAGAGCTGTGTTCCTTGGGGCTGGAGGGAGGAACCTCACAGAACTGCAAACAAATCTGCAAATATTGTTAAATATCAAAGAAGTGAGCTGAAAACACTGGAGGATTTTTTTTTTCTTGTTTAAGGATCAGTCTCACAAAAGACTGGAATGTAAGCAATCGAATCTTAGTTTCATATCTTCTCTGCTGTTGGGCTCACCTTCAAAGCCTGCCACTGAACAGGCTTGCCAATAATTGTGCTTGATTATACTGGCAATTGGAACACATGCTGGTTTCAAAGAAATGAGGATGTCTTCATGACAGAGATAACCTTGGACATTCTTGGCTTGGCTTCTTGAGTGTTCCACAACAAGCTCTGTTCATTTACTGAGTCCTTGTTTTGTCCTACGTGTTTGTGTATAGGGGCACATCCTGTTTTTCTTTTGGTTGAGATGAAAGCACTTTCCTTGAAGTGTTTTTCAGTAAAGGGAGAATATGCCTATTCCTTAGAGTTGAGTAAATGGAATATGTGGACTGAAAGCACTCCAATGCCTTAATGTGGCCCCTACATTCACTGCCCATTGCAGTGTTACTATCATGCAAACCCATTGGTGATTGTTTGTTCTTCTTGAAGCATCTTTATTTATAGCTATATGTAGTTATAAATAGCTGACAGGTTCAGAAATACAATTTTCACATCCTTGTCAAATATATTTTAAGAGTCTTTGCCTTCTGATAACTTGGCTGTGTTGCTCCTCAGGAACAAGGTTATGTGAATCTATCCATTTAAACAGATGCCATATGGAACTGGGGAAGTCTTGATAATTACCAGCACACTGACTAGGGGAATAATGAATGGATCCTGGTAGCTGGACCACCATTAGAATCTCTCATGATAATAAAGTATGTCCAGAATTCAAAGATAGCGAGTTTGATGGAAATGAAATTTTTAATATTATCTTCTCCATTAAAAAAAAAAAAAAGGCAAGTTGAAAGGTCCACTTGCTTAATTGCAAAGCAACCACATAGAATATTCTTCCACCTGTCTGATGAATCTATCAGTAGACCCAAAAAACATGGAGTCTACATCCAAAAATAAGATTTGGGCTACATTAAGTTAAAAGACTTAATTGAATAGGTGAAGTAGGAAAGTTAATCATATGGAACTCTTTTGTTTGTGGTTGTAGTTGGGTTTAATGGCTTCTTATTTGGCTTTGCTGGATTGTTTTCTTTCTTCCCCACTCCCCAAATTACCAAAGCCTCCTGTTCATTTTAATTTCTGCTTTTGATCACTACTTCTTGGTTATTCAGCACTTTGATTGAAGTGCCTGACAGCAAAGGACCTGTTTCTATTTGATCTTTGATACCATTTGCCACCTTACCTTGATTTTAACATCCTGCACTCTGTTCCAGAGAGGAGGACTTGCAGGCAATCAAAGAACAGAATCCTTTCCTTAAGAGCTCTTTGAGATGTAAGATCTGTGTTCTGGCTCATGCTGCCTTCTTTACCTCTGCTGAAACTGATGGGTTTTTGTTTGTTAGTGGTTCTTTATGGTTTTGGAAGGGGCTTTCTGTTTGGGAATTTTTAAATGATTATACCAAAACTAAGGATAGGTTTGTTTTCCTGACCCTTAGCTCTGAGTCAGTTAAGGGCACTGGGTAGACGATGTCCCAAAGGAATTTCATGTTACATGTAATCCTAAACATTTGTTTTTGTATGATTATTTTTTATTTATTTCCAAGCTGCAGTGAAATTACATGACAGGTCTGTCATTTGGTGCCAAGAAACCCCTCTAACTTTTTTCCAAGCACAGTGACAATGAGTAAATCTTGGAGTCATACTCTGGAGCTTGGTTACTGCTTCAGTGCCTTAAGTCAGCAACAAAAAATCGGTGAGAGACATATACTATTTAAATGGATGTAGTTTAAAATCCTTGTAGTAGTAGTCTTTGGGGAAAGCTGGTGTTTTGAGTTGAAATTCAGTTTGTGCTCTCTCATGTTCTCACAAGCAAAGAAGGAACTTGTTTGGCAGTGTTTTGGAATCTTGCCCTGTTACTCAAAGGTGGATCTGAAGTAACGAATGTAGAATATCTTGCTACAAGTTACATTCATTTTCACCTTTGTTTAAAAAGTTTCCTTTAACTTAAATACCTTGTAAACAAATGTGCCTAAACTAAGGATTATGAGACACAAGGTGGCTGGATGAAAATATCCTCTTAAGCATCTCTGTCGTAAGATAAGTCCTTGGAAAAACATACTTAAAAATAGTTTTAAGTTCAAGTTTCTGTTTGTGGAAAGTGTGGGAGTGGTTCAACAGGAAAATACCAAAGGCAGAGAGCTTGACCTGCCTAAAAATATGCCACAGATGAGATGATAATGCAAAATCAGTAACAGTTTCAGCAAAGGGGATGATCACAACTTCTCTCTGGGCAACCTATGCCAGAGCCTCACCACCCTCACAGTAAAGAATTTCTTCCTAACATGTGATCTAAATCTTTCCTCTTGCATTTCAAACACTTCAGCCTTGTCCTATCACCGTGTAAAAACTACCACAAGACTTCCCAGAGAAACCAAAATTACCAGTATGTACAAGAATAGAAATGCTGCATTTGAAGCAAGGTAGCTTGAGAGTTCTCTAATTAATGTGAAATGGATTGTGGGAGGTGGAGAAATGTGGATATTGAGTAAAACCAAGAAATTCGAATGTAGTAAAGCAGACCTGAGCATTCAAAGAATGTGTTAGGTGGGGAAGAATTAGGCCAAATTTGCTGCAAAAGTGTAGCCAAATCATGCTGCCCTGGAGTGAGTTTTCCAAGACATATGGAGAGGGGGAAAACAGACTTCAAATACTTCAAGATGTTCTTGGGCTTTTGACCACAAATCTGTAACACAGTTCTGGTGTAGGAGATGTAGCTGTCTTGTGTTGATGTTTTGCTATTTTTGAAGTAATTGATTCAAAGATACATACAGTGCTTCAGCTGCAAATCTGAGCTTGTTCCTTGGGAGTTTTGAAATCTTTGTTATGATTGTGTGGCTGCAGGTGTAGACTTGAGGAAAAGCATCTACCAATATTTCCATGTCTGCAGACATTCCTGCTGATGCTTTGGGTAATAGGAGGTGAGGAGTTCGTGCTTTTGCAGTGACATAAATCCCAGGGGGGGTGATGGATGCTGCACCTCACTGATACAACAATGATCACACTCTGCAAGTGGGTTAGTCTGCACCTAATTCTCAGTAATTGGTAAGAACTTCATGTTTTGATGGGGATTTTTTCACCTGTTTAACCAGTGATTTGCTGTCAGAAAACCTAACAGAAACCTGGAAAGAAAGTCATGATCTCCTCTGGCCAAAGATCACATCATTAAGGTCCAAATATTGATATATTTTAAAGCAGTATTTGAAAATAAAATAGGAGCCAGAGAAAAGGCTGCAGCAGGATAGAGCACAGGTGGAATTGTTTCCATTTAATAGGATATATAGTTTGAACTCGTACTTAACAGCTTTGTATTGCTCTAAGTGATGTGAGAGATTTGTCTTCCTGACAGTAGAACTGCAGACTCAGGATTTGTGCCGTGCACCATCCCACCTGCTTTACATTCCCATTTCATCTCTGTCACACCACAGAGCTGCCTGTCACAGCCTTGGAACTCACCTGTAATAAATGTAAGGCAGGGTTTTTTAAAAAAAACATAAGAGGCAATTTGACTATACTTAGTTTGCCTAGGGTTTGATATGTCAAGCTGAAATAGAGAAGAAAGCAATTAACTTCTTCTTTTTATCTTGTCCAAAACTATATTGCTATATCATTTATTACCTTTTGTTTGGAATTACACATCTGGAAGCTGAACAAAACTTACTTTAGGTGAGCTCAGACATTGTCAGCTGCAGCCTGTTTGAATAAGAGGTGGGATTGAACTGATAGTGGAGCAGCGTGTGTCAAGAAACGTTTTCAGTAAATAGGAATATGATTCAGCCCTGTGGTGAGAATGAGGGCCACTTAACAAAATGAAACCAATTATAGTTGCTGGTGTTCTTGTGACCAGTTCAAAAGCTAACATGAGACTGAAGTTGCCTAGAGATACTGTAAACAGGAGGACTTTAGAATCTTAGTTTTAACTGTTCTCTTATTTAAATGTAACCTGGAGGACCTAGGGAAAATGTTGACTTACAGAAATGTCTCCTATAGCTCCCTGGAGTTGCATGAAAGCAGGCAGATAATCTTGTAGCACTTTATTCACCTTCTTTTTATTATAGTTTACCATAATAGTCCAAGTATTGTTTTGCATAAGAATTGAAGGCATGAATTGAATTAAGTCCCTTTGTTTGAGAAAGAGCCACGTGTCAACCATCAAAATTTACTGATAGGTTTGTCTTTGTTGTCAGCAACTCCGAGGGGGCAGGGGCTTGAGATGCTAAAGAAGAATGTGCTTGAAGGTCTGTTAGCACTTCCATTTGGGAGGCAATCTGCAAAAAATCACCTGATAGAGCAGGCTCAGAACTTCATCAAGAGTGCCTTCAGTGGGCCACTTGAAACTGTTGGTCTGTTCTCCTATTTGTTTGGTAGAAGTATGAAGATTTCTGTTTTCCATGACTTCCTCAAAGTGCTCGTGAACTGACAATAATTGAAGAAGGAACAAGCAAAACAAGCAGTCAAGTCCCTTATTTTTGCCTGTGTGTGGGTCAGGAGTTTGACTTTCATAGATGTTAACATAAGCAAAGCATAAAGAGACAAAGCTCTTCATGCTGCACCTGCTGAGGCCTCACTTCTCTGCAATAAAACATCCTTCTGATGTCCAAGGATTGCCCAAGAAAAAGGTTAGTGGATGAGAGATAAAAATTCCAAAGGGAAAAAGGGCAGAACAGCATTTTCAAATAGAAGATTCACTGTAGAGTGAAGAATATGGCATTGTTCTTTCTCCTTGTTTAGACTGCTGTTAATTTCAAAGGTCCTGGCTTTGTTTTCTCAGCTAATTCCATCCCTTAAAGCTATGGCTTCTTGAAGTACCCTTAAAGACTAATTCTTGATCTTAGGTAAACCATTCTCATAAAGATTCATTTTCCTACAGTTGCTTTCAATCATGGGCATAGTTCTGATGCTTGTAATATTTTGACCTCAGGGATGCTTTGCTCTTGATGAATTTTGATGGATACTATGCAGATCTGATCCAGAATTTTGGGGTTGTGTTCACTGATTCGGAGTAAATACAACCCCAAAAGTAGCATATCTGAGACATTATTACAGATTTTGTATTGCAAAGTAAACTTTTAATACTGGTTTGGTTTCTGTTGTTGGTTTTTTGGTTTTTTTTTTTCCCTCTTTGCTCAGTAATTGAGATTTTGTAGACAGGTCAAGGAACTTCCATAGCATTCAGGCTTTGTTTTTCTCTGGCAGAAGTGGCTTCTAACAGAAATATTGTCACTGAGCTGTAGATGTCAGTTGTGCCAATGCACACATAACACTCCCTTTCCACATTGTTTCCCGTGACTCTTAAAGTTCAAAAGCTCTCCAGTTGCTTAGAAAAATCCTACTTGATCTAAAAGCAGTAGGTGCCAACTTTCTCTTTATTTCTTGCATGACGTACGTTTGTTACACTGAGACAATTCAAATATACTTTAAGTGAAACTGAAATAAGCCAGGCATGATTTTATAGATGAAAGCTTCTTACTCAGCAAACTAAATATGATAAACTAACAGCCACTCTACTGTGCTTTTCAAGTATGTTTTGATATATACCTCCTACAGGTTTTTAAACATGAAAAATTGCTATATATGAAGTTAACTGACGTGGCAAATTAAAATCAAACTCTGTCTTTTAAGATAACTGATATATTCCCTAAAGAAGGGGGTTTTTGCATAAAACTTGCCTGAAACCCTGGTGTTCCTGTACAAGAGCAGCAGAGCTGTGAGTCCATATTTACACACAGAAACACCTAATTCTTTGCAAAGCAGACACACGTTATTTTTATGTCTTGACACTTAGGCACATTCCCATTCTAAACCCTACTACAAAGCCTTTTTCTGATTTTAGCAAATTTAGAAACATTAAAGAAGAGTATTTACCTCTGAATCCCGTGCTGGTGGCTTTTACCTTTTTTACACAGGAACTCTTGAGGTTAAGCGTCAGTATAATCCCAAAAACATTTTTCCAGAATATTCCCCCAGTAACATGTCTTGAGTAACATTCCATGAAGTATTTCCTTCATTCTTCTTGCTCCTAGTTCTTGTATCGTTGTCCAAGTGTGATCATCCTCAGGGGTGGTAGAGTGAGAGAGAAACTGCCTTCTGCAACTGCAGGAGCCAGGCGAATCGATTACTTTGTGCCTGGGGAATCTGGTTGTGCCTGTTTGAAAGCCAGCCCTGCTGGGAGGCGGATCCCTCTGGAGTGCCCAGGAGCAGGAAGTGCCTTGGAGCAGCTCCCCTGAGAAGCTGCAAGTGGAGCAGTGGAAGCACAACTGCTTCGCTTTCTTCTGCTCCAAAGCATGGAGGGAAAAGGAATTATTGAGGGTGGATGGATCTGTTCATGGGGGGGGAAAAAAGGCCCTGCAGAATAACACATTTTACTACAGTATCTTAAAAATACTTGAACTCTGTTTAGAAGTTTGACTTAAAGTCTGAAGTGGGCAGGGATGTCCAGCAGTAGATGGATCTCAGCAAAACCACTTCAGTTCCAGGGGAGATTAGGCAGAGACAGCTGTTTGGATATGCTGCCTTTCCAGGTACAGCACCTCAGCCATATTTTTGGAATGCAGCAGAGAAAGTGGAAGCTAATTGACCAGAAAGACAAATATGACACCTTTCAAGGTGTTAAGAGGTTAAAAATCAGCAGCTACTGCGAGCTGTGGGATGTTAGTGTCAGATTGCCACTGAGCTATGCAGCTTCCCAGCATTTCATTCTGCTTCAGCTGTGCTTTGTAGAGGCTGTGCAGAGCAAGGGCAGCAGAAATAATGCAGTTATTTAATCTTCAGGTGAGAGAGGAATGGGCTGTGGCAACAAACACTGCTCAGAAATATTTCCTTCAATTAGATCTAGATGAATTGACAGCACTGCTGAGGAATGCTTCTTGAGACTAAGAGGCAGCACAGTAGGATTTTCAGACTGTAACAGAATAGGTTATGTGGGGGAGAAAAAAAGTGGAGGTTATTGTTTCTAGCCTCTTAATTACTTTCTTGCATTGTATGTCAGTTTTTCCCTGGTCGAGCTTTGGTTTCATAGCTAAATACTGAGAAGAAAAGTCTTGTTCTAGCTGGTTGGTGAAAAGAGGCAGTGCCAGAGTATTACAAACATATTGAAAATATTCCAGGCTCTGTATATGCATTGAGCAGCAGTTTGGGGGTCCCTGCACTAAATCATGCAAAGCACTGTAGAAGTTCTGTCTTTAAGAAGTGGGAATTCATTATCAAGGAAGGGAAGGGAGGAGAGCTTTATGCTCTTTCCAGCTCTGCAGGCCAAGCCAGCAAAGTTTTGATTATCAGTAGGACATGGGGATTTTCATCCCCAGGATGATAATAAATAAGTGAATGGTTTGAATTGTTTGGACCACAGACAGTTAAGAATGGTGAAGATTGAGAGAGACCTGACATTTGAGAAGCTGCTTTTCTGTGGTCTCCTTCATAAACAAATTCTTCTTGGAAAGGAAGATGAAAGATTAGGCAATGAATTGTAGCTCATGAGGGTAATGGTGACAAGGAATGTGGGGGTTTGGGCTGTAGATGCAACACAGCATTTTTTCTAATGTTTTTGATGCTGAAAAATCTCTTGGGAGTAAAATAATTAAGAATTGAAGCTCTCACACTGGCATTCTGGAGAATATGGAAGAATAAGGTCTTACATCAGATTCAAGTGCTGACAAGTTCTGTTAACTATGGAGTGAATTCTTACCACTGTTCCTTCCCAGCAAGGAATTAACATAAATTCAAAGTACAAGCTTTGGCCTAAGTTCCCTAAAAGTCATTTGAGTTCCTGATAATGACTTGAGATTTCAGGAGGATGACTATGATGTCTGGTTCCAAAACCTGCTGCCACTGAGCCTGTGGAAGCCAAATATTTGTCTTCTTATCCAGAAAATTGAGTCAGAGTTCCCATGAAATATTGCTAAATTTCAGAGGAACATTATTTTAGTGGAATTCGTTTATTAGAGAGAAGCAAGTACAGATTTCTTATTTTCTAATGCTGTGCAGCACTTAGCTTGGATTAATAATGTTGTAGAAAGTGCAAAATAAGGTTGGATTATATTTTTATACTCCTAAAAGAATGTTTGTCTTCTAGAGTCCTGTTTCCTATCATATATAAGTGACAAGACAATTATCTTCATCTTACAAAATATTTGTTTTGTGAGTTATGAGGGGGTTATTTTGCTTTCCTCTATTTAATAAAATATGGTTTTTAGAGCCATTTGTGCAAGTTCCTCCCTCTACACTTTAGGTTTTACACAGGAAAAGCAAGTTCAAAACATTGTTTGGTATCAGAGAGAAATGCTGGGTGCCAGGCAGAGCTGAGATGATCCTAAAGCACTTTTACACAGGGAAATGCTCACAGTTTGGGAAGTTGCAAAAGTGTGAACTTTTTCCAGAGGCTTCAACAGATTGTCCTGTGTTGCTTTAGGTGTAAAGCAGGATGGTCTTTTATGTCCATTTTCTTAATTGTAAATATGA
>VXBB01001398.1:0-17889 GCA_013399915.1 Illadopsis cleaveri
GGAAAGGAAGGGAAGGGAATTTTGCCCTTGACAATTAAAGATAATTCTAACATAATTATTGCAATGGAAGACTGAATGTCTTGCTAAAGATCAGTTTCATGCACTTGCAGGCAAAAAAAAATTATCCAAAAAGTGTAAGTTTCTGATAGCTAGTAATTATGCGTACAAAAAGGGCATACTTTTAATAGCACCTTTAGTAACTTTTCAGAGGCTAATAAAAGTTCAAATACACAAATAGGCCACCTCCTTCTCCTACTCCACATATTCTGTATAAAAAGAGTTCATGTGCCTCAAAGTCCACATCCACTTTTTCCAGAGCATATTTTCTTATGTCTTATATACTGCTGGAATCCAGGAACCTCAGAGAAACCCATAAATCATTTGGGAGAAACTAAGCTCTAGGCAAAGGCAAATTATTTAACAGTATTTCAAAAAGATAAATATAAGGACATTATTGAAAATGACAGGTATAGTAACTAGGGTCTTCCATAGACATAGAGAGAAAACTCTGGTTGAGTTTGAGAAATAATATATGTCTTAATGGATAAATGCAGGATAAAATGAAGCCAAAAATTAAAAAGTGCATGGCATCAAATAGTTTGGATGGAAGGGCTTTGACTCAATGCACACAGGAGTGTATATGCAAGAAACTAAATGGAAGAGCAGTAACAGCACCCAGAAACAGAATAGGACGACTGTCTTTGCCAGCACTGATGTATGGACAAGTGGGAAAAGAAATTAAATTAATAAATTTCAATTAGGATGCTAATTAAAAGGCAAATGGGGAAAACAAGCCTGTTTGAACAAATAGAACTTTACTTGAATCTCAGTTCCACCAGATTAAAAAAAAAAACAACAAACCCTGATAGCATCACCACATTTATTTCTAATTGAAAAGCTCTTTGAGACCCCAGTGTTTATTTACAGGTTTGAGTTCTTTTCCTATGTTGATAGTTTTTGCTCAATTTATTTTGATATTTGGCCTAAGTATAGATATCTGTTCTCACACTGCATATACCATATCGGAACCAGACTTCTCAGTAGGGCTACGTAAGTATTAAAAGCAAACTGTATTAAATTTCATCTTTTAATATGGTTGTGCTATTATTGTTTGGAAATAAATCATTCCTATTTACTTTCTCATATCCAGCTTTCCTACAGTAAAAGCCAGGTGTTAGATTTTATCTTTTCTTCTGATTTGCTATTGTAATAGAACTCTAAAGCTGCATTTTTACATCAGAAGTGAGAGTGGATTATCAGAGAAATAACAATCAGCATCACTATTATTTCAAGACAGTAAGACTATTCACTACTACTTTCTCAACCTGCAGAAAAACCAAAAGAAACCCTACCAAACAAAGAAAAACCAACCAACCAACCAAACAACCAAACAGACAAAAAACAAAAACCCCTCAAACAAACAAACAAAAAAACCACACAAAGCCCTGAGACAAACAAACCCCAAACCAAAACCCAAACTACCAGCCAAAAGAAAAAGAAAAAACCAACAGTATTTTAAACTGTCCTGCCACATAGGAGATTACATTCAGAAAGTACTGGCTCCATCCATCTTAATTATAGAAACTTAAGAAAGATAAACTATGGATCTTGAGTACCTAGATATAAAGGGAGAATAAGGAAATACTGGGTCAAAGAAAAATCCTCTGGCTTTATCTCAGTTGTATTTATACTATTTAATCTTACTTTATTTTTTTAAAAGTGTTAAATATTTTATCACATCTGTAAAAATAATTTAACATCAGAGGTTCCAAAGGCACACAAAACCCTTTCAGCAGTATAGCAGCACTAAGTAGTTCATTACTCTATATGTATCACCTCCAAGAATGGATATACATTTGGGTTTATGGGTAGCAGTTTAAAATTGATGGAAGACTGCACTCCTGAGCATCAGGTCCTTTATGTAAGTAGAAAGAAATTCTTACAGTTCTAGAGCTTGTGGGTTTACCATCAAAATAAGTTCTTGTCATATGAAAATACCTGGAGACTAATTTTGTCAAGATTAATTTTATTAAGTCATATTGGAATTGGACTAAAATACCAAGCATGACAATTTTCTAGTGTATGTTTTGACAAATGCAAAGTACATAACAGTTGCTATCACTTATTTTACAAATCTACTCTCTTGGGGGAATTCAGACTTTTTTACACATTTACAAATTTACCTATTTAAAAATTACCCACCAAGAAAATAATTATTTTCCTCCATTCCTTTTGATTCTATCTAATCACTTTGTAAAAAACAGCCTTTTAATTTTCCAGGTTCTCTTGAGTAAAAAGTGTTTCCAAAGTAATAAAATTTGAGTCCTGGGTTATTGCTGAAGTTTAACCAAGAATGCATTTTGCTCACATTCATCAAGAAAGCAGCTATATACTAGGTGCAAAGTTACAACACGTAGCACGCCTATGACACATGGGCATTTCAGTCAGGATGGGAATTTAATGAACCTATGTAAAAATAGGTTTTTGTCTGTCTGTTCTTGAAGGAGTATTGGCTTTCTTGTCACGTTTTCTTGTCTGGAAGATTTTCAAAATCACTTCAATTTTACTTTTTTTAAAAAACCTGATATATTCTGTCAGTAAGGAACAGCTAAAAAGCCATGTATAGATTAAATGTGAGAGAAAAGAACCTGTATTTTTTGTATCAGTGAGATTCCACAGTCATTAGAAGATTTCAAAGCAGGAGTCCACTAGACTCCCAAATAGTGCACCATTTTGGTGATTAAAGGCATGCATATTCTATTTTGCTGAATTATTACAAGGAACTTCAACAATTCTCAACAGGATAAATTTCAGGTGTTTTTCTTTTACACTACAGAAAAAAACAACCCTTTAATCAAATTTTTTTCATTGACCTGAATGTCAGCGATATTTTGATGATAGTGGATACCAAATATCTTGCTCCTATACTGAATAAAGTAGGTAAGAAAAGACTTATTCAGACGAGAATATGTACACTCTCTGTACATCACAAATACCTATTTACAGAGAGCTCTGAAAGGCTCGTGCACCTCTTGTCTCAGTCAAATGCATGCCTTACAGACTGTTTAAAAGGTGGTTTTCATTTTCTTTTCTTTTTTTTAAAGAGTGTTTTAAAACAATCTGACATTGACATTAATACTGAGCTTACTTTAAATGCAGTTGCAAGTTATTTTTGAAATACACTACTGCATAAACCTAGGAAATCATCATCCTTTTATTAAAAAGTGTTTATTTCATGCTAAAGCCCCATTATGTTCTTACATAAATCTTTTGATGTAATAACACCAGTTATCTTTTTGTTGGCTTTGAGCCCTTAATTTCACTAACAGATTATTAATAGAACTGTCATATAGTTTCTCTCTACAGAGAACAAAACCGAAAGCATAATGGATTGGAGACATTGCAGTGAGTTTACAATGGAGTCATAATAAAACCTTGTCATCTCAGTGTGCAGCCAAGATACTTGGTTTTTCCAGTGTGAGAAGAAAAGAGGCAGAGGCAGTTGCTGTGGTGTGACAGCATAGAAATGATGTGTTTCAGTCTTGTTTCAGACAGTTTACTGTTTCTGAAGCAGCATCTCAAACATGTGAACCATAGGGCATTTTCTGGTGGTCTGTGCAATGTTATCCCATTTAAAGATGCTGGTATGCTTCCTGGATTTCAGCTGCTGAGATGCCTCTTAAGGTAGCTTAAACCAGATAGCAAACATGCTTAATATTCCTTTTTCATGCTAAAAATTGCTTAGTCATTTTGAAGGTGTGAATAGCATCAAGCAGTCCCCCTTTTGGTATAAGAACTGTCAAACAAAATGCTTTGCAATTCATCACTGCCCTTTTACAGCAGCAGAATTTTACTTTCTTAAGTAAAGTTCTTAGGTTAAGCACATCCATTTTGGTGTGTTCTTTATGAAATGGTCTATTTCACCAAGATTAAAATGTGTAAAATGCTCCTTTTCTGAGTGCAGAAGGTTCAGAAGAGGTTTTTGATGAAATGCTTAAAGAAATAAATCACCTGATTCACTGTGGAATAGCCATGAGACTTGCTGAAAAGGATGAACGTTTCATCCTTAATGCACAACATTTTGGTCAGGTTCTGAGTATGCTTTGGAAAGCATTCTCATTGAATTTTCATCTTGTAGTTAAAGTTTACCCGGATATAGCATCAACTATTATTCTTGACAGCAAGGAATTCTTGTACCCCAATTTTAGTTCTGCAAGTGGTTAGGCTTTTTATTTTTAAAGTCAACTTGCAAGAGCTTAGCTGGCAATATTCAATATGACTGCAGCTGAGAACTACTCACAGAACATTTTCAGTGTAACAGGTTTTTTTCTTTTTTTTTTTTTTGATTCTATGTGGTCACTATGTGCCCTGGAGTAGTATTATCCCAAAATTCAAGTATATGCAATTGTTCCCTGTGGCAAGGAGTTGGCAAACTGCACCAAAATTCAGTTTTCCACAATATTCTGGTGTTTCCAGGCCAGAATGAAGTATGACTTCATCCATTTATAAGGAAATAGAACCAAAATATTGGAAGTTACCTGTTTCAGTTCTTTCTATTAAAATAGAGAGTGAAAATTATGATTCCATAGGTTTTAAGATAATGGTAAAGGCTAGAAAGAGGGCAGGGTTTTTTCTTTATTTATGAATACATGTATTTCAGTGAAGAATATTGCTTTTGAGACAATTCTATGTCTTAACAGAACTTAAAACATATGACTGTGGAATGAAATGTTTAATAAGGATGAAGTAAAAGTAATGTAGTTGTATCTGCTGTGATTTAGCACTAAGCACGTTGCTGTAAATCAATTAAATTATGTTGGTCATCCTATTGAGAGCTCAGAATAACTCTCCTTATATACTAGATGATATGATAGATATCAGGAGGGAATGGGATGTGTCACGGTAAAGGAGAGGGCATAGAAAGAAAACCTTGACATCCAGACACTGTCACAGTGAATCTGGTAGCTGATCCTGACTTTATAACCAAAAGTCCTTCATTCCCAGAATTTTTATGCTTTTCAGCAAACCAAGCAGAACAGGCATTAGTTCAAATTATTTTACTTTGTGTTTGATCTTTTTAATCCAGATGTGTTCATTTCAGATTTTGGATTGTTTTCAGTGTAGCAGCCAGCCATGACAGCTCAGAAAAAATCCATCTCTATTATATCTCTGTCTAAACCACCACAGTTTAAAAAGGAACTAGCAGTAATTTTAAAAAGCACAGGTCTGGCCCTGACATGCTAATCTGTGCAGGTTTAGATAAGTATAGGTTTTAGGTTTTTATTGAAACCTTGGGAGAAAAACACTCATACTGTTCAAATTCCTCACCTTTTGCTTGAAGTCCATCTTCACTGAGTCGGCTGACACATATGGATTTTAAGATTCCACAGGTTATTTTATTTTAAAATAATTTCATGTTCTTCTCTTGGTTGTCCGCATAGTTCCCTGAGGAAACAAGGCCTATGGAATTGTGCCATCTGCTTCCATGTCTCACTTTTGGAAATCTTGGCCATAACCAGCCACTTCTGACTTAAAACAAAGGGCTCGATTAGTGAGGTTTCCAAGCTCCATAGAGACAGAGAATGTGTGCTGCAGCCACCTTGATAGGCAGGTAGGGAAGGAGGTGGGATTAAGGATTAAAAAGGCAGGAATCCCAAATTTTGAAGTTTGCAATATGACTGTGGCTAGATGTAGCATCTCAGTGGAAATTAAACTGGAGAAATACTAGTATGTTATTGTCAATTCAAATCAACCTATGCCACATTTTTTGTTAATTACATTAGCTTCTTTTTATTCACTGGTGTCACTACAGTTTCCACATTAAGAGTAAGCAGAGAAAATACTGACATGCTAGTCAAATACTTTTGTCTCCTAAGGGAACAAAACAATTGTTAAAATTATGTGATACTTCTGTACACTGCTTAAGCTTCCACATCAAAACATTACAGTGCTCAGATAGAAAGGAATTCACTTCAGTTAGGGTGCCCTTACTAGCCCATTTCATTACCTATTTCTATTATTTTAGCCAAGTTTCATAAAATCAGTTTACATAAAAATAATAATAAATATATTTATGTTTTGTATGATTTCTTGTATAAAAATGTCATAAGAAAAAGGTTAGATGGGTAGGAAATAGTAATGTAGATGAGGACTGGAAGTTATTTATATGGTAATTTTCCTTTATCTGAAGTATATTTTAATATAATGAACATTTGTAAAGAGTGACTTGAGAATCACAGAGAGATTTCAAATTTTATAAAGAAGCATGCCCCAAATTATCCTAAGTTATACTTGGAGTAGCACTCAGGACAGCAGAGATAAACTGATAGGTTTTTGTGTAACTTAAGGCACAATTTAATCTATTTTTCACTAGCAGGACTATTCATTATGAACACAATTTGAACTTGCAGGCTACACTTATCTGATAGATACATAATCCCTAAAAAATGGGCTATATTCTCTAGATCACAACTGAACTACAGTGATGCAGCAAAATGAGATATATCACATTCTGCAAAAGGTTTTCACATAAATGATAGAAATGTGTGAGGTGTAAAAAACCATTCTGACCAAACAAACAGGGTCATACGGCACCTAGACTTCCAACTGCAACCAATATGAGGTTACAGGTAGCTCCAACTGGGGAGAGAAAAAGAAAGTAGATGAATGCTGTCGCATCTTTATGTTGCATTATATTTTTGAAGGCATGTAATCACAATGTTGCAATACTAGTGTATTGAGGAACCCTTTGCCACCTCAAAGTGTTTGCAGCTCTAGGAAACTGTGTCAGATATCAGAAATATTTCCCACGTTTATTTCAGAGTCATGCTGCTTAGTGTAATGCCAGTGCCAACAGTGTTCTAAAGGAAACTTGTGCCTGAGTTAATTTGCTGCCAAAGCTTAACTGAAACCCCTTTTATCAATGTTATTAAACTACCCCAGCATCTGAAATGAATGTTTTGTATCTTGTAGTGGTCTGTGAGAAATAAAATTTTGCAGCATGAAATAGATGTGCCAGAAGAAAACCATACATTGTAAAAGTGCTGTTTCCAGCAGTATAAATAGTAAAATATAAGTTCAGAGGTGCATTTCTCCATAGGGTTAAACAGAGAGTTTGAACTCACCAAATGCAGCTGAGCTGCAGCTTGCTAAGGATTGCCTGTCCTGTACAGCCACAACTGGCAAGTCTGCGTATACCAGCACTCACAAGCAATGCTGTTGCCTTAGGAGGCGAGCATGATGCTGTTTTTCCAATGAGTGACACATTCTGTTACATGGTACTCTGTGGCAGTTTCTGTCATGACTGACATCTGCATCGGCATCCCTCAGTGAGAAAGGTGGAAAAAACAGGAAAAAAAGAAATGCCTCTGGGTGTCTAAAAGCTGTTAGCTCTTTACCACAAATGGGAATTAATTTAATCAATGGGAAGGCATCAGAATAAAAATGGGAACTGAGGGATGACAGTCAGGAGAGCATCAATTTTAGTTTAATGAACACAATTCCTGCTTCTGTGTGCATACTTATTTTGGTGGATTATTTTCTACTCAGGTGGTCATTAAAGGAGATACATAGGTACTGGATGGGGAAAAAAGAAGATATTAAGCTTAATTGAACAGAAACAGACCTCTAACTTAAAGTAGAGGAAGATTTGTGAAATGTAGAGAAACTGACAGCATTATATCAGTGTAGACATGTGTGAGGTGTGGACTTCATCCATCCTAATCCTGCCCTGAAAAGTACATGGCAAAATAAAGCAGAAGCACTGAGCTGTCAGGTGTAATCTGGGTTAGGTCCAGATATGGTGCAGAGATGTTACAGTTCTGGAGTGCTGCTGAGACTTGGGGATTATTAATTCAGATGTAATTCTTGAGTTAATGTGCATTTCCTGACTGTAGATCTGATCTGACATGGCATTGCTTTGATCAGGGTGATTCTGCAAGATCAAGCAGTGAACATACAGGAAGGGATCCTTCACTTGGCTTGCAAAATAGTCAAGGGCATAAATGCCAATGTGTGTTTACCTTAAAAAAATGGGATAAAAGAGCAAGCATGGGTAAGATGGTTTACATATAGAACTCACTTGTTCAACATCTTTTCCAATAGGCGTGTACACATTTTGGCTAAAACACTTTCTATTTTGCAAAAAATTTTTACTCTGCCTCCAAAGTCCAATTGTCATCCACATTATTTTCAGGGAAAAGTTTTAGAAAAATCAAAGAGTTTTCCTGAGGACTACAATGTATTACAGCTAAAACTCAGGTAAAAACTATCTGGAGACCCTAGTGAGGACACTCCTGGAGAAGGCTTATGGATTGTTTTCTCAAGAAGAAATGGAAAAACATATCAGTCACATACAAAAGTGTATACTCTGGAGTCTAGATGAAGAACTCAGAGCGCTCATCCTTCATTTCAAGCAGAGACATATCCAGGATCAATTGTTTTGTTGGTTTATTAGGAAATGAAATTCAGTAATATACATGGCAGGTTTTTTCACTCACACTGTTTCAAGCAGATTAAGGCACTCGGGGGAAAAGAATGAACTAGGGAAGAGGAACAACATTCCAAAATATAAAGCTCAATGTTCTCAATAGCTGCATAATTTTTTACTGTGAACATGTGCATTTCTTAGTAAGATTCTCATTTTGTGAAGTATTTGAAGGTGTTAATGCAACTGTACAGCTCTTAAGAAATTACCAAGTTTACAGATTGTGACAAAAATTAACAAAGAAAGACAAGCTTCATCTGCTTAAAAAGCTTAGGAAAAAGAAGCTCAAGTACAGAATTTGCAAGGTTTTAAACTTATAAAGTGTTTAAAAATGGCTACCTTCTAAAAAGGTTTGTAAAAATATAAATTATTTCAGTAGAGGTTGCCTCATGCTTTTAAGTAATCAAATTGGGAATAGGGTCCCTTTAAATTCTATTTCAATACTTAAAAATTTACAGGAAGGAAACTAAGATATATATGAAGGGTTGTCTCATTCAAATGAAATAACTACTGTCACATAGCAACCAATATAGCAATATAATATTGGAAAATAATGGTCTAAAATCGGAAAAAAAATTAGTTTATTCTTGTTCTACAAAAGATTTTAAATAAATCTTGGAATGTAGACAAAAATAATCTCTTCAGCTCCCAAATTCTCCTTGCCTCAAATGCTTTCCCCTTTTCCAAGCTTTGTGAGGGTTTTCTCTTTTTCTCTCTAGCAGCTTGGCCTCTGCTTACAGCAGTCAGCACAAGCCCTTTTACATCTCTGACCCAGATCCATGTTCTAGTCAAAGACATTGTTGGATTTGAGGAATTTTTTTGTGTTAAACACAAACTGTGTGACTTACTCACTCAGACTATACTGAGTAAAGCTGGGCCAGGAAAAGCCCTGGAGTTTGTAAAGACTGAAAGTGGAAGATGCTTCCTTAGAGATCAGAGCATACATCCAGCTAACACACAGGTTTCTGGTTTCATGTGTGAACCTGTTATTAAACTATTGTGAATCAGTTTACCCAGCTCCTTTTGAGTACTATGGTAATAAATAAAATACATGCTAATATTTATGAAATCTTTAAATTTCACAGAAGTGATTTTTATTGTGGCAGTCTTTGGCAGCAAATACACAATACAGATGTCTATGTTCCACTGAAAGGGTAAGAATGTTAACAGAAAACTGTACAGTAGCTAGCTGCCTATTTTTCTGTCATGGGTTGTGTTCAGAAGACTGTTTTTCCACTGTCAAAAGAAAAGGACTAAAGGATTTTCAATTCAGCAACTTTTACCATTCAAACCCACAAATGTTTGTGCAAATCCTGCCCTTTGCTGGTTGAGGCACGTCAGAAGATACTCAGCTCTTCTGTGAAGAGGTTTTGCAGGCAAATCTCTGAGGGTATATTTCCATAAGGTGACTTGGCTAAATTAACATCTTTTCTCCACTGGTATGCATTCCTGTTTCTTTCTCTCCTATCTGACAACCACACCTGACCCTCTCTGTGGTACTTATCTGATAACATAATAATTTGATTCAGCTCAAAAGAATAGAAAACTGACTTGGCAAGCAAGAAATAAAATGAAATATTCACTTTTGAGCTGGTTGTTTTAGTTTACTCTGTGATCACAAAAGTAACAGAGGCAGCCGCCTCCCATGAACCCCTCTAACCACTGCAGAACCTGCCAGCTTTCTTCTGGTGAAAACTAGCTGTGTTCTCATATTTGTTGTTGCATATATCATCAGTTCTTATGCCAGCACTGAATTAGTTTTTCTCTTTTCCAGCTGACACTGTGGCACATAATTCTTCTCTCACACACTTTGTTCTTTATTTATTTAGCATACTGCTGTCCTAACAAATCCTTTTCTGTGCTTTCCTTATGTTTGGTTTTCAACCATTTTATAACTTGATATTATTTAAAACATTAATATTTAGTCTGAAGTGATGGGCAAATGTGTCTGAGCATATATTATGAATAAATCCATTGAAGGTTTACACAATTTCTGGCTACAACACAGGTTTAGATTAATATTTAATAAATCAAAGACTGATTCATTTTTAAAGAAGATAACTGCTGAACTGATGGAAGAGCTTGCATTAGAAGTTTTGCAAAGCTTTGAGAAAAAAACCTAGGAAAATACGATGAAACTTGCTGTTATGATAGCAAGCAGACTTAAAAAAAAAGAAAAAAAAAAAGAAAAAAGAAAAAAGAAGGCAGCAACAGCTGAGCAATGGGTTACTAAGGTTTCCAAACACTCCAGCTTATGTTTCTTCATTGAAATAACCCATATTGACCCAGTAGTGTCTAGAAAATAACTTTTAATTTATTTTAAAACTCTGAACTTTTTTTTTTTCACTTTTGATGCAGGAGTACTTTACTTTTGAAAGACAGACATTGGTTTGTTTGTGCCTGATAGAGATGAACAGGAATTGCCAAGTGCATAGTGAGTGATGCTGTGGGTGAACAGCAGGGAGATGATCCCAGCTGGGCCCCAGCACATTCCCAGTTTGCAGTTTGCCAGGACATGGGTTACACTGGCATCACTAGTGCCATCTCCACAGGGCCCTGTCTGCCTTGGGAGGGTGTCACACAGCCAGGACTTGTTATAAAATTTCCCTCAGCTGAGATTGAGGAGAGTTGTAATGTACAACAACAGTTTCTCAACAGCTGTTGGACTCTCCTGGTGTTGCCTGGATTGCACTGCCTCTCTTCATGCCTTGCTTACCAAGGGCAAGGACCTGTAAAACACTGCCACAGTGTTTTGGAGGGCTGACTCATAGGGGATGGTAACAACAGATCTCCAAATTCCTGGGATTTTGGGCATGCAATCCTTCTCAAAAGCCTGCCTCTGTCCTCTTTTTTTGAGGTGAGAGGGGAAGCACAGTCCAGTACTGTAAGCGACTGAAAAAAACCCAGGCAGATAAAAACCAGGAAACCACAAGCCCACATCAATTTTTATGTGCTTATTAATCTGTATGTGATATCACAGAGCAACCAAAGCTGTGAAATCTAGGTAGCTTCATCTGTTTAAAATCCCACATGTGAAAGAAAACTGCACATACTATTTCAAGAAACAACATTCAAGAAATGGAGGAATAGACAATTTGGTGGATTTTGCAACCCGAAAAAACAACAGGTAGACCACAAGCTGAAGTTGGTCTTGGGGAAATACCTCCAATTTTAACACTTTGGGGAATATGGTTTTTCCTTAGCTGCTTAAATATCCAGGACTTTTAAACAGAGTTGCAAAGGTGTGTTTTGCTTGTGGGTGAAAAAGCAGAGATACAAGAATTTTTTCTTAGGGTTAAATATCCTGAAGGCAATTGTGTATTCAGTTTTCTTAGGAACAAAAATGACTTACCTCTGTCCTAGGTTGTAGTTTAGAATGTGCACAAAGTATTCTATCACCATCTTCATGAACTGTTGAATCCAATTGTTGGAGCAGTGTTTTCCCAGGCCCCCTCCCTCTGGGCTATCTTCTGTTAATGGCCCATCAATGCCTTGCTGTATGACTCACAGATAACTCCCTCTGGAGCTATCTGAAGTTAATGGGCCATCAAGGACCCCCCCCCCATATGACTCATCATCCCATTGTGAGATGCTCCGCCCAGGGGGAGGAGCCAAGCATTCTCACCTGGATATAATATGGGATTTGAGACAGTACAGTCAGCCCTTACCCACTGGACTTGCAGAGGAGCAGGGTCACCAGACCTTTCTATGAGATCACCGCTTCAGGAAGACCACCTCATCTGGACTGCTTCCATCACCCTGCTCAGGTTGTATGCTGACTCTGTCAGTGGTCTTTTTGTATTATTAGATTTTGATTTATTTTACTTTTCTTTTCCTTTCTTCTTATTAAATTGTATTTCTGACTTGGAGCATCTCATTAGTTTTGCTTTCAAACCACTACAACCACACACAGAGGGAATGGAGAACTATTCCATTGTGGAAAACTGCAATTTGCCGAACTAAAAACAATTCTGTAAGCTGAATCATTGACCCAAATGTGTTTTCTTGAGCTTTGTGAATAACTAAACTAGCAGCTCATTAGTCAAACCAAGCCCAACAATAGTTTTAAAGTATATTTCTGATTGACTTAATTTGTTCAAAATATTTATTAGAGATCAAGCAAAACATTTGCAGATAATCAGAGGTTAAAAAAGAAGCTCAATTACAAAGTATGTGTTATATATGTATATGCCATAGAAGCTAAGTGAAAATTCAACTTGCCATTTAAGCTTTTGCATATTTTAGCTCTGGAATACTATCTTAGTAATCTTATTCATCAGAGTTGGCTTTTGTGTGCAAATTTTTTGTAGTGCTGACTGTTTATTCTTGAACTATATTACATATTATTCATGAGATATCTTGTTCTAAGTGTGTTGGCACTCTCTTGCTTTCATGCTGAGAGATTAGTATTTTTAATATTTTTAAGGGAACTTTTCTCACACCTAGAGATTATCACTTCTTTCAATTTTGCAATAAATTCCCTTTTCACATTAAAACAGGTTAAGCAGTGGCAATTCCTTATTAAAACACAACTGTGTGGGTGAATATTAATCTGGTATTTAACTTACATTGAAGTCCTTTAGTTTCATGTTTCTTAAAAATTTTGTCTAATTTTCTGTCTTCACATTACCTTCAGAGAATTCATTTTCCTCTTATTGACTACATGCTATAAGAATTCAGATTAAAAGAAAATGATGTATAAAAAAGCTGCAACAGTCTAAGACTGTTTGCTAGTATAGCAAGATAATGGTTAGCATTTATTAAGTAGACTATATGTAACAACTCCGTATCAGAAGACTGATTCTAATGGTCCAGAAAACTGTCTTCACTTTAATATACAAGAATATTTCTGAACTTCTGCCTCTGATTCTCTTCTCTGCTATTTCTTTGTGGGTGTTTATTTGGTTTTGTTTTCTTTTTGTTGTTCTCCTTTATACTTAAAAATCTGTTCAGCTCAGAAACATCTACAGATGTTAGATGTTACAGATGTTCATTAAAACAGCTTTCTGCATCCAGGTTTCTTTAACATCTTCTTTATGTTCTGCAAGGGCATTAAGCTGCTTCAATCTGTGACACTCAGCATTCTGCCTTTAGCCTTTATCCGCATTTATCTTGTTTTCCGGCCATAACAAATGTTATAGGGGATCAAATATTTTGTGCAGTCAGAATAATAGATTAAAAAGCAAAGCCTATTTCCCTCATGACTGAGTAAATTACATGGAAAATTAAAATAAAAAATAATAACTAAAGTTACTTTCAACTGATAAGGAGGATCGGCTCCCACAAAAGAACAGGCCAAAAACATACCATGGGGAAAACAAACAAACACACAATCCTGAATAGCAGAGTTAGTTCCAGAAAAATGCCTCTTCCCTCTCAAATGGAGATACTGCAACCTCTGAAACTCCTATTTTTTAGACTTCTTGGGGTAAATATTGCAGTAGAACCTCATATTATGTAAGCAAAAATGTCATTCATCTCAGCACTGCCATATCTGTCTGTAGAACTACAAGCACTGTGAGCCACATTATTCATGACAGTCTACTGGGGTTGGGTCTAAAATGCTTTTTATTGGAGTCATTTACAAAACCTATTGCAACATAACTGTGATCTCAGCCAATATATCCACAAAGGCACTCCCAAAGTGAACAAGCCCTCTTAAACAGCTTATCTGGTTTATCACGTGGTGACATAGTGATTGAGAATATGGTGTAGCTTCCTAACTCCCAAAAAGATATTGCTAAGGTGAGTAAAATTTCATGAACTGAATCTGAGGAAAACACACTCATTTTCACAAAACATGTTACCTACATGAGACAGTTTCATCCAAGTAAACAAAAATGATGATGTCTGTAGTAATATCATCTTTGCTCACAGTGAACTCTCTATGTGCAAGGCAACTGAACAAGCTATAAGAGGCTTTCAGTGATGACACAAATAAAGTAGTAGTGCTGGTTTTGGACTTTACACTGAAGAATTCAAGTGAATGTGTGATATCTCCTTTAGATATACTAAAACACTCTGAAAGCAGTGAATTAAATTGTTTGCAAATTAATTCAGTTGTGAATTAATTCAATATGCCATTGGCTTTAAACAACAGAAATCTGAAAGAAGTCACCCCATTAGAACTTTCCCCTGAGTCTAAGAGCAACATTCTCTTCTACCTAAATTCTGTCTAAACAACATAGAGAGGTAAATTAATTTTGGTTTAACATGTCTTTTAAAGCCATACACCACAGCAATGCAATGAACTCCTTATTTTTTCCCCTCTCAGTTAACTCTAGTAGTAGCATCATCAAGATAAATTCAAATCCTGGAATAAAATTAAAGTAAGCTGAGAAACTAGCCTGGATATTTGGCTATACTATTTACTCTGCATGCAAATCATCTCCCAATCATTTATTCCAAGGAAATTGTCATTTAAAACAGGTGAACTGTGGAGAAAAAAAAATTAAGTCCTCTTCCAGTTCTACTAAATACAGAGCAAAAACTGAGGCACTGAATTACCTGGTCATAATGATTTAGATTGTGAAGGGAAAGAGTAGCCCAACCCTGCTCTTTTGGCCTATTTCCCTTCTCTTTCTGACACACACATGAATGTCTTGGGTATGGCATACGAAGACTCCTGCACACATTTGGTCGACTCTCCTTGCAAGGGCATATCTTCATTTTGCCAGTTCCATTATGTGGTTAGTGAATAGCTGAGGTATATTAAACTCACAGTCTGATGGATACTTTGTGACCTTGTATGACAGAAAGGCATATAATTTTAGGTGCATGTCCCCAAAAGAAACAAAAATAAAAATCAGGGGGAGGAAACACTAAGGGCCCAGGACTCAAATCTTCAATTGAGCCTAATTTTCACTGAAATAATGAAAGAGAATTGTGTGACTCAAAAAAAATCTATACAACATATCTACAAAAGTATAACACTATGAGGTAAGGTCTGATGAAACCTGAAAAGTTGCACAAAAATACTTAATACTCATAACCATCCCTTAACTGTGAACTGGTGAAAGTACTTGGGGTGTGAAATTCTCTCACCCCAAAATAACTCAAGCAACTGGAGAATTGTATATGTTGGTCATCAGTATGAGACATAAATTGAATTTACTAAACAGTCTTTTTTTCTGCCCTTTAGTCTTCTTGCCCTCTTATACAAGCCAGTAACTTACATAAATAAATTGGCAAAGACTTGACTCAAAATACAACACAGCTGTGTGTATTTTTACACATTCGGTTTTATGGTGATAGGAGGGTAAGTAACTGCTTGTATTTTCAGGGTCAGTTAAGAAGAAGAACTTCCTAAGAGAAAATCTAGTGTATTCCAGTCCATTTATTGTGATTTAACTTTTTATGTAAGAAAAGAGGACATAATTTCAGTAGATTTAACACATTAATTCAGAATCTTTGCCTAAGCTCCTGAAATGTAGTCTACACTTCTCTGGAAGTTCATCTTTTTTGGTAAGGAGAAAAGGTTCATTTCTAAGACTGTGGAACAGGCAGAAGAAATCCCCCTTGTTTCAATGTGAGTTTGGATTATACATTATAATAATAATGAGAGAAATTTGTAAACTAAGATTGTAAAATGTTCAGCTCTCCACAGTACTATTTATATTGCAAAAAACAATTGGCACATCACAGTTCACTCATCAGACCAGAGAAAGTCAAATTCAGAACAGACTTTCATTAGCTTTATAACAGACATGAAAACGCCAATCAATGTTAATTTAAGTAAAAGGAAAAAATTTTAAAAAGTGAAAATAACTTCATTGTGTGCAATTTGCTTTGTATACTACTAGTGGTCATAGTAATGATGCTAAAGAGAAAAAGGTAAGTTAATAAGCACAATAGAAAAAACACATTAATTTTCCTCTTATTACTATGCGATTTTGCTGGGGCTGAGGTACCTGGCTGAATAAGCATGCAATCGTAATTTAGTGCCTACAGGTGTGGAAAATTTTGAGCAGGGAAGTAAAAAGGCATGGTTCATACAGGTGGGTCAGGACTGTACAGACGTCTCGGGTGCTGGGGGAGTGAAGACCCCTGGGGATGTCTGTGCTGTGATCAGTCTGGCTATGTTTATCCTCTGTGAGGAAACAGCTCCCATGTGCCCAACATAAGACACTTAGCAGGAAAACACTAAATGAGCTAAATAAGGGGGATCAAGACTCACAACCTCAACTGATTCAGCTAAATTAGTGTCTACAGAGTGAAGTACAGCAATGTGGACCAATGCTCTTTGCATTTCAGTAAAACATCTATTTCTTTCCACTATCTCAGAGGCTAATAAAAGCTGTTTATTCAGAGAGGCCCTGAGGCTGACTTTAGTGTTTTACACTTGCAAAGCAATGTTGAAAAGGCCAATGGTTCCTTAGAGGCACATTTCAAAAAAATTCAGGATTTATGCACACACACCTTAAGATCTGCTCTAAAAGTCATTTCACAAAAAGAGCAAAGAGTAAGAGGACTTAATATTTATTATCGAAGCATACTGTATCTTGAATATCACCTGTATCTAAGCATCCAAAACATCCTCCTGTAACCAGCTATATGAGATGTTTTCTTCCCTTCTTTTCTTGGTAAGAAATGTGCAGCTGGACCTAATAAGAAAAACCCAAAAAACTGATGAAATGTATCCCAAGAAAATCCTCAAGCAAGGTCTTCCCATATTTCATTGACGAGGCTGAAGAAAAAGCCTAGAAAACAACGTCTTCCAATTTCTTCTGCCCAAGATAAAGACTAAGTGTGAATCTACATATTTATCAACAACAAATTAATGCAACAATTCAAGATTTTTTTTAAAATATAAATATGATTTGATTTAGTTCTATTTGAATTTTCTTCCTTTTGTGTACTGACCAACAGTTCAGACTCTTAACATCCCTAGGGAGTCCACAGAGAGGAAAAGGAGTGCAAATTTGGGTTTTTGACCTTCCGTTACCAGCTGTACTGAATTTTCAAGATGCTAAGTAAGGACCTGGTTGTTGACTGAGCAATTACAGTGATGGTAGGTAAACAAAGAACTTTCACACATGGGTGTTAAGCACTGATCATGCTATAGAAACTGCATGTCTGCAGCTCTTTGATAGGAGATATCTAAAAAGCAGAAGTGACATAATTTGATTTTATTTTGCTTCAGGCATGCATGAGACCACACCGAAATTTTAAATATGTGACTGAAAATTTGCACTGACATAGATCTTTCTTTTAAGAACACTTACCTGCAAAGAAAAGATTTTTTTTTTTTCTGGTCAGAGATGTACCAAACAAAAGTATAAGACATTCATGCATCAATGTAAATTTGGGAATCAAAGACAAAAATGATGGTAAGACTACCTTAATTTGCATGATCCTTAGACTATAATATGATGTCTCATGAGATTTGCACTAACAAACCATAT
>VXBB01001398.1:19429-34123 GCA_013399915.1 Illadopsis cleaveri
AGACCTATTATTTTTCATTTATTACTGAAGTAATTAAGTAGTTAACTACTTATTATTACACTCCTCAAAAATTTATTTCTAACTAGAATAGTACAGTTTAATAATTTTTCTCTGCAATCTTTTTAAAAGTGTATTTCTTTATAATAGCTGTGAAGTAGCTTCTTGTAGAAGATATTTGAGAATTTTTCCCCATTCTACTTTTGAAATTGCATGCTTCCCATTAGTCATTATTCTTATAAACACCCACATCATTACCACTCTGAGAAACACAGTATTTTTAACATCAGGAATGAGTTCTTCGTAGTATACATTTGCATGTATCTTGTCAGCAAATGATAAGGAAGGAAAATTATACATTTTTACTATTGTGAATCTAGAGGAAAATCCTTTTACTCTTTCATGAAGTTGGTAAGACTTTTCTGGGAGGAGGGAAATCCCTTCCTGTTTCCTGCAATCATCAAACAGAAATAAGGAATAAAAATAGTCATAGAAACCTGAGAGAGAAAATGGGAGCCTACAAATGTGTAGATGAAATGAGAAGAAAAATATACAAGTGATACTTGAACAAAAATAAAACTATGTAAAATTCACAGAAAATTATCCCTAGTCAGATTAAAATCCCGATGGGCTCACATGATAGGATACTAAGGAGATCAGCAGTGCAGCAGCAGAAATTATATAAGAGTTAAACACTGGGCATGCTATTAGTAAGAATACTGAAACTTCATGTAATTGTTATTACATTTTTATAAAAGCAAATGATAAGTCTCTAATCAATTTTTGAGTTCCTTCTTTTTCCAACAACAGGTCTAGCTGTTAAGGGACAAGGCATGGCTCATAAAATAGGTCATGTGTCAAGATATACTACATAAGCATATAATAAATGGTTCGTGGAGCAATTCACTATCTTTTTACTTGTTTTCAATTATTTTTGCTAAGATGGCAGAGGTAAGGAAGATAACATTTTTCTTTTTAGACATGTGCACTCAACAATTTTTAATTAGTTTTAGTAGGTGACAGATAAAGGTGGAGTAGAGTCAAGGTTTCAGATACAATTCTTGGCTTCAAAGAGACTGGACTAGTTATTTTATAATGAATCCTATCATTACCAAATTTTTCCTACATCTAATCGAAAGTTGAAGACCAGACCTACACAAACACACACACACGAGAAAAATAATACGGATGGTGATGTGTTCCTTGCAACTTTGCTCTCACCTCAGAATGGATCTCTTTGTGTTGACCTTATGCTTAACTTTATAATTTGTTCACAGGAAACAGGGAAAATTGCTATATTATATCAAGTTCTGGCTATTTACTGTTATGCTCAAAATTAAACACAACACTGAATCAGGCCTGATGATTAGGAAGCTGGAGTTCAGTCAAGTCTGGAACTCATTTTTCAGTTCCTCAAAACAACGGAGACATTTTCAATTAGACTGCATATAATTCTCTTTTAATTAATATATTTTAAAATGGTAACCATGGAAAATTTTGATAGATTTGTTTGTCTTTATTTGCATGCATCATCAGGCAGTAAAGGATTTATATGATATGACTTGCAGAATATAAAACTTTATTTAAAAAGAATATTTGCAAGGTTAAAAATTACATTTTTTTCTTTCGATGGTCTTGTTACTTGGGTTGCTTAACACATTGTGGGATTAATTCTCACTATACTAGTTGCTTTATAAGCACAGGACAATTACTTAATGGTTTTGCTTGTGGTTTTAACTGCTTTTGGATTTAAAAAAATATAAAGGGATTATGGCACTGAATTAATGTCTGGAAGTCTAAGAAGTATTTTTTGATATTTGTTCATAGAATCACAGAACATCCCAGGTAGAAAGGAGCCTCAAAAGATCTTCCAGCCCAGGCTTTTGTGGGAAAGGGAACCTATATGAAGATATCTACCACCCTCTTTAATTGCATCTTGAAAATCTTCAGGAATGGGGACTTTACCATGTCCCAGAGGAGGCTGTTGCAGTCAATAAATCCTCTCACACTGAAAAGAAAATGCTTTCTTCCGTCAGTGTGAAACCTCTCCCACTGTTACAGAATTCCTCAAAGAGGGTGGACATGATGTCTACCTGGGCCTTGAACNACTTCAGCTTATAAGCATTTCCCCTTGTTCCTTCTGTCTGGCACCTGTGAAGAGAGAGCCTCCATCCTCTTTGAAGTATCCTGTCATTTAAGTACTGGAGTATGATGATTAGGTCCCCTGCAGCCCTGTCTTCTCCAGGTAGTGGAGATACAACTGCTCCAGTCTTTCCACATGGGATAGGTTCTGTGTCCTTTGACCATGGTTCTTTTTTGGATCCTTTCCAGAGAGCCCACAACCTTTGAACTGTAGGCACCAGAACTTGTCGCAGTACCCTGGGTCTGGCCTGACTGGCACTGAGTGACATGACCATGATCCTGCAGATGACCACCAAGATATATTTGACTTTGTTGCTGCAGCAGCACAAGGCTGGCCCACATGCAGGCTCTGTCCACGAGGACCACTGAATAGGAAGCAAGGCAGCTTGCTATCCACTCTGATCATAACAAATGTTAAAAAACATCAGTTGGTGCTGGAATCTGTTAGTTATTAAGGGCTCCTTTCATAGAGTCATGGAACCATTTAGGTTATAAAAGCAGTTATAATAAAATATTTGACTTCACTAACTTCACACTGTCAAGTTCACCACTAAACTAAGTCCTCAAGTGCCACCTCTGCATGCCTTTCAGATACCTCCAGAGACGGTGATTCAACCACTTCCCTGGGTATTACAACCCACTCCTAAGGTCATATAACTGAAGTTCTTGTTAGTAGATGCCTTTGAGCAGATTACAGTGAAATGACCCAGACTGGTGTGTTTGTGTGTGTGTGTGTATGGTAGGTTTATTTTAGCACAATTTGAAATGAAAAGGGCGTTTTTTTTTATTATCTGTAAAAATACAGCAATATAAAAGTATAAAAATACCCCTTAAGGAAATACGTAAGTTAAAAGAAGAAAAGGAAAACTCAAGAGTAGATAGTGGGGAGGAAAAATACTGCTACCTGTGCATCCAGAGACAAGACTCAGTTATTGTAATTTCGATGTTCATTGATTAAAGTGATGGTTTCAGTCCTCATCTGTCAGAGGTGGGGGAGCACCCCCAGAAAAAATTTCAATTGGTTAATACATATTCAGATTCAGGTGGGAATGCCAAGCAGCTCCCCTATAGAAAGAGGGACACTGTCTGTTTCAATGCTATGGAGCATGCACAGTCACCTGGTGACAACTAGAAGCCCCAGAAATGAGTCTGAGGGCACTTCAGGGGTTGGTTTATGACCCTTTCTAAAACATAACCACTGTTTCTCATGCCTGCACAGTTGATCCAGCAGTGCCTTGTCAGAAGGGATAAATACCTTCTGACGTACACGTGAATGTCCCAATACTTCTTTTCTACTCTATGAAGTAATATTCTGAAAACCAATGACTCAGCCACTTTGTGTAGCAGAGCTGAAGAACTAATTGCTGTAAGGTGGTCAGAGATTTATTTTCAAAATCTTATTACCTGGTGAGTAATTAAATTAACATAGGAATCAGTATGGGCACTCACAAACATTTTTTTACACCTGGCATTTTTCAGTGTTTTTCATTTATGTAGAAAAAAATCCTTAAAGATATTTTATGAGTGATCAGTGTCTGTGTACTTGAAATTCTAGGCTTTTTTCTGTCTGCAAATAATCATCCTTTCCCTTATACACTGTCTGATTGAATATCATCTGTAATCAGCTTTAAAAATGCCATTGTCCTGAGCCCTCTCTTTAAAAAAATAACTTTGAATACACTAACTTAATGCAATGACAAGCAACCAAAGCAGGAATCAATCATCCCCCCACAGAGGGATTACACTGTACACTGCCTTGTAAATTTTTTTTCAGTCACACAAAAGACATTAATGTAATCATGAACAGTCACCAAGACTTTACAAAGGTCCATGTTTGACCAGCCTGGCTGTGTTCTGTGACTGCTTACATAGGCAGGAAGAGAGTAGATGCTATAACCTTAGTCAGGCTTTTGACACCATTTTCACGGCCCTCTCACTGGAGAAAATAGAGGCTGGAGGAATGGACTGTTGTTAGGCTGGAATGTAACCTGGCACTAGGCTCAAAGAGTTATTGTTATCTCATTATTACTTGAGTGGTTAGCACTCAAATGCACATGGAAATTTATGGACATCCTCCTAACAAGGATAGGGCAGATTGAAAGTTATAAATATTTATCTTGACAAAATCATGGCTTATTTGATCTGTTGCTGGCTGTTAGTTTTCAGGTGGGAGTTTGGTCTAGGTGACCTCCAAAAGGACCAAAGAACATTTTTATGATCTTGTAATTCTATTATCTGTGGCAACTACACAGTGAAGCTTTCAGTATTGTGAGTCAGATGCACTTCCTCTATTATTCCTTTATTATAATAAATATAAAGTACAATCTCAAAATCACAAGCTTCAAAGATAAGTGTGCTACTTGTGAAATATTGAAAAACACCTGTCATTTCTTCTTTGTGAAAAATAAATCAACTCTCCCATTAATTAACTTCTTTCATCCTAAAACTCTAGATCTACCAATTTAAAGTAAAATAGTTTAAAGTTAAACTTTATTTGCTTTATTATAATTTTTACTTGATTTACTTTGTTGTAAGGTTTCTTTTCAGCCACTTTAGCTGTTAACTGAAGAACATCTCCCCCATAAAAACTCCCCCCTTATTCAGTATAAATAGCAACAGATTGTCTGATAAGGAGCAGAATGTGGTGAAGGAGTTACACAGGCTGAATCACCAGGGGATTCTTTAGTGAACTAATTTAAATCACAGATGAGGTTCAAATGAGAACCCTTAAAAATTACATACTGCCATTCATGGGAAATAATGGAAAGGCCATATCTGGAGTTTTTAGAGAGTTTCCACTGGTCTTGTGGGAGTTCTAGTTTTGGGGAGTTTTGTTTGGTGTTGGTTTTTTTGAGTTTTTTTTTTTGTGAGTTTTGTTGCTGTTGATTTTGGTTTTTCTGGTTGTGGGTTTTTACTGTGGGGTTTGTTTGGGTATTTTTAGAAAGAAAATTGTTTATAAGAAACAACAAATTATACTGCCTAGAACTCATTGTACAGATATAAAGAATAATTTTTCACCAATTGTCTCTCTTAAACTTTCTGATGATTTTGTGTCTTTTGCCTAACTAAAAAATGACAAAGGGTGTTTTTACAGAAAGTGATTTTCAAGAGTAGGACTGACTCAAACTCTCAGCCAATAGAAGCATTGAGTGCATGGTTTAGCAACCTGTGGTATTGTTTCAAATAAAACAATACTCACTACTAACCTCAGAACAATTGTCCCTTATTTTTCAATTTGGCTTTGCTACTGAATAAATAGCAGAAGGATCTATTCTTCACCTGTTGTAGTGTGTATTTTTGGTTTTCTCTGTTCAATGCTTCTTTTATTTATAAGNACCGCAACATTCCCCCTAGATATAAAATGGTGCTTTGCATTTCTTCCTTAGGCATTTGCATTTATGATGAAGTGCAGAGGAAAGTCTAAAACAAAAACCTTCAGTATCTTGAAGATTAAACTCAGATTTGCTGTTTAAGTTACCAATAAGGAATATTGCAGGAAGGAAATTAGTATGCATTAAATATAGGACATTCTCTGTCCTAATGGAAATACTGCCTGCTTCAGCAGTGGGTAATTTAACTATTATTCATATCTCAAGTACTGAGAAGAAATTAATGAAAAAAGATGGCAATGCTTTCATAAAAGTATGTAATTCTGCTTATTAAGGGGAAGATATCTGTAGCTAATTAGTGTTTATCAGAACAAACAGTTGCAGGTATCGACATAGACACCATGAATTTCACAATAATTCCAAAATTATGTTTAGAATGAAACGTAGTATTTTGTTATATACATTTATTTTAATTTATTTTTGACGGAATAAGGTCACCAGTGTATTTTATAGTTTTCTATTATTTTCTGCTTGTCTTACTTCCTCTATGTTAAGGGAAATCAGTTTACCTTAATAGGGATAGTGTGTTTTCTAGAATACACTAACTGAGAATTAGGTTTTATTTCAACAGTTGAAATGGAGGGGAGTTATCTATCATTGTGCCACATTTATCGTCTCAAGAAACCTTCTTTTTTTTACCTCTCAGTTCCATTATTATTTATTTCATTTATTTATTGTTTATTTATTTAACCTGGGCAGTGAATGGATTGAGAAAGACAAATCATACTGAGAATCAGTATCTTAGGGTGGACTTTGTTATCAGAATGATACTGCAGTAAATGACATATATTGTAATAATTGAAACTTTGAAGCGATGTATTAACATGAAGGATCTGTTAAATCTAGATCCAGAGTAAATGTAAGTAACATTTATCTTAACCATTTGATTAACCATTGATTTTGTCCAGCTTTAGATTTAAAACCAGCAAGTTATTACTTGCCAGAAGCAATTACAAGAAATTATTCCAAGAAAGTGACAGAGCTGATGTGTTAGTTTCAGCCCTGCAACACTACTGATATTCAGCAGCCTGTTTTTAAAAACGTTATAATACTGCTAGCAACAGTCCTAAACCTCCCTCAGCTGTTCTCTGACATAAAACTTCCTATGAAAATCACAGCTTCACACTACTTCAACACTTGTTGCACTTACAGAGAGAATTCATATTCTTTAATTATTTCATGCTCTGAAATAAAATAGACTGGATTTGTCTTTAGGGTTTTTGGTTTTGGGTTTTTTTTCTTTCTTGGGGTGGGTGTTAGTTTTATTTGGGGCTCAGGGGTTTGTTTTGCTTTTTTTGTGTTTGTTTGCTATTTGGTGGCTATATGTGGGTTCTTTCTTTTGTTTCTTCTTTTTTCCTTCTTCCTTCTTTTTTTTTTTTTTTTTCAGAAGGCACAAAAGACCAGACCTTCCTGATTTGGTTCAATGCTCCCCTTGCCATAATGGACTGTTAGACTAAAACTGGCATCTTTCAATCAGTGTTGTAAGGTTCTTCTGAATTGATTCTAACCTTAAGATTACCATTATTACTACTGCTGCTACTGACTTGCTTTATTGAAAGTCGCTAAGAATTGAACTGTTCCTATCTCTTTCAGATATAATTTTGAATTGACAAGTCTTTGAGTTGACTGACCAAAGCCTACTTGAAGACTTTGTTTCTCTTCCATTATTAAAATATATGTAAAGCATATGCTTGGGGGAAATGGTAATTTAATTTTCAGTGCTTCTGTTCCTTTTAATAACAAGTAATTGAACACTGTTTTGTTGTCTATTCCTTTATTTCAGTCATACTAGCAAAGTCACTAAGTGCCAATGGTAACTATGTGATCAGAAAAAAGCTCTTGACTAACTAAGTACATTTACAAAAATACTGGTGTGTTTTTCTCCAGACAGTGAGAACATCAAACTCTCTTTAGGTATGTGAAAGGTCTGCATTGGTCACAGTAAACACCATTAAAGACACACATTATGTGACATTAAAAATTTTTTAAGGGCATAGCGGAAGTAAAAAATAATTTGATTTTATCACAACTATTTTTGTCAGCAAAAAGAATAAAACTCCAAATATGGGAAAAAATTATGGCACAGCTTGAGCCATAATAAGAATTTGATTTTGTAGAGTATTGGAATTCATTACTATGTGAGAATTGGCATCCTCAGAGGTGAAGGGTGGAAGCAACTTCACACTAATAATAAAGGAGTTAAATCAATGGTTTGTGCAGATGTGTGTGTGGATGTATTCACAGTAGTGTACACATACATACACACAAGTCTAAATCTCCAGTGCTGTATGTGCTTAGATTGCTGCAAACCTACCAAGATAATGTGCTAAGGAATTTTACGAGAACACTTTATTGTCTTGTTTCTGTCTAACGCTTCGAGTTTCAGTAAGACAAGTTTCAGTAAGAGGCATATGGGGTTGTGGTCATTGAGAATAAATGTGTTATAATTGGCAATTTAAAAAGTTGATTTTACATCAGAAGTCTGTTCATACCTCCATTTGGATAGAATGACTGGAGACAGTAACAATCCAGTTGCTATGTTAGAAACTTACATTTAACTGTGTTGATAATTTTAGCATCAAAGGATATCAAATATGTGTGCATTCAAGTGAGTGGCAGTAATGTCAAGTGCTTCATTTAAAATATCCTGCAATCAGTTAGAAAATTGATTGATTAGAAGATTGATTATTATTTCTTTATCATTTTAAGAGAGCTTTACTGTTACAAGAAAGTTCATCTTAAGGAAAAACATATTGTGTATTTCCTACAGCAATAGGAAATAATAATTAAAATACTAAAGGTTTCTGTATTCTACCTAACAAGAACTTACTATATGTAACATTTTGACAATTATACCAACACAAAAAGATTAGTGATTTACCAACTTGAGAGTTGAATGTTGCTTAAAAGGAGAATGGGCAAAGAATGCAAGATATACATATACACATACACAGAGGAAAAAACATCTTTGATATTACACAACAATTAATTACATTTAAAAAATAGTAAAATGACATTAAAACATGGTTGAGATATACCAGTGTGGAAAGGAAAGCAGAAAATTACAGGTGAAAACTTGGAAATTTTCAACATTTTGCATGAACAGGTAGCCATGATTCAACAGAAACCAAGAAGAAAGAAAAATGTCTAAAACCTCATTTTAGTTCACTAGTCATTTCCCTGGTGTGAGAATAATTATATGAAGCTAATTGGAAAAGCAAGCAAGATATGCAAAGCTGTTGTAAAATTCATGTTCGTGAGAAATTTCATTAGCTGTTATAAAGTCATCAGGGAACAGCTGGCTGTAGTTGCTGTTATGTTGCTATTAAGATTGCTTTAAATTATGTGATAAAAACATTTACCATACCACTGGCATGCACATGGTTTTGAAAAAGAAGACGAAGCTGAAAAAAAAAAAAAAGTGTTTTTCTGCAAGCAGATCAGGATGTGACCTTTATCTGAAAAACTGTCACCCCATAGGAGCCCTAAGTTTTATAATTGTATAGGCTATCTCTGGGATGGAGTTAACTTTCCCCTTAGCAAACCTTATAGTACTGCCACTTGTATTTGCAGCAAGAATGCTGCTCATGACACACCAGTGTTTGGGTAACTACTGAGCTGTGCCTGCACAGCATCCATTCTGTCTGTTGAAACCCCACCAAGGCTGGTAGGCAGGATGTGGGAAAGAGATTTGGAGGGCACTAAAGGGATATTCCATGCCATAAGGTGTTGAGGTCAGAAAGAAGACACAGGGAGAGGGAGGCATTTCTTATTAAGGTGATTGTCTTCAGAAGGAACTGCTACATGTATTGGAGCCCTGCTTCCCAGGCTGGACATCAGCAGCTGGATGGAAATAGAGACTATACTTTGCTACTTTGTTTTGTTTCCATGCACATCCTTTGCTTTTTCTCATTAAACTGCCCTCACTGGGATCCATGTCTTTTTCATCTTATTTTTTCCCCCATGTTCTTCTTAGGAAGTGAAGTTAGAAATTGTTTTGGTGAACACCTGGTGGCCCTCCAAGGTCAACCCACCACAGTCCTTTCCTGGCACTCAGTGTGAGGCAGTTTTGAATTTTTAAGTATAATAGTTATTAATTGGCAGGCCTGTGTGAGGGTCACAGAGTTTAATTGTTGCACTGCTCAGCTCTTTATTTTGCTGAGGCTGGAAACACACTAATCGAAACAATGGCTATGTGCTTTGCCCTGTCATTGATGCCTAACTGTGCTGGGGTGGCTTTGTGGCCAGGATGGCAGCACATATGCTTCTCCTAATTCGAGATTGATTTGGGCATTTTTGATGCTTGGGCTCCTGGGGCCCTTGGTCACTGTCAGGCAAGTTGTTTAATATTACTAACACTGTCATCTTTTTGTCAGGTTCCTGAATCCAGTGTCATCCTGGTGTAAGAGGGCACAGTTTTGGGGAGAGATGAAAGTAAAACATGCCATTAGGCAAATGGTCCCTGTGTGGCAGGGTGTGTGAAAGTATTTGGGTGGGTGTTTCAGGCAATTATCACCTCACACAGACTGGGATTTGACATCTGAACCAAGCAAATAACCTCACTGAATTAATGCACTGCCTGGTAGAAGGGTGTCTTGCCTTCCCCAATAAAACACAGCAGCTTCTAGCACCATTTTGAAGCTTGGTCCAGGTCTGTTGAACCACAAGTCAGTATTTCCAGAGTGTGTGGTTAAGATAGAGACCCTGAAGACACCTTGACTTCAATGCCAACAAGTAAATATGCCTCTGAAGACACCTTGATTGAGACAGTAATCCAAACTACAACTAAGAACAGCAGGGACCCAAACCTGAACTACAGTAGTCATACAAGAAGTGAAAAAGAACCAGCAGACATGGACGTTGATGGATCCATATAATTTATGTCTTTCCTGGGGATTGTGAAATTGACAGAGAAAATAAAAAAGAGGTAGCCATTTGCAGTCTCTGGAGGATGTTCCTGTCAAGCATGAAAGCGAGACATACATTCAAGGAAAACCTCGTGAATTACCAAGAGAAGTGGACTACCACTGGGAAAAACACTCAGTATCTGCGAAAATTAGTGGTGCTGAAAGTCTTCTACAATGACTTAGGTTAAAACAAGCTCTCCAAAGATCCATCTGACAACCTGTGTGCACAGGTCATGCAGAGGAAGATAGCCCAAAATGTGCCAGCTACCAAACAATTTAACAATATATATTGGCCAGATTTATATATACTATCTATGAAAAGGGCATCTTCCTGGCTCTGAAACCTTGGAAGAAAGTTCTCTCCTTTCTTTTCTCCTGGAACAGCATCTTGGTTGTCAGGGCTACCCTACAGAGCCCCGGTGAGAGAGAAAACAAGTCCCAGACACGTGCTGCATGGCACTCTCTGGTTCTTCCTGTAGGACCAGCTGGAGAACTTGAGGAAGTAGGATGGCATACGCACCTTTAACCTGGAAGCCCATGTACAAAAATTCAAGGGGAAGACATCTGCTAAGAAGTGGCCACCCAAGAAACCCATCAGTTTAATCTTGCTGTTGAGAAGTAAACAAGCAATCACTGATACTCCCCCAACATGTAGAAAAAAATTACTGAGGATTCTGGTGAAGAGACCTCTAGTCCAGCAGTGCAAGGGTCAGACAGTGACTATGAATGGGAATACAGCATTTCTGTCTTTGAGCAGGATAAGGAAAGGCATGAGTGGGAATACTAAAATGTGTGGGTTTTGTCCATGAGATGCACAGAAATAAAAGGTTTTGTTAGGCACAGGTACACAGTATACACAGATCAGGGTTCAACGTATCCTTGGCACAGACTATTTGAGGAAAGGGTACTTCAAGGATCCAAGTTATGAATGAACTTTTGGTATAGCTACCAAAAATAAAAAGATTTCACAGCTATCTTACCTGATCTCTTGGAAAATCCCTCTGTTGAGGCCCTGCTGTGAATTAAAGAACAGCAGGTGCCACTTGCCACAATGATGATGCACCAGTGGCAATGTCACACCATCCAAGATTTTCTGATTCCCATCACAACTTGATTTATCAGCTGGAGTGCTAAAATAATCAGCAGGACTCACTCACACTTCAGTAGTCCCATACGGCCAGTGAAAAATTCTGGGGAAGGTTGAGGCTAATGGTGGACTATTGTGGCCTCACTGAAGGCTTCACAGGTGTGGCTCCCACGGTGATGGACATGCAGTGAGTCTGTCCTTGGACAGAGTCGTGCCAAGGTTCCTGGTGACCAGCTGGATCGGAGCAGCAGGGTCAAATGTGGGCAGCCCGGGCAAAGATGCGGGGACGAAGTGGCAGGGCAGTGGTCAGGGACACAGGGAGGCGGGACAAGCATGAGGGCGAGCAAGAGCCAGCGATGGCAGGAGAGACAGAAAGCAGGCTGGGGTCAGGGCAAAGGAAGGAGCAAGGCAGCCGAGGAACAGTGGCGGGCCCCAGCGAGCAGCAGTGCTGAGTCATGATGAAGTTAGATTTTATACCCTCCCGGGCCCTCCCAAAGCCTGCCCACAGACAGGAGAACATAGGCCCGGTCCATCTTTCTTTGCCTCCCATCAGTGGAGACCTTATCATGACCTGATTGGAGAAGCCCCTCAACATTATCTCCTACTGACTGCTGCATGTGGGGTGTTGCCAGGCAAAGTCTCCCCAGAGACAAGGCTTCCCTACTCCTGGCTGCCCCCTGCAAGTGGCACCGGTACGCGCCCTCCCCCCTCATGTTCCTGAAAACCCTGATAGCCAGGGTTGAAGAAAGCCAGAATGGCTGAATCAGAACTAAATTGGCTCCTCATATATGGCTAAGTGCTGTTGTGCTACACACACCAGAGTCTAACAGGAAGTCTGCCAAGCTGTATGCTACAGTTGTTGTTGTCTATGCGTTTTTCCAAATTCCTTTGGCAGCTGAGTGCAGGCCATTCTTGCTTTCACACTGAGTAGTATCTAATACACCTAGAACTGGGTGCTCAAGGGGTGGAAGCACAATCCCACCACTTGTAATGGAATAATTCAACCTGTGCTAGAACAGAAGAGTCTAAACAGCTAGCAAAAGGAAAACACCCAACAAAACCTACCTGTGTTAATCAGTTTATAAATCAACAGTTACTTCTTTATGATCTGGCTTCAAAAATGCCATAGACTTCAGGCTTTTGTCAGGATCTTAAAAGTTACTACCCACTTATTCAAAAAGGATATTAGTATGCTGTGCTGGTCTTAGATGGGATAGAGCTGACTTTTTTCACAGCAGCTCATATGGGTCTCTGTTCTCATTTTGTACTGGAACATTTCAGGGTTTTCATTACTGCTGAGCATTGCTTACATGGCAACACACAACTTTTCTCACTTTTACTCTTTTGATTCTTTTCCCATCCCACTGGGGGTGCATGAATTAGCAGCTGTGTGGGGCTTAGTTGCTGGCCTGGTTTAAACCATGACAGATCTACCTACAGAAAAGCTCACTGTCATGGGAGAAGCGGGCACAGAGATCTGAGCTAGGTTGTTATGCTGCTTTCTCATAGCCTAAGATAGCACAATTGTTTTTTCACAGCACTTTTTCAAAAAGCAGATAGCTGTAATGGATAATTCAACAGTATAGGTTTCAGTTATGCCTGTTTCTTCATTTAATCTCAGTAATATTAGTTGTTATAAATCTGTTGACACATGTTGCCAATAATTTATACAAACTAAGACATGACAGGTAAAACAATCATACGTGGAAGAGATTTTGTGTGTATAAACATCAAGTGAATGCATCAAGTGAAATAATGCAGTTTGAAGTAAGAATTGGACATACAAGAATGTACTAAAAATGTATATGTCGTTGTGCAGCTCTCGCCCTGGCCAGCCACTTGCTCAGCACCACGACAAGATCCGGGCTCTTGTCCTCTGCGCAGCTCAGACAGGCACGCACAATGACGCTCTTCCAAAAAGAAGGGACTCTCAAAGGCAGGGCAAACTTGGATTTTATTGAAGGGGAAGGAGGAGGTCTNATATGTAAATGTAAATATCTTTTCATGTTACCTTTCCTACACCCAAGTTTTGATCTTTTATAGACACTTCTTATACAGTAGCTCCTAGCTTCTCTGTGAAGCAGATCTAAGTCCAGTAAGAAAGGGATAAAATTTATTTCAAAATTTACTGGCTTAAGATTCCAGTATTCATTTATGTCTGGAGTTCAGAAAGTCCAAGAGAGCATCTATTAACAATTCTTTATAGGTGGTTTGTGTGGGCTGGGTTTTGTTATCAGGGGTTCACAGAGGTGACTTCTGTGAGAAGCTGTTGGAAGCTTCCACCCTGTCTGGCAAAGTCTGTCCCTGGTGCCTCCAAAGATGAACATGCTGCTGGCCAAGGCTGTGCCAATGTGATAGGTTGTGATAATGCCTCTGTGATAACAGATTTAAGAAGAAATCAAAATAAAAGTTTTTGTACCGTTTTAATATCAGCCAGACAAGGGTGGAGTGAGAGCATGTGAGGAGGACAACTCTGCAGACACCAAAGTCAGCGGAGAAGGAGAGGGAGGAAGTGCTCCAGGCACCAGAGCCAAGATTCCTCTGCAGCCCATGGTGCAGACCATGGTGAGGCAGCTGTACCCCTGCAGCTCATGGAGGATCATAGGGATGCAGAGACCCACCTGCAGCCCAGAGAGGAGCCCCACACACTGGATCAGGTGGATGCCTGCAGGAGGCTGTGATCCTGTGGGTGACCTGTGGAGAGAGAGCGGCCCTTTTCCCAGGCTGTTGCAGCCTGTACTTGGATGACTGCACCCCATGCTGCAGCAGTTTTGGGAGGGCTGTTGTCTGTGGGATGGACTCACATTGCAGCAGTTCTCAGAGAGCTGCTGCTCGTGAGATGGACTCACATCGGAGAAGTTTATGGAGAAGTGTCTCTCATGGGAGGGACCCTGCATTGCAGGAGGGGAAGGGCTGCTTGCTCTGAGCAGTGGGAGAAGCCACAGGTGATGAGCTGACCATAATCCCCATTCACTCTCTCCCTGTGCAGTTGGGGTAGGAGGTACAGCTGGAAGGAGGGAGGGATGGAGGAAAGGCATTTTTGAGGGTTCATTTTACTTCTCATTATCCTGCTCTGATTCTGTTAGCAGTAGATTCACTTCATGTCTCTAAATTGAACATTTTCTGCCCTTAATGGTATTTGGTGATCTCTCCCAGTCCTTATCTCAACCCA
>VXBB01001398.1:54309-72271 GCA_013399915.1 Illadopsis cleaveri
ATCATCATTATGTGAATTCTTAATGAGAGAAAAGGCTAGATGTTACATCTTAGCTCTTTTTACCTTTTTCTTTCACATTCAGCATGAATCCGTCATGAACAATGTCTGTCATTTGAAAGATGATCTATGAATTGCACAATTAGAAGTGGGAGAAGGTAAAAGATTTCTTTACCTACCTGACTCAATTTCAAACTTATCTATTTAAAATAAGAGCATATTTTTCTCAAATTTAAATCTGTTAAATTTATTTAGTTAGCATTCAGATAACAAGAAACTTTTAAAAGAAATTTAACAGACATACTTTGTCCTTTCAGAAAATACGTGGATGAAATATAGACCACCATGTGCGCAGGTGGCCAAGAACACCAAGGGCATCTTGGCTTGCATCAGCAATAGTGTGGCCAGCAGGACCAGTGCAGTGACCAACCCCCTGTTCTGGGCACGGGTGTGGTGATGCCTCAAACACGATGCTCAGTTGTGACCCATTCACATGGGCCAAAGAGTGAACTGAGGGTCTGAGGGTGTTTAGCCTCAGGGGAGACCTTGTTGCTGCTCTCCACCACTGCTGTAAAGGAGAGTGTAGCTGAGTAGGAGCAGGGCTTTTCTTCCAAGTAAGTGACAGGATGACAGCCTCAAGCTGTACTAAGGGAGATCGGATGTGAAATAAAAATTTCTTCACTGAAAAAATTGTCAAGCATTGAAACAGGCTGCTCAGGGAACTGTGGACTCAGCATCCCTGGAAGGGTTATGTGTGCAAAAAAGTGCATAAATGTGGCAGTTAGGAACACAGTTTAGTGGTGGACCTGACATTGCTGGATTAAATTTTGATGATCTTAGAGGTCTTTTCCAATCTCCGTGATTGTATGATTCTATTAAATGTTCTTGCTTTCTCATTTTCTACATGTCAGGCTGAGCCTAAATCTTCCTTTCACTCTGTGAATGCCCAGATATCGATGGAAGTAACTTTGAAAGAGAATGAAAGGAACTTTGAAAGCTCCTAATCAAAGGTGGTACCACAAATTTTTTTACTATAAAGTGAACAGTCAATGGATGTTTGGCATCTCTAAAGACCAGGCTAAAACTGAAAAGGGAAACCCATAAAACAAAACAATTATAAAAAATGTAAAATAAGCATCATTGCTGTGGTTTGTTCTGCTGTTATATTTAGAAATTCAGATACTTGTTATACCTGTTCTTACCATAAAAGTTACCAAAAGACCACAGTAAGTCTGAAGAAACCCATCTGGTTTATAATTTAATACAGCACTCTTCAGACTAGAATGACAGACAAATGGAAGAAACTGGAAAGAAGTATTAATGGTATACATCATACCACATACATCATGTAAAAAAATTGGTGGATTTAAAAATGCAATTTTGCAATTATAGCTGATACAAATTTAGAAAAACTTATTTACATTATGAAAATGTTTTGAGAATTCTAGTCTTAATACAGTTAATATAGGTCACTGCTACTGTATAAAGTAGAGGAAGAAGTATGTACTTCTTTAGTACTTCTTTAGAGAAAGAAGTATGTACATGCTTTAGGCCATTTTTTGCACCTGTAGGGAAACAATACTGGTCTAAACAATATTAATGAATAATAAATGAGAGATACAGAACACAATAACAGTATGTATCAACGATGTATTCAGACTAAACTTCATGATAATAAAGTAGTGGTAATCAAAGTCTTCAGACCACAAAATAAGTTGAAATATGAAGTAGTTACTTTAAAGACTTGTTATCTTTACTATGGTTTCCCTCACAGTATTCAAATTTCTACTGAAGTCTTGCTGCTACCATTGGCATTCTCCTTCTTTTGCTATCAAAAACTTTTTTCTGAGCTCCTTTCTTTGCCACAGTTTCCTTTGTTACTCTGGGATTATGCCCTAAAAATATTATAAAGCCACTAATGTTAGGTCAGCTTTCTACCATTCCTGTTTTAACAGCTCAGGCTATTTTGCTACACTGATAAAGAGGAGAAGAAGATTTCAAGATTTCAAGTAATGATCTTGTAGCTACGAGTTATTAGGACTCACAGGTGAAAACTTGAACTGTATTTACATGTCTGCATCACTCTAATTGTTGAGAAAACAATAAAGAAGGAGTGTCATCACAATAAGGCAGAAATCACTGCCATGGCAGTGACCTGTGAGAGGTACCAGGCACCCTGATCTCTCTCTTTCTGCCTGCCCCACTCAGCAGACAGGTGGGAGCCATAAGCTGCCTGTGGCCTGGTGCCTCAGGGGCAGCAGCTGGTGGTGCTGCGGAAGGGCAGTCTGGTGTGAAGAGCACAGCAGGGGGAAGAAGATTGAGGCAAAATGTGAGCCACAAAGGTGAGAAATAGCAGGAAATTTTAATGGAGGGTAATTGTAGTGAGGACCTGGCAAGATGAGAAGCTTGGTTTGCTTTCCTCCACTTGGAATTAAATAGATAAATAAACTGTCCTGTTTTAAATGAAGGCAAGCACTGGATATGAAAGCTGCTGGGCTACAGTTCTCCTTCTTTTTTTTTTTTCAATAACTGAAAATCTCCCAGGAACTGGAAGAGATCTGCTGTGTCAAGCTCCCATGAGGCATTCTGTAGATGTCAACATTGTGCTTTGATGTTACTTAGTTGGGAACATGCTGGTATACTCTGAAATATGATAAGAGAAGCTATTAGCATGGCAGCAATATATGTTTTGTCTGTAATATAAAGGCAATTTTTTGGCTTTGGAGAGCAAGGGCTCTAGCTCTAAGGAGCTTTGGAGAACACTTGAGCACCCACTCTTAAGTGAAAGAGGAGGACAGGAATTAGCAACAGCCATAAAAGAAATGGGGTTACATTGAACTGAAAAAAAATATACACCTCTCATGTAAAGAGTAGTGAACAAGCTCACTCTGCTACAGTATGTAATATACATCTACAGGGAAAAGTATTTTTTAATATATAAGAATTATTTACATACAGAATTTTTCTCAGAAAACAGAAAATTCCTAATCAACACAACCTAGAGTTTGAACTTGATAACTTTCAAACTCAGCAGTACTGATTCTAGGGTTTACATACTTTGGTCTAAAGTCATAATACCTTCACCTTTCCAAGCTTGGAATGAGCTGAATGAATTTTCCTGCATGAATTTTGACCTCTAAACTGATGAGAATAAATTCACTGTAAATCTGCTCATCTTTGACCATGTACTGCAGACTAGGTCCCTGATTAAGAATTTCTGGAAGATGTTTCCACCTCTGCAGTTCTAAGCATGGATCTCCTCCCCAAGTCCATTACTCCTGTTGCTACAAGTAACCTGGAAGTAGGGCCTCAGTTGCTCATTTTAAGTAGGGGTATGGAAGGATGTAGTGGTAGGTATAATAAATCAGCTTGGATAGCTCCTGGTTAGAGCCATGTTATGGGCTTATCATTTCTCTTAAAGTGTCCTAATAACTACACTGTAGCTTCAGGTTGAATGAAAACAAGTTACAGGGCTCTGTGTTGTGCCATAAAATAGAAATTGCCAGTGATTTAAGATGTGTGGTTTCTCTTGAGATGATACTCTGGTAATAGGGACATTTGGGAAGGACATAGAGTTTATTCTGTCTACCAGTTGCTCTCAGGGTTGTTTATGTCCTAATTTAAACTCTCATTATACTAACTGCAGGAGCAAACAAGCTTAGAAATAGTTTTGGGAGCAGATAATTCAGAACTCCCTTGCTACCAGTTAAGTGGCCGAACTACTGATCTGCCTCTGTGTGTTCTTGCTGTACTTCTCTCTGGTCCTAAGCATCTTGACTAATTTATTGTATAATGGCTTTTCCCCCTTCTGCTTCTGCCTCCTTCATGATGAGGAGGAATTGAGATGGAATTAATTTTTTCTGATGACATATATATCTTTATTATTTGTATTAGTTTTTACCAACTACTTATTTCTATGTATAATATACGCTATTCTGTCAAAATACATTTGACATAATTCAAGTCATATGCTCTCTTTATCTTGATAGATATATAAATCCATTTAGGATTAATAAGAAACAACACTGTAAAGGTACAGGTGGGATAGAAAAACATTATAGATTTTTATGTTGAGTTCCTTAATGCAGTTTAAATGCTACTTTGCAAAACCAGGGAATCTAGCTTTGTTAACATGTTGTTTGGAGGGATTAAAGGAGGAAAAGTAGAACAGACTCCAGAGAAACAGCAAATCTCCATGTAAAATCTTTTCTGCCACTTGCTCTGTGCTGTATTACACTTCAAATTTCATGGTGGAAGGCTGCACTTGTCCTTCCACTCCTGTATTTCTCTTATGTTTTTCCTCCTCTTTTACTCCATGCAAATCACACAGGAAGGGAAGAGTGTGTGTGTATTTGGATGACAGTTCACAAAAAAAACCCCCAATATGTAAAATTAGCATTTTTGGGAGAAACCTTTCCTTAACAGACTGTTTTACATCTCATCGTTTTCACAGTACTGCCATTCACTGTCGTATTTCCTGTCACTTTCATGATCAGCAGTGACTTGAAATTGATGTGAGATGTAATGGGCAATGATATTGATTTCTCCATTGCGTTTGTTTGTATGGGTGTGCATCTGGGGTTCACAATTTTTCTCCTTGACAGAATTTTTACATACAGAACACAGAGCTAAAGATTGTTTTGAACTTTATTCACAACCTTATAATTAATGAACAATCTCATTCTGATATGAAGTCCTTGGTAATATAGGGTAAAAATTATTACAAATTATTTTAATTTTTTAGAATTTGTGTGATATAGGTGTTTAAGAAATTATTGGATGCTAAGATAGAGCACCAAGAATATCCTATCTTTAATCCTATTAGAATATCAAATAGATTTGCTTGAGTAGTCTTAAAACCAAATTCTCCTTTTTTTTGTGTACTTCATACTCTGAAATAGCACCTTCTTTATGAAGGATGCATGCATTGAACACAAGAAATAAGATGATGCAGTGATGTCTTTATAAATTACAGAATTGCTTACAAATTGATCTAAAAATTTGAGTAAGAGGGTATTCTGCTGTGAATTTTAACTTCCTGAATTAAAAACACACTTCAAAAGATTAATCCTACCTATTAAAAGAGGATGAATTGTTACAGAACTTCCTTCCTCCTAATCTAAGGTGTCCGGCCATTTTCAGGATCTTCTCTTATTTCAGTGAAATGGGAGCTTTGGGTCAACTGTACAACGCTTTTTTTGATCCTGCATGTGATGCAATCCTCTGCACAGCAGTATTGCTCAGGGTACAAGTTCATATGCCTTCTAAAGGAAGGTTCATGTGTTTGCCCCTGGAGAGAGCTGCACATTCCCAGTACTTTCTTTATGGGGCGGCTGGTGCTCAACCAGGATGTTTAAAGTACCTAAACCAGTATTGAATGAGTCAGTGGTTTAGACACGGTTAGTTTAGACAGGGTTAATTTTCTTCTAGTTTAGCTCCTTCACTGACATCCATGCAGGTTCAGATGAGCATGGCAATGGCAGAAAGAAGGTGCAGAAAGCTTGTTCAAAGGATCAAACAGGATTTGGATAACCCCAAGGAGGGGATGGAACGGAGTGCCTGTCATTGGATTGCTTTCCGTGTGAAGCTATTTACAACCTTAATTCTACCACAAAAGCTGTCCACATGTTGTACTAGACTGCAGATAGGAGGCCTTCTGAGCTCTAATCTCTCTCTCTTCTTCCTGAGAATGGAAGAAGTTATCAATATTGTGCTTGTGGTTCAAGCTATATGTCAGCAGTCAATCTCGTCTTCAAAAACCTAAGGTATTCCGTTTTCTTTTCTGAGTGAAATGTGTAAGTCGCAGATCACTGGAGTATTTGTTACATTTTCTAAAACTGAGAAGAAAGAAAATAGATTTTAAAAAATAATTTTCAAAGAATAATTAATTATTTGTGAGTCAACACTGGATTTATGAAAATATATAATCTATTCCCTGGCTACTCTTATTCTGGTTTCATTACACCAAAGTCTACAGTTGTTTAGGAAGATTTGATGCTGAAATTTATATTTTTCTTCTTTGTGAAACATATAGAGTCTTTATCTGAAAATGTGCAACTACTTTAAACTCCTTATTGAATTGATTTGAAGATCTTAGATTTTTTTCTGTGTATATTCCACATTTATCCCTTCTATACTTGTTGTGCATTCACTGCCTTTTCATGAATTTATCCATGCAAGTAAAAACTTTCCTTCTCAACATTCCTTCCTTTCTGACCCTGATAATGGACCAATGCTGACTTTTATGACTATAAGGATCAACAAGTAAAAAATATTAGGAATTAATCAACTCATTTATTATTTTTAAATTATATTTACAAGTAAACAAGCAGAAAAAAGTCAAGAGCGGAATGAATCTGTACTCAAGAATGAGCTAAAGAAAGAAACACATTGGACTAGAGATCTTTAAATTAGGAGAAATCTTGAGAACTTTTCTTTCCCTGTTTATTTTCCTAGGTAAAATATGTGAATACAGTGATAGTACAGAATATGGTAGAGACAATATTCTTCTCGCTAAAGAATTTTTTCTTCTAAACTTCTACACACTGAGTGGCAATAGTTTTTTGAAAAAACTGCCTCTGAGGCAGTGTACTTTTTTTATGTGAAGACATTTGACTTCTTGTGACCAGAAAGAAACACAAAGGAAAATGTAAGAGAGTAATTTACCCTCACACCAATTCTGACAAGCTGAATTGGCAGGGACTGAAGCAAATGCTTACAAATAGGCTACCTCCATAACACAGTTTCTTTTGTGTTATATGTTCTAGCCTTAGCTTTTGCAATGCATTTCTGTCTTCTTAAAAGAGAGTTGGTTAAATTTATTTTAACTTAAAATTCACGTTATTATTATTTTTTGTGAAATTGCATTATTATTGCTCATTGTGAAATTGATGGTTCCAGCTGAGGGGACAGGGATAAGCTGTTTCATTTGAAAGCATTTACATTTTCGTTTGCATCTTCAGCTCTACCTGTCCAGACATTCTAAATATGCTTTAAATTATTTTGGGGAGAATTAAATTTCTTTGAGGTTATTTTTTGAGAGCTTTAATCCATTTGCAGGTATTCCTGCCTTTAAATCACAGTAACGTGCTACCTGGCCAGGAGAATATTCTCACCAGGATCTGAAAGCAATGGAGATTTTATTCAAAGTTGTATCTTTATGTGGTCTTGGCTTATGTGTGAATGTACTGGAGAAGGAGCTAATGTGTGTTATGGATCCAGTTCCTTATTTTAAATAATTTTAATGATTTGAAAGATGTCTAAACTAGTAAAAATGGCATGTAGTTGTCAGTGTAGCTACTTGAGCTCCTTAAATACAAGCTGCATTTTTTGTCAATTGTATGAAGCATAATTAAAAAATTATGATTTCAGAAAAATAATAACAAAACCAGGATTGAAAAAGATAATAAAAGATTCCTCATTGAGGAGCTACCTTATAATATACTGTGAAGAAGCTGCATAATGTGCATGCTCTAATCACAAGTTAGGCAACACGTTGAATTTTTTTATATAAATGGAGAAATAATTGCTCAATTGAAAAAAGAAAAATGGGACGACTGCAAGGAAACAGATTTTCTGGTGTTTTACAGTTTGAAGTTTAGTTTTCTATGACCAATGAAGAAGTTTTTTGCAACTAATGCAATAGCAATTAGATTTTCCTCATTAATTAATTGGAAATTGATTAAATATTTACTTTTTTGTTTAGGGATCCAGTTCTGAATCTTCTGATGAAGTGACTGGAAATTGCAAGGGTAGGGTTGACATCACAAACTTCATCTGAAATGGTGATTAAGCAGGTTTTTTACTCATGACTATTTGAAAGAGCTGAGGCGTGTCCCCATGTTGCATGATGTTGCCTTTAGCTCATTGATACATGATAAAGTTGGGGTTATGCTCTTCTCCTTTGGCTAATATTCCTCTTCAGGTTTTAAAAACTCTTCTGTTAAGTTTCTGTTCAGTTTCTACCTCAGTTGGAGAGAGAGGAAAAGTATCTGCCGCAACTGAGCTACAACATGAGTAATGAGGAATAAATTTCCTCAGCAATGGTGTGCAGTAGTGGTATTTATCTCTGATAATTTCATTACTAGTAGTTCACAGCCCAGTTTGGTATGCTCTTGTTAAAGTTTAGAACTTTTCGACTCCCTCTACCCCAACATATACATTGAATTTAAGAAGAAAAAACCCAAAACATTGTAATATATGCTTCCTTTTAGAAGTGTGAATGAGCACTAAGATTAATGTTTAAAAGATAGACCTTACATAGTTACAGAATATCAGACTAACTTCCTCTCTCATATTTTCAGTTTTATTTATGTGGCTTTTAACTGAAATAATTTGAGTTAATTACATAGCTTTTCTGTTCTGGCAACTGAACTTCAAAAATAGCTAATAATTTAAAACAAATTCTGCTCGTAACTGTTATGCCCATTCTCAAGATATTTTTTGTGATTATTGAAGTTCTGATTCTAGTCTTTAATTCTGTTTTGTTACAAAACAATGTTTTTTAAATAAGTTTGTTCTTGTAGAAAAGGAAAAAACATGGTGGCCACATCACAAAGGTGTGTAAAGCAAGGGAAATTAAGATATCATTAGATAAAAAAAATTAGTTTATCATTAGATAAAAAATGAGTTATATTATTAGTTATATCAGTTATATTATTAGTTATATTTAGTTAAGCAGACATTGTAAATTATTATATCTGTGCATAGCTATTTACAGAATTTATTTAATAAGTCATGTTTTAGTGTTTTATACTAGAAAACTTGTCAAATTAACATTTTTGAAATATGAGAAGTAAGGAAAGTTGACTTTTGATTATTTTGGGTGAAAAGAAAAGTAGGGAAAAAGTATATCCTCATCATATTCCTATTTTAAAATGCATTCTTAGTATAGAGATATTTCATAGAATTGTAGAATCATTAAGGTTGGGAAAGACCCCCAAGTGCATTGACTTTGACCATTAACCTAGCATTGCCATGTTCACTGCTAAAATGTGTTCCCAGAAGCCACATCCACAGGTTTTTTGAAAATTTCCAGGGATAGTGACACCACCATTTCCCTGAGCATTCTGTTCCAGTGCCTGACTATCCTTGGGGTACAGAATTTTTTTCCTGTTATCTAAAATAAACTTCCCTGGTAAATTTCGATGCCATTTCCTTTGCCCTCATCACCCCCTTTCAACCAGGCTAAACATTCCCAGGTCCCTCAAAGAGAAACATAACTTGCTAGAGATCTGTATTTCTTACAGTAATTCTGTATTGTATTAATACTGTAACAAACATTCTCTTACTTGTTTTGGTTCTCTTTGCTTGCTGCAGAGGCTCTTGGCTAAACACAAATCACTAATTGTAAAGATAACAGTGTGAGGGGTTTGCAGTTCTTAATATAATGTAATGCTTAAACTAAATTACCAGTGTAAACCTGCACATTGTGAAATTTTTTCATGTACAGGGTCTTAGTTGTTATCTGAAGCTCTTGAAAAGGCATTTCATGACCTGCTCGGGGTTTCAGTGTACTAGACAGTCCTTTTCTGTTGTGTTTCTGTGATCAAAGACAGCTTTGAAAAACCTCATAGATTTTTTGTTATTTGGGAGCAGAATGATGCCACACTTTGTCATTGCCACACTTGCTCAGATGTTTCTAATGCTTTTTTATCATTAATAATTTCTGTCCCATAAAAATTGCACAGAACAGCCTGAAAAATCATAGATCACCCAGAATAGAGGTGGTTGTATTTCGATTGGATTCTGGACAAAAAACCCAACCAACCAACCAACTAACCAATCAACCAACCCACCAACCAACCAGCAAACCACACACACACATGCACTCATAGTCACCCCAGAAGCCAGAAAAACAACCCCTAATCCCCCAAACTGTGACATTCAGGTGAAATATTAAGTGTCCTCCTTCAACTGTTCTGCTAGAGTATTTTTTTAATACTATATATATTAGGTTATGTCATAATCATATGTTACCATCACTATTATATTGTTCACAATTATATATATTAAATCATTATTTTAATTTGTGAATCTGCATTCTTAATTAATTTTTAAACATTTTTAAGTTTCTAACACATAACTACAATCTGCAGTGTGTGAGTGATTTCTATGCATAACTTCTCACAGGAATAGCAGTGAAACTCTCAACACAGGTTAAGAGCTGTAAAGTACTGTAATGGAGGCAAAAAATTCTTTCCTCACTCATTAAGGTTTCAGATAAATACACTCTTGAAGAACCTGAAACTTAATGTCCTTGTCCTGTATGGAGAGGAAATAAAAAGATAGTGAACAAAGAGACTGTTATGGAAATGAGGAAAGTCTGGGAAGTCTTAAGGGAGTACGTTATTTGGTTTGCCTTGCGAAGAAAGGTCTGTTCCCCCCTGCATGTATTCTGTTGTAATGGAGGAAGGAAATAGCAAAGCCAAACTAGTACGGTCAGAAAATTTAACAATGGAATTTTCTACGAATTAATTTTCTGGTATGAGTTTTCACCTTCAGTGTTTTAGTTGATGTGCTATTATTAGGACCATGAGCTGTTTTGAGAAGTGCTTTCTTAGCCCCAGACTACAATGTGAGCAGTGAAGTATATACTTAAAATGGCCTTGTCTGCAACTTTTCTCTGCAGCTTAGGAAATAAACTTCAGTATTAGCCAACAGATTATAACCTATAGTACTGACCCTACTCCACAAAGAAAGCAGATGGTAAATGCATGTTTTTCTAACTGATCATGCAGTTGGGACACAGCAGCAGGGAGTTTTTCATAGTAGGTAAAAAATTCAATATTTTATATGAAATCCTAATTCATCAGTAAGGTAGCAAAACTGATTTCATTAATGATCCTTTTCTCTTTCTCCCTGTCCCTAAAGAAAAACCCTAACAGCCAACTTTTGGGGGTTTCTTTTAGTAACCTTCTTCTTCAGACACCTAAAATGAGAGAAATCTTTGGTCTGATAAAAGGATCTACAGCTCTTACAGTGTGATAAATAACCTGCCGTTAGATTTTCTTATACAAAGTTGCATAAGACAATAACCTTGCATGTTCCATATTTTTAGCAAAATCATGATCTTATCTTATGAGAAGTCAGATATTTTACTGAGTAGTAATTTGCAAACCACTGCACACTCATTTCTGTTAAAAACATGAAGTGTTTTGGAGTCTTTTTTTTGTCTTGAATGGAAGGTTGTTGTGAGAGTCTTTGTTCTCAAGGGTGAGGATTCATTGTGCGTCAACCTCTGAATCACTCTGAAATTAATTCTATATAATAATGAAGGATCCTTGGAGAAGGAACAAATTATTTGTCTGGTGTCAGGTATTTTTGTATGGGGAAATGTGATCTCTCATGAGTTCACCACCCTTTCCAGTTAGTATTAACCCATGAGCTGTTGCCTACTTTCAGTAAGAGATTTAATTTTTCTCCCTCATTGTCTGATAACTTCACTACTCTGCCAGTTTTTGTGATGATTAGACAGATCATCTTGAGAATAAAATGCTCCTTATTCCCTGTGTTTTTTACTCATGACTATTTGAAAGAGCTGAGGCGTGTCCCCATGTTGCATGATGTTGCCTTTAGCTCATTGATACATGATAAAGTTGGGGTTATGCTCTTCTCCTTTGGCTAATATTCCTCTTCAGGTTTTAAAAACTCTTCTGTTAAGTTTCTGTTCAGTTTCTACCTCAGTAACCTAATTGAGCTGGTACTGCCAGGTGATCCAACAGTTTTTGTTTCAGCTGCAGGCATAAGAATTTACATTTCCAAGGAACTTCACCGGCCCATAAATTTTTCTGTGGTTTTGATTAATCAGGAGTTTACTACAGGAACAATTCCATCAGTAGATTCCATGAAGGGGATAAGAATGTGAAAGTAATATTGATATTAAACTGGAAAAAAACCCCAAGATAAACTTGGAGAGCAAAATTCTGACAAATAATATTTATCTGAAAGCACCATATAGACTGGACTTTCACAAAGAAGTACTTCAGAATTTCTTCTTCATCCCACCTTTTTTTCTAAATAAGCAATGAATTCTTAAGCATATAGAAAGGGAATATGCATCTTATCTTTGATTTAAAGGCTATTGGGGCCTACATTCATCTTGACAACTTGAATTTATCAGAGGATGATAAAAAAAATTTACTTAATTAGTTGCGACTTTAAACTGGTCAAAAGTGGTAATTTTTAGTTCTGCTTCTGTATCATTTAAAAAAAACTACCAATATTTTGAAAGAATGTGGACATTATTTAACTAAACTCTTACAAGAAAATTTTGTTGAGTAAGTAATCCTCCAAAAACCTTATGGGCTTTTAAAAGAATGACTGACTGCTTTTTGCCTGTCATATTCTCTGTGATCAGAAAATCTCAGTTGTGCTGCATAAATCAGTACATGAAATATAAGATGTGCAAGACACTACCAGCAAGGTCATGGGTTTGGAGAATCTTTGAGTGTAGAAATATGTAGGTCCTTAATGATTTTATATGCCTGCAATTTCATTAAATTTCCAGAAACACAAAAAAAATAGGAGTTTAGGGCTCTATGTTATATTTGAAATTTCTGTCCTCTTAATGGAACAGGATATGCTTTTTAAAATATTTTAAAGTTTGATGTACGATTCTATGTGTCTGATTCTTGCTGTCAAAGTAATTTATTGGAGGTATCTTAGTTTGTTTTCTGGCCTCCTATGTTAGTTTTCACTGTTATTTTTGTCATTATTTCCATGTATACTTATGCCCTTCATCTATGGAATAGAAGAATTTTCATACCATTTCTTGTGTACAATATGCATTTCTAAGCAACCATCCAGTATATCTAAACAATTAAACTGTTCATTCTATGGTCTTTGGAGGTACAACTATTATCTACTGCTACTCTGACAGTCTACAGTAAGGAGGTGCATGAAAAGNTCATTTTTTTTCTTTTAAAAAAAAGGGTTGAAAAAAATCTATGCAAGGATGTGTTAGCTCCACTGACATATCTCAATCTGTTTTTATAGTCATCAGAATAATGGCAACCATTCTGATTACAAACCACTTATCTCAAAACTTTGAGCTTAATATCTATGAATAAATACTTGTTAAACTTCCAGTTTTCACAAAGAGAAAAATGAAAAGTAGATGACTGTTGAACAATAGTGCTTTTAATGGGGATAGGAAAAGGTAAATTTGTAGAAGAGAGCAGATTAAACTTGCAGGCCAAACAGAATATTAAAAAGTTGGAGTTTATAGTGACTCTGGTTCCAAGGAGTTGTAAGTGAAATATTTAGCACCTCAAATTATATTGTTGCAATATGTAACAGTGAAGACAGTACTTTCCTCTTAATTGTGTATACATTTTCCTTCTGCTCAGCTACTGCAATCTTTTTGATGCCATATTCTTCTATAAGTGGTTGCGTATCAAACCATTGTTAGTGATGGAATTTCTAAAGCTATGTTTAAAAAGAGTGCTTTTATCCCTAGGGTACTGGTTCACAGTGTCAGGGTGATGCTCAAAATATATCAAATTCCTGATACACTTTCTGAGATGAAACAGTACCATGCTCACATGGTACTGTCTACTTTGCAAGGGATCTTGTTTTAAATTATATGGAACTCCTACTGCTATTTGCATATATGAAGAAAACAATTTGGATTCTTTTTTTATTTTCCTTGAAATTTTTTTTTAACTTGAAATATTTTGTGTTTCTCAGTGAGAAATAACCGTTATTTATTCATTGGTGTTGCTTCAGTGATAGACATGATTTGAAAAAAAGTCAGTCTAACATTGCAATACATGGGATGCTAAAAATCATTTTGTTGTGAAGAAAATTTAAAGACTGTGAATGTGTTTAAAAACTTTTAAAACTTTTAAAAGATTTTATTTTACTTGATAATCTTTCAAAATACAATAACTTTATATATTTTAATGCAGATGTGAGCCAGTTCCTTTCAGGAGAAAATACTAGGAAAGCCTCTACATGCCTTAAAGCTTTCATGTAAATTAATGAATTTTTTAGAAAGTAGAATTTGTTAGTAATGGTTATTACTTCAAATTATCTAATGTCTGAATATGTATTTCCTGAAAGATCATGTTTATAGAGAAGCTGCTAGGTGTATTTGCAGGTAGTTTTACAATCTGTCATAGTTGTATAATGGCTTTTATATACATCTGAAAATTATTGCATTCAGATTCTTTTAGTTTTGTGGTGAATAACTCTTGCCCAATCATACTATTACTCTTATCTATGTAACCCTTAGTTGGGAAATTTCTGAACAATGATGGCATGATGCTATGTATTCCACAAAATTGTTTCAAAATATAAATGCCTTATGAATTGTGGTAAATATTTAAGCTGAATTTCATATTCTTTTAGGAATAAGTTCAAATGTTCATTTTTGAGGAATTTTTCTAATAGAATGGATTTTTGTTAGTACTGTTTTTATTCCGTAGAGACTGTCTATATATCTCTGTGTAACAAATCATACCCAAATATACATCTTAAACTGCAATATTTATGATGCATTCAAAAGAAATAGAGATTTTCTGCTTACCTTCTAATTTTGTGCAGAGAATTACTAAATGAAATCAACATAAAGTAAAATAATGTAGAATTTTTTGCTGCTAATAAGTGAGATATTCCAATGCCTTTTTTCACACTAAATGGGTTATCTGACTTTCTGCAGTAGGACTATCTGTGGAACAAGGTGTTATTCAGCTGAAGGCATCAATGGAAATAAGCATCTAATGAATCATGAACTATGTCAGTTACTTTCACAAGTGAGTGTGTAACGTGTGATTTTAAGGGACAACACACTGTATAAAGGAATATGCGTGCCTCCAATAGCTTCAGATAGAAACACTGAATTTTTTCTTTCCATTTCTTCAAGTGCTGCCTGTTTTTTCTCCTACTTTTCTGAAAACAGCTAAAGTGGGCTTTTCTGCAGTGAATCAGAAATTATTCACTTTATGCATATTTCTCAAAGTTCTCATAAGGTAATTAGTAATCAGCTAAGACTCAGTAAAACTTTTTCCACTCCATAATATCTTAAACTGGGTGAATCATAGAATGTTTTGGGTTGGAAGGAACCTTAAAAGATCATCTAGTTCCAACTCACCTGCCATGCACAGAGACCAGATTACTCAGATTGACATCCTGCCTGGTCTTGAACACTTGCAGAGATGAGCCATCCACAAGCTCTCTGAGTAACATGCCCCAATGTCCCACCACCCTTACAGTCAAAAATTTCTATCTTATATTTAATTTAAATCTACTCTATTTCAGTTCGAAGTTATTCCCTTTTTCTATCGCTACGTCCCCTTGTAAAAGTCTCTCTTCAGCTTTCTTGCAGACCCCTTTGGGTACTGGAGAGCTGCTCAAAGTCTCCCTGAAGCCTTCTCTTCTCCATCAACCATCTTCTCATCTCTAACTACCCCATCTTTGTCTGCCTGTTTTCATTTGAGATGTGCTCTAGGTCTCCATCTCTCTCAACCTGTTTTCATAGGGGAAAACTATGGGGTGGTGCTCCAGTCCTCCAGATATCTCTGAGGCCTTCTCTGGACTTGCTTCAGTAGGTCCAAGTCGTTCTTAAATAAGGAGCCCTAGGGCTGGGCTGGGTGTGTTACCACAAGTGGGATCTCAAGAGAGCAGAGCAGATAAGGAGAGTGACAACCCTCAACCCTCTGGTCACATTTCTGTTGATGCAGACCAGGATGCATTTGGCTTTCTGGGTTGTGGGAGCTCTTGATTGAGCTTCTCAACCACCAATATTGCTAAGTCCTTTTCAGAGATCCATTTCTCAACCCATTTTTCAAACCATTCTCCTGACAGCCTGATTTGGGCTTGAGATTGCCCTTACCCAGGTGTAGGACCTCTTGTCCTTGGAGTTCATGAGATTCACATAGGGCAACCTCTCAGACCTGTCAAGGTCCTTCCCATTGGTTCCTTCAAGGTTTTTTGACTGCACCATGCAGCTTAGTGTTAGCTACAAATTTACTGATGGTGGGTTCTGTCCAAGAGGCCATGTCTCTGACAAAGGTATTGAGCAGAGCTAGTCCCAATAATGACCCCCAGAAATGTATTGTCAGTGGCCTCCACTTGGATATTGAACCATATCATATTTTTGGATGTGACTGTACAGATACATCCTTCTGCTCCGAGTCATCTACCGATCAAACCCATGCCTCTCCAATTTAGAGACAAGGGCTTTGTGCATGGGGCAGCATCAAATGCTTTCTGCAAGTCCATGTGCATGATGACAATTCCTCTGTGACCCAAAGAAAGACACCACGTTTTTCAAGCATGACAAATATATTAGGAGAAACTTATTCATGGAAAGTATTTTAAAGCATTGGAACAGGCTACGAGTCACCATTCCTGGAGGTATTTAAAAGATGCGTGGATATGTCATTTAGCAACATGGTTTAGAAGTGGACCTGGCACTATTAGGTTAGCAGTTGGATGTGGTGATCATACAAGTGTCTTCCAGCCTAAAGGATTTGCCATTAGTGAAACTATTTTGGCTGTCACATCACTACCTTAATTATTTCCATGTATCTTAGCATAGTTTTCAGGAGGATCTGCTCCATGATCAAAAGTCTCATGAGGAGCAGATGAGGGATTTGGGGTTTAGCCAGAAGAAGAGGCTCAGGGGGACTTCAGTTACTGCTATCTACAGTAACTGAAAGGATGCTGTTACAAGGTGGGGGTCATTCTCCCAACTAAGAGATGACAGGAAGAGAGGAAATGGCCTCAGATAGTTAGATACTAGGAAAAATGTCTTTGCTGTAAAGATGATCAGGCACTGGAACAGACTACCCAGGGAAGTGGTGGAATCATCATCCCTGGAAGTGTCAGAATGGATGTGGATATGACACTTGAGGATATGGTTTAGTGGTGAAGAGAGTGATGCTGGTTAAACAGGCAGACTCCATCACTTTCAAGCTTTTTGAAATCTAAATTATTCTATGCTCTTGCCAGGCACCAAAGAGAGACTGACCAGCCTTTGGTTTCCCAGGGCTTTCTTTTTAACCATGAAGGTTTTGTTTCTCCTATTCCAGATCATGGAATCTTCACCAGACTGCCAAAACTGCTCAGTAATAATGAGTAGTGCCTTAGCCTGAGGTGCCCTTAGGATCTGTGGATACATCTTATCAGCTTCCATGAATTTTGGTTCCTTAGATGGTCTTGAATCTGATTTCCAAAGGAGGTTCTTCACTCTCTCAGTCCCTGTCCTTGTCTTCTGTGACTTGGGTGGTGTGGCTGGAGCATTTGGTGGTGAAGCCTAATGCAAAAAAATGAGTAACCCAGCCTTCTCCATGCCCCAGTTAACCAGTTATTCCATTTCCTTCCAGAAAGATGGATCTTCCTAGGTGTAAAAGCTGAACGTATGACATGGAGTGAGGTAGTGTCACTGACTATTAATTTTGTTAGCTATTTAAAAACCAATGTACCTGTATTTTATGTGTTGCTTTCCTACTTTTTTTCTCTCTCTCTCTCTTTCTTTTTTCTTTTATTTTTTCCCCCAGGAGTCCTGCTTGTAGGTTCTACTTAGATCCTGACAAAAAAGAGAAATTATTGTTAAGGTTGCAAAGAAAAAAATTTACTTCACTTCCAAATTTAACTTCTGTTTTCTGCTCTATTCTTTAACCTTACACAAAAAGTATTTTAAAAAGTTACAAGCTTTATTGTACTTGTGAATTTTCACATTTGAAAATATCTCAGTATTTAATAATAACTTTAAAATAAGGGTTGACTGATTAAATTACATTTGCAGTCAGGGTATAAGCTAACAGTAGTTTTGTCCTAGTCATAACGATGCTCTGAATAAAAAATATTTGCTTGCATATTTAAACTTTTGTTTATTTCTTTTTTTTTTTCAGAAGTTTTTCATGTCAGGTTGAAGTGGATTGTTTTCTGTGCACATGTTTGTGTATTACTTAGACCAGTCTGGGGTGAGATCTGCAAGATCTCATTAGTAGAAAACTGT
>VXBB01001400.1:2537-14416 GCA_013399915.1 Illadopsis cleaveri
AGCTCCCAGGAATGCCTGTCTGTGCCCAGGAATGCCTGCCTGTGCCCAGGAATGCCTGTCAGTGCCCAGGGATGCCTGCCCAGCTCCCAGGAATGCCTGTGAGTGCCCAGGAAGGCCTGTCAGTGCCCAGGAATGCCTGTCAGTGCCCAGGAATTCATGTCAGAGCCCAGGAATTCATGCCAGTCTGTGCCCAGGCTGCCCAGGGCTGTGCTGGCAGCACAGGAACACAAGGATCACGCAGGGGGATCCCTCTCAGGGATGTGACATCACAGCAGCACAGGGGTGTCCCCTGCCCGTGGCCACGGCCAGCCCCCCAGGCAGAGCAGGGCTGCACTGGCCACGGCCATCACAGTCATCCCTTGGAACTGCAATCTCCTTGTTTGTTTAAAAACAACAAAACACTATCAAGGTTCCGCAAATTCTTCATGAAATTGATTGAACTGTGTAAGTAACTCGGTGCCTGGGAATATTAGAAATATATTAGAAAGAAAATTAAAGCCTTACAGGATTAGGGTTTTTCTGTTTGAGTTGAAGTTGGCTGCAGTTCCATTAAAATGCAGTTTCACACTGATTAGAGGCAGCGTGTTTCATCTTGCCCTGCCTTTGTTTTCCCAAGTGCAGCAGCAAAGTGGTGACAATGAGGTTCAGCTTTGTCACGGGGCTGCTGACAGAGGCTCCAGCTCTGTGTGTCAGGAGGGCACGCTGCATTCGCTGGGTCCCTCTCCTCCATCCTCCTCTGAGCAGCTTTTCTCCCAGTCTCATTTTTGTGCCTCTGAATTCCCAACCATCATTAATTCTTCCTCCGTGGAGCACAGGAGCCTTTGTTGCACTTTATTGATAAAGTGTTCTCTGTTCGGCCTGATCATTGCTGTGTATTGATGGTTGGTCCTCACCAAAAATGGAAAAATCCAATCCATGGCAGTAAAACTGTATTAGGGCTATAAATAATATTAAATTACAGCTTTAAGTGCGAGGGGGATGGTACCCTGGGCACTTTATTTGAAGGCCAGGTTGGTTTGTGTTTGCTGTTGGTTGTTCCCACACGTCCTGGCTGTGCACTGAGCATCAGTGGAGCAGGACCTGGGCTGGGTTTGTGGGGCTGGTGTGAGGGATTGTGTGGGGATCCAGCAGGGCTGGGAGCTCACCTGGGATGGGACAGCATCCAGCAGGGCCTGGAGCTCACCTGGGATGGGACAGGGACAGGATCCAGCAGGGCCTGGAGCTCACCTGGGATGGGGCAGGGACAGGATCCAGCAGGGCCAGGAGCTCACCTGGGATGGAACAGGATCCAGCAGGGCCAGGAGCTCACCTGGGATGGGACAGGATCCAGCAGGGCTGGGAGCTCACCTGGGATGGGACAGGATCCAGCAGGGCTGGGAGCTCACCTGGGATGGGACAGGATCCAGCAGGGCTGGGAGCTCACATGGGATGGGGCAGGGACAGGATCCAGCAGGGCCAGGAGCTCACCTGGGATGGAACAGGATCCAGCAGGGCCAGGAGCTCACCTGGGATGGGACAGGATCCAGCAGGGCTGGGAGCTCACCTGGGATGGGACAGGATCCAGCAGGGCTGGGAGCTNGGGACAGGATCCAGCAGGGCCTGGAGCTCACCTGGGATGGGGCAGGATCCAGCAGGGCCTGGAGCTCACCTGGGATAGGGCAGGGACAGGATCCAGCAGGGCCTGGAGCTCACCTGGGATGGGGCAGGAGCAGTCTGTGCCCACAGCAGATGGACACTGCTCATCCCTGTGCCAGCTCAAGCTCTCCAGCCCCTCAGGACGGGGGTGTGGTGAAGCCTGTGGAAATGCCTTTTCCTCCATCTAATTTATGTATTCAGCTCATGATTCCACAGCAAAAGGCTACAGGAGGCCAACTGTAACATTTAATTAATATTTCCCATCTGCTTTTTAGCGCCGCTTTAATCACAAACGGTTGGTTTAGTCACGGGGTAAGCTGACCACAGACAGGGAGTGGCCAGAGCTGGAACAGCCAAAAAAACACTCCAGGATCCCCCCAGGACAGCGGGGACAGCCCGAGGGGACCTGCCCGTGGATCTCCCCTGTGCTCCACGAGCAGCCTTGCACCAGGCTCAGGGACACCCGACAGGGGCTGCAAAAGCCCTGGGAGATGAAAGGAGCCTCCTGGAGCCCTCGGGGGGACTCTGGAGAGCCCAGGCAGGGTTCGCACAACTCGCTGAGTGTTTGTGCCCGCTGAGAGCCGCCCCAGCCCCGCGGCCGCCGGGCGCTCCTGCCCGAGCTGTCCCCAGGCAAATCGGCTGCAAAAGTGACTGGAGATAAAGCGAAATTCAAAAGCTGCCTTACAGCTCCAGCATCCTCGGGTTTTGCTTCCTTCTCGCTCCCTCTGAAATATTTCCTTTTGATATTTTAATTTCTTTTGGGCTGACTTTAAGGAGGAACGTTGGATTGAAACAGATGGTTGTCAGCAAACCAATGCCTGCGAAGCACAATTGAGAATTAGCTACAAAAACCCAAAACTTGGCACCAGCCGAATCCTCTTGATATAATTGTCAAAAGAAATCTGGCTTGGAAAAAATTTTTGAATAATATTTTCAAAATTCAAATGACTGCAACTTTAAACAAACAACATGCACTTTATTTGAGTGTGTGCAAGTGGTGATGACAAACCTCCAAAGGTCATTCCCCAAAGATCACACGTGACCCACAAAACTCCTGCTTGAGGCTCTTTTTCCCTGGGTCAGCTGCTGGTCAGCAGGAGGTGGTGTCCAAGGAGCTGCCCTCAGCAGGAGAATTTTAACGAGTACCCTCCATCATTCATTTTCTCCAAGGCTGTGCCCAGCCCATTCCCCTGCCCCGGCACAGCAGTGCCACCAGGGTCCCCTGGCTGCCTTGGGGACACCAGGCTGGCCAGGGGGATGCACCCTGAGCAATCCCCCTTCACCCTTCAGCACAAAAACGCTCATTTGGGGCTTTATTGAAAGCCTCTGTCCCACCTGTGTTTTTCAGAGAGAATTTGTTTGCTTAGGCAGGAGTCTCCTGTGTGGCCCTGCCAGGCTGGTTGAGAAGACCAAAAGTCAGTAAATTGCTGATACTCATGTGAGAGGGCACGGGGCTTTCTCTCGGCACCAACGAGTCCCAGGTTGGACCTTTTGCTCTTTTGATCTTCAGTCATTATCATTTCTTTATGGATGAGGAGATTGTTTCACAGGAATCCAGTGAGAAATTTATTCCAGGCTGAGAAAATAATTAACAGATGAAAAGTGTGAGCACAGATTAAAAAAAAGAAAAGAAGAAAAGAAGAAAGAAGTTTCTCCTCTGGGTTCCCTTTGCCGTTTGAATTGGATATTTTATTTACAAAAAAAAAAAAAAAAAAAAAAAAAAAAAAAAAAAAAAAAAAAAAAAAAAAAAAAAACAAAAAAAAACANAAAAAAAAAAAAAGACAGCAGAAGCAAAAGCATTGGCCCCAGCAGAGAGCTGTGAGGGAGTGAGAAAGGGCTCACCATCACTGATACAGGTGGCCAAAGCTGCCGCAGGCTGCACCCTGTGGGAGAGGGGAGAAGCCGAGAGCAGGGAACAAGGGCATCACTCCTGCCCCCGGCCCTGCTGCCACCGCTGTCCCAGGAGCGAGTGAGCGCTGACAGACCAGAGGGAGATTCCTTCTCGAAAGATTCATGGATGTGTCCGTGACACCACCACCATCAAGGTTATTCTCGGGTAAATCACTCCAATCAGCAGCTAATTGTCACAGCTCCTGTGTCTGACAGCGCTCCTCATTTGGAGCTCGCAATGCCCTCCACTGTCCCCGGAGCCTAATTGGCCGACAGGGGCCATTCATCACGGGTGACACGGCGGTGACACGGGCTCCGGATCATCCATCACTGCTCCGCTCCTCGCTGGGACCTCCACGGAGCCGGGAGGAGGGCTGGGCTGGGCACTGGGACTGGGCTGGGCACACGGGATGGACTGGGCAGTGCCCATGGAACTGGGCTGGGCTGGGCACACAGACTGGGCTGGGCTGGGCAGTGCCCATGGGCTGGGCACACAGACTGGGCTGGGCAGTGCCCATGGGCTGGGCACACAGACTGGGCTGGGCACACAGACTGGGCTGGGCTGGGCACACAGACTGGGCTGGGCACACAGACTGGGCTGGGCAGTGCCCATGGGCTGGGCACACAGCTGGGTCCCTCTGCCCTGGTACCGAGGTACAGACTCCTCCCAGGGCACCTCAAACTCCAGGTTTGAGGAAGAACCACTGTGTTCCTGGACATTGCCTCCTTCCTGCTGGCACATTTCTCATCGTTCCCAGCCTTGCAGCACAGGCAGGGCTCCCCACAAGCCCCCCAAGGCCACTCTGTGTCCCTGTGTGGCTGACCAGCACCAGCACTCGCTGATGGATGTCCTCTGCAAGGCAGGATCGTGTTAAGGAGGGGTCCCTATGGCAACCTGCTCGGAGCACGCCCAAGAGAGATGACTTCCTCAGCCTGATTACATTTTTCCATCATTTAACTGTTTTTAATCCGTTTAATTTCTGAGGCATTACTGGGTATAAGGCAATTTTTCAAAGTTCCTGGGGCAGTGAATCAAATTATTTTAGGGAACCTGTTTTGTGGCAGTTACCTTCAGTCAGCAAAGTTATCATCTCGCATGGCAAGTGTCTTTGAGGCTCCTGCACCATAAAACCACTTCTCTTGGCATTAACTGCACTATGGAACTGAAGAATGGGTTACTGAAGATTTCTCACCTGAGTTTTTCCATTATTATTTCTGGGCCTGACCACTGGTCATTGATTATGAGAACTTTTTAAGCACAGACGGTAATGTAATTTCTCCTCCTCAGAAACCGACCCATTGTTCCAGGGTTTGTTAAAATTTATTATTATTAATGGCTTGGAGTATTGAACAAGGTTAATTTAATTCCCCTGTGTACGAGCCATCCAGCCATGTCACTGTGGCTGCTTCTGAGCTCTGCTGTCCCCAGGCAGGTGAGGCAGGACTTGACTGTCACTGAGACTTGCAGATTATTTCCCCCCTTGTTTTTAAATTTACCAACAGGCATCTTCAGCCTCTTTAGCTCCCATGTTCTTCTCTCTTCCCTGAGGGCCTGTGGGCATCCCTTGGTGTCCATCTTGCTGTCCACACCTCTGTTGCTGTTTCTGCTGGGCACAAGGGCAGCATTTCCAGCGCTTTCCTCCTCATTTCCCATGGCTGTTCAGCACGTGGTGCCAAGTGCCCTCCTGTACTGCCCTCTCCTGCCATTCCCATCCCTTTTTCCCACAGCCACAGGTTTTTTTCAGCAGCGTGATTGCTGAAGCTTCCTTGTAATTTCCAAAAGCACAGAGGTGTCCTGTGTGCTGTGAGGCTCTTCACAGACCCTCCCTGTGTGTCTGGGGCCTGGGTTCCCCATGCCCAGCGGGGCTGTGTCCCAGCCCAGGCTGAGCAGACACGCCGTGCTCGCCCCTGTGCAGCCCTGCTTTGTGCCTGACATGTTTTGGTTCTTGTAATTGCTTTCCCAGGGAATTTTCTGTAAACAAGAGACGTGTTTTGGTAACTGTAAACTTGGTTTACATCCTTTCCCTAGGAGGGACTTCTTCTTGCTGTGCCTCTGGTCTGACCAATGTGAGTGAAGAGGTTTGTCTTTGTGTCACCAATCGGATTGGTCTGTGTAGAAGAGTTTAAAAAAACAGACACATCCCCAAAATAAAGGAGTCATTTTCAGCCTTCTGAGGTCGGAGTCTTTGTGTCACTGTGGTGTAAAACAGTGTCACCCCTCTGCACCGCGCTCCTCCTGGCACAGCACCACACACAGCCCCTCCCTGGCACTGCCTGCTGCTGCACAGGTGACTGAGTGTGCCCACAGATAATAGCTCAGACAGAAAACAAAAACTCAGAAGAAAGAAAAATCATTTTCTGCGGAAAACAAGATGAATTTTTCATTAAAAGCTGCTGGGGCTGTCTGAGGAGTGCTGCGAGGTGATCCTGGCTGGAGAGCGCCCAGCTGATCTCTTCTGTCTCTTTTGACACCTTTAACTTAAAAACTCCTCTGTCCTTTCTTCCCAGCAGTTTCTCTCCAGCATCATCTCTCCTGGCAGCCCGAGCACAGGCCAGGTAACAAGCTGGCAGCTCTCCACACGTGCCTGGCATCAGTCCTGCTCTGCCAGACCCTCAGGGGGGGACAGCAGGGGAACACAGAACCAGACCCTGGGCAGCCCCAGAGCCCACAGCCCACCACGAGCCTTCTGTGGCCTGGGCTGCACCTCAGCTCCAGTCACTGCCAAGGGCTCAGGGCGGGGTTAGGCTGCCAAATGGAACAGGAAAAAGAGATAACTGAACTGATTTATCCCTCCCATGGCAGGTGTGGAGTCACAGACAGGTTGGGGTTGGGAGGGACCTTAAAACTCATCCCCCCCTGCCATGGGCAGGGACCCCTCCCACTGTCCCAGGGACACCTCCCACTGTCCCAGGCTGCTCCAGCCCCAATGTCCAGCCTGGCCTTGGGCACTGCCAGGGATCCAGGGGCAGCCACAGCTGCTCTGGGCACCCTGTGCCAGGGCCTGCCCACCCTGCCAGGGAACAATTCCTGCCCAATCTCCCATCCAGCCCTGCCCTCTGGCACTGGGATCCATTCCCTGTGTCCTGTCCCTCCAGCCCTTGTCCGAAGTCCCTCAGTCCAGCAGCACAACAGTTCCCCTTGCAGGGAGGGGGGAACAGGTGGGGAAACCATAAGGGATCTGCATGTCCACCACTGCCCAACCTACCAACCAACGCCACATTTATATAAATACATAATTTAACATTATATGTTACATAAATATAACATTAGGCTTTATATCACAACCCCATGATCAGGAAATTGAGAAATTTCCATGGCTATTGAGGCCTGATTTTCCTGGAATCAGCTGATGTGCAGAGCAGCCCTTTCCTGCTGAGCACAAATGCTCTCTGTGACTGAAGTGCCCTCACAGCAGGCTGGAACCCCAGCAAGGGTGCCATGCAAATGCCCTTGATCTTCTGCTGTAAATTCAAAATCCTTTCAACCTAGGTCCATAAAATCTGTAGAAATGAGTTGTTATGGTAGAAAGAATCCTCTGTGATTTTGTGTAGAAAACCTCTGAAAAAGGCAGTCTGGGGGACAGCTGATGGCAGAGGTGTCTGAACTGAGGGAACCTGACTGAATTTGGCCTGGAGACAGAAACTGAGCTTAGCCCTGGACCTCCCAGCACACTGGGAGGGGACAGCCTGACGGGGATCAAAAGCCAGAGAAAATCTTGTCACAGCCCCTGTGAAGTGAGACCAATGGGTTTTACACAGCACTGCTGAAGGGCTTTTATGTGTGTAAAATCTCAGGCACAACACGGCCCTGATGTCTTCTTCTCCCTCTTCTTCTTCTTTTAGCTTTCATGATTCTCTTTTGGAAATGCACATTGAAATAAGAGCAAAAATTGCACATGTAATGCTATAATGTGGACCAGGTGGCCAGAAATCCCCACGTGTAAACCATGAGTCAATGTTTCCTTCTGCACTCAGAGAAAAATTGTCTTTGCTGGACCATGCCTGCAGCCCCACTGGGTCTGTAGCTCTGCCTTTCCCCAGTGAAAATTAGGAGAGTGAGGCATGACTCCGACAGACTTCCAGCCTTAACGAGTGAATGCATGAAAATACAGCAAATTAAATATACTTGAAGAAATAAAGCCAAAAAAAAAAAAAGTTGCAGAAAAATTATCATTTCCCAATTCATTAATATTAATACTGGAAGTTCAAATGGGAGATCCTCCTCAGGGCTTGAAGCACGAAGCTGCTGCAGCCCTGCAGCTGCTCAGGAGAGGCCAAAGCTGGTGCAAAGGCCCCACTGGGCAGAGCAACTGTCTCAGCTGGCTCTTGGAGGAACACCTGAGAACAGTTACAATTTTAGGAGGAACACCTGAAAACACTTATAATAACTCACAGCTGGGAAGATGCAGATATATGTGGATTTTGGAATGTTCAACCCCCCACTGACGGGCAGAGGTGAACACAGTGGGTTGGTGTGGCTGCAGGGGAAACAAGAAATGGAGCTGATCCACTCAAGTCCTGTTGCTGCTGTCCAAGGTTTTTATGGTTTGGTGCAGCCCAGCTGCCCTTTATTGTGTATCAGATACAGAATCACAGAATCTCAGAACCCCAGGCTGGTTGGGGTTGGGAGGCACATTAAATATCATCCCATGGCAGGGACCCCTCCCACTGTCCCTGGCTGCTCCAAGCCTGGTCTGGGACATTCCAGGGATCCAGGGGCAGCCACAGCTGCTCTGGGAATTCCATTCCAGGCCCTGCCCACCCTGCCAGGGAACAATTCCTGCCCAGCACCCCTGGCAGTCCTGCCAGCCCTGCTCAGAGGGAGGATTTCTGCCTCCCGCTCCTTGCACGTGTCCCTCCTCCCCCTTCCAAAACTAGTGGCAGATTGCAAATATTTTGCAGTCTAATCTGCTCTAAATGCAGTGTAATAAACTGGGAGATAATGCCAAGAGCCCACATTTCACAGGCTTTGGGAAGGGAGAGGGCGGCACGCTGAGAGTCCATTCCCTCCCCCGTGTGTCCCTTGTCCCCGTGCGGGCAGGGACACGGCTGTGCCCTGCTGGTGGTGGCCCTCAGCCCACGGGAGATGCCCTGGCAGCAGCACCCAGGGGATGGAGCCTGGAGGGGCCAGCTCAGCCCAGCCCAGAGTGCCCAGGAGGGCAGGGACCCGCTGGGGACCCGGTGGGAAATCAGCCCGGGGTGCTGAGGGTGAAGGGGGTGAGGAGGAGGAGGAGGAGCTCCCGAGGGCAGAGCAGGGGCTGCTCCCCCACAGACCCCCCCAGGCACAGAACGTCTGCTAAAGCATCGGTATCAGCCGGGGAAGGCAGCACATCAATATTCTGGTGTGTTTGTGCCATCAGATGGGTAACCCGGCAGTGTTTGGGTTTGGCTCTAAAAGCCAGTGACACCCTCTGCATTCCCTTGGCAACCGCAGAGAAACTCCTTCTGCACTTAACAACTCGGAATGTGTTGACACGCATCAAACCCTGATCTGGGGTAGCTTTTAGTGACACATGTCATCTGACTGGAGGGTTTATGTGTTTGCCAGTGTGAACACAAAAAGGCTCAGCATGTCTGAGGAGAGGCAGAAATCAGATCTGTGACAACAAAATTTGCTTGCAGATAATTAATCACATTTGTAAATAAGTGAGGCCATATTTCCATCCCTTTTGTTTCTTCTTCTTCTGATCCACAGGTCAGCTCTTGCTGTGAAAATATTAACAGCAAGCAGATTTGCCAGTCACAGGCCCCAGAAGCGACTGGAGATGTATTTGGGTGCTCAGACAGACGTGTTTGTGCTAGAAAGGCTCCCAGCCCTGGCAGGGAGGACCACGGGGCCCCCACCAGGGTCAGGCTGCAGAGCCAGAGCCCCAAATTAACCACAGCAAGCTGTGTGCTGCTCTGAGGGAGGAACCAAACCTTCACATGAATGCTCAGGAGCCTTAAGCTGCAGCAGGGCAGGGAGGGATGGGATCTTGGGCAGGAATTGTTCCCTGGCAGGGTGGGCAGGCCCGGGCACAGGGTGCCCAGAGCAGCGGTGGCTGCCCCTGGATCCCTGGCAGTGCCCAAGGCCAGGCTGGACAGTGGGGTTGGAGCAGCCTGGGACAGTGGGAGGTGTCCCTGGCACAGTGGGAGGTGTCCCTGCCGTGGCAGGGGTGGAGCAGGGTGGATTTGAGGTCCCTGGGAACTCAGCCCAGTCTGACATTCTGGGATTCTGGGATTCAAACATACCTGGGTCTCTGGGTTACTGCTAGGACATCACATTTTCCTGCCAACTCCTGTCTTGCAGTACCTAGAACATCACTGCAGCTCTGGCCAGAGCATGGGGCAGAAAAAGTGGAGACGTGCACTGGAAGTGTCCTGGGAATTAACATTCCATTAACACCCCAAGCCCCCTCCCTGCCCACAGTGCCAGGGTGAAGCTGCAGCTTTAGTGTGTCCAGCCTGGCCCACCTGCACGGGGGTCAGTGCATGTGGGGAAACCCATTCCCACAGTCCTGAAGCGATTTCTGAGCCCGAGATGGGATCCTGCAGCTTCCCTGTGCAGGTTCGTTACACCAAGGATGCAACCAGCCTCTTTCTTGAAACAGCTAATGAACCCTGGCCTCAAAAGCCAATATCTGTTTTCCCCGGAACTATTGATTGCAACTCGAGTATAATTCGTCCACATAGGTTCTTGTTAAAAAAAAAAAGAAGGGAACAAAAGCAAGCTCTTTAAGTGCCCATCAACAAAATATGCAATTTCAGTTAAGTCTCTTCGGGCTCTTAAACATGTTGCCATTATCAGACGGAGAAAGAATTACAGGACAGATAAGAACACTCAAATCTTGTCATCTACCGCGTTCCACTGCGGGGTTTTTCCTCACTCACAAAACCTCCGGGAAACGCCGGGACTCAGCCACACCCGGTTAACCTCGCTGCCAGCACATCCAGCGTCAGGGGGAGCGGCAAAACTGCCGGGGACAGAGGGACAGGGACAGCACAGAGGGACAGGGACAGCACAGAGGGACAGAGACATTGCACACAGGGACAGAGACACAGAACAGAGGGACAGGGACACTCAACAGCGGGACAGGGACACGGCACAGAGGGACAGGGACACAGCCATCCAGAGAGTCCTGAGGGACAGGGGCACTCCACAGTGGGACAGGGACACAAAACAGAGGGACAGAGACATTGCGCACAGGGACAGAGACACAGAACAGAGGGACAGGGACACTCCACAGCGGGACAGGGACACGGCACAGAGGGACAGGGACACAGCCATCCAGAGAGTCCTGAGGGACAGGGGCACTCCACAGTGGGACAGGGACACAAAACAGAGGGACAGAGACATTGCGCACAGGGACAGAGACACAGAACAGAGGGACAGGGACACTCCACAGCGGGACAGGGACACGGCACAGAGGGACAGGGACACAGCCATCCAGAGAGTCCCGAGGGACAGAAACACAGCCCAGATGAGAGACAGTGACACTGCACAGAGGAGGGACAGGGACACAGCCCAGAGGAGGGACAGGGACACAGCCATCCAGAGTCCAGTGGGATCTGGCAGCCATTATTTGCCCGTGCTCCAGGGCAGACCCGGCCCGTTTATTGCCCGTTTATTGCCCACCCTGATGCCAATCAGGCACGGGGGGATTTGTGTCCACGCCTGCCTGGTTTAACATTCCCAGCACACCATCGTTTCCCACAAACCTGCCGGGAGAGCAGGCTGGAGTTCCCTTCTCCCCGCGCTAGTTTGGAAACAGATTCGATACTTACTACACATTTCTCTGCGCTTCCACAGGCACAGAAGGCGCCCTGCAGCCGGGGGGGTGCCCACACCAATGTTTGTGTGCTTGATTAATGAGATGAATTTTCTATGTGTGATGCTTTCAGGGCCGTGTAATTCCCCCATTTGTGAAGCTTCTGCACGGGGCAGAAGGGAGCTGAGGGGGAGCAGGGAGATGTGGGGCCTTGGAGCAGGGGGTGATGCAGGTCATCTCCACAGCAAGCCCCATGCAGGTGTGGGACCAGAGCAATGGGTGTCTCCAGCAGGGTCAGAGCTCACCCAGAGCTGCTCAGGGCTGTGCAGACAGGCCACCCCTGTGCCCCTCACCCCCACCCCAGCCCCATGGAGCCCTGGCTCCAGCAGACCCCAGCTCCAGCTGCCCTCAGCAGGTGTGGGAGCAGCTCCTGACGTGGCTCCCAGGGGTTCTCCGTGCACAAACCTGGGCCAAGCGCTGTGGGAGACAAGGATGTGGATTTTGGCAGCCCACGGGCAGCAGAGCACAGGGGTGACCCCAGGCTCTGTGGGACTGCTGGGAGCACCAGGCTCTGTGGGACTGCTGGGGGCACCAGGCTCTGTGGGA
>VXBB01001400.1:17429-37263 GCA_013399915.1 Illadopsis cleaveri
AGAGCCCTGTCCTGCCTGCACATCCTGCGGGAGAAGCTCACACAGGATTTCCATCATGCAGAGCCCTCTCATGCCCGCACATCCTTCAGGAGGGGTTCCCAACAGGATTTCGGATGCCTAGAGTCCTCTCATGCCCCACATGAAGCAGGAGAAGTTCCCAACAGGATTTCCATCATGTAGAGCTCTCTCATGCCCAGACATCAAGCGGGAGAAGCTCACATCAGGATTTCAGNGAGGTGGAATCAAACCCGTGTGAGAGGTGGAATCAAACCCGTGTGAGAGGTGTGCATTGAGCCCTCCCCGGGTTCAGATCCGAGCACGGGAAGCGCGGGCACTTCACGGGCACTTCCGCGGCCCCGGAGCCGCGGCGGAACAAGGGCAGCGCTGGCCCGGAGCGCCCGCGGAGCCGGCACCGCGCACGGCGGGGCTGCCGCACATCCTGCGGGAGTTCAGTCAGGATTTCGGGTGTGTAGAGCCCTCTCATGCCCGGAGATCAAGCAGGAACAGTTCCCAACAGGATTTCAGGTGTGTCGAGCCCTCTCATGTCCGAAGATCAAGCAGGAGAAGCTCACAACAGGATTTCAGACGTGCAGCGCGATGCTGGCGGTCCCGGCAGCGCCGTCAGTGGTTTGATGTGGCAGATGGGATCTCTCTGACCAGGAGATACACTGTGATTTTTAGAAGACGAGTCCGTGGTACAAGTCCTGGGGAGCACGGCGGGGATGAGAGCTGCAGCTCCTGCCGCCTGCCTAGCCCAGGAGGGACTGAAAATACTGAAAATACTTCAATCACAAAAGGTTTCTTTTTTTGTCTGCACAAGCTCTCCAGCAGGAGCATTTCTGTACCTATTTCTGTAAGGAGAAGCAGAACCACATTCCTTTACAATTACCCGACACGGAATTTCTCAGCCAGGGATCTGGGAGCTGTGGTGATTCCAGTACTCACCCAGGATCCTCCAGGGACAGTTTGCTTTGTGGTCTTTTCTTCTCCCTGAACACCCTCTTTGATGGCCTGTGGTCCCAGAACACCTCTACAGGGGATACAACTCACACCCCTCCAAAATGGTTTTACCTTCACATGAAGTTCTGGTTCTGCTCATCTTTACAAGCTTTTCCTCACATATCACACAACTTTGGAAAGCACTCTGCTCCCGGTGCAGCTCAGGAGAATTCAGCTTTGTTAGAGATATGTTGTTGACTTGCTGTTTACGTTTCTGCCCAGCCACGATAAGGCCCCAGGCTTGCAGCAAGGCTGTGATAAAAAATCAGGGCACAGAGCCGCTGCATGGCTGAACTCTAAGGGGATTCAGTCCCTGTGACATGGGGGCACGAGGCTGGGGACAGTGCCAGAGCTGCCTGTCCCTGACACAGCAGTGCCCAGTCTGCACTTCCGAGGGGATTCAGTCCCTGTGACACGGGGGCACGAGGCTGGGGACAGTGCCAGAGCTGCCTGTCCCTGACACAGCAGTGCCCAGTCTGCACTTCCGAGGGGATTCAGTCCCTGTGACACGGGGGCACGAGGCTGGGGACAGTGCCAGAGCTGCCTGTCCCTGACACAGCAGTGCCCAGCCCGGCTCTGCAGCAAGGGGACAAGAGGCTGCAGTAGGGCCAAGGAAATGCTCAGAGGTGTCACACCAGCTGCCAGGCACTGAGGACACACCCTGGAGGCCACCACAGCCCTGAGGCACAGCATCACCAGTGCCCTGTCCCTGCCCCAAAGACCCACAGCAGGACCACGGGGATTAGGGGATGCTCCAGGGGATCCCAGCAGGACCACAGGGGTTAGGGGATGCTCCAGGGGGCTCAAGGCAGGACCACAGGGATTAGGGGATGCTCCAGGGGATCCAAGGCAGGACCACGGGGGTTCCAGGTGCTGATATGGCCCCCAGGGCCATGGGCAGTGCTGATCCAGCAGAGAGGACTGCAGGTCCCCAGGAGCCCAGAGCTGGCCCCAGCAGTGGAGATGCCCCAGATGTGCCAGCACAGGGGGACAATCACTGCCCTGCTCCTGTGACCCCACTATTTTTGGGAATATTTGCACTTCAGCAAAATCTCCCCAGGGCTACAAACACCAGAGCTGCTTTTCTTGGTCCATCTTCAAGAGCTTCTCAAGGCAACAGTAAATAAATTCATAGACTCGAAATGAATGTTGGTAATTGATCATTTTAAAACAATACACTGCAAAGGGCATATTCCCTCCTGGAATGTTTTTCTGAATTCCAGTTGCTATTGTAAATAATAGACCTGCAATCTGTGAGCCCAGACATTCCAGGAGCACTGCAGCGCTGGGTACTCCACAGTGGAAAACGCTTGGGGGTATGTGTTTCACCATTCTTTATGTGTTTTGGTTTGAACGTGGCTAGTTCATAAGTGCACATTAAATCCACAAGGTATCTCAGCACATCCACAGCTCCTCACCAGCGACAGATCTCCCTGAGCACAGGGTGGGGTTTGTCAGGTAACTATGGTGATCTGCAAGGGTGGGATTCTTCTGTGGGTTTGGGGTTTTAGGGGCGCTTGGGGCAGGGGGGCTAGGCTGGACATTGTCTTTTATATCTGTGTTGGGGTGCTGGTTAACATAAAAATATCTTCTGCTAAGATGAAATAAAAAATCAGGGTAACAGTCAATAGACCCCCTGTATAAAAAGCCAGATCAGGCTGACAAACAGCTGCAGCACTTTATATTTGTCTTCATGTATATGCAATTGTCTTTACAGAGTATTTCTGCACGACCCGCAGCCACCAAGGTCAAACTTTGGAACCCAAAAATACCATCCATGAATGCAGACTAGAAGGAGGTCAGAGGGGATGTGCCAAAGCTGCTCTCCAGCGTGAATATTTAAGTCCCATCCCTGAGGGCACGGCGTTCCCCTGCTGCTCTCCCGTGCTTTGCAGTTTGGCTTTGTACAAGAAGACAAATTTTAGATAAATGTTCTCCAGCAGCCCTGAGTGTCTCGTTTCTTGTGCAGCCTTTGGGGGCTGCTCGGGCTGAGCGGCTGGGATGAGCCTCTGATCACAGTGATCATCCTCCAGCGACGCCCACTGCGGCCCCGGGAGCGGCCGGGCAGGGGTGGGGGCTCTGGAGGACGGAACCAGCGGCCTGTTCCCGTGAAAAGCTTTCCTAGATGTGTATGTGATGTGCCTGAGCTCCATCCCAGGCTGCGGCAGGGGCAGAGGTCACTGCGGCAGTGGAGTCGCGTTGTGGGGCACGTCTGTCACAGCCAGGAGCTGCACGGGGACCTGGCCCTTCCTGCCACCCACAGCCTATCCCACCCAGGGGACATCCAGGGGGCATCCAGGGCACAGGGACCGCAACAGGGACAGCGACAGGGACAGGGACAGCTCTGTGCAGGCAGNCCCTGCCGGGGCACACCGCGGGCTGTCCCGGATGAGGGGACAGTCACAGCCCTGTGTCACAGCCCTGTGCCCCCAGGTCTCACCACGCCAGCACCGAGTGAAAGGATTTGTACTCTTTAGTTTAACACGTACCAGACCAGTTTTTAAAAGACTCTGTAGAGTTTTCTCTCACCACAGCGCAGTGTCACTGATCTCCAGAAGTTTGTTTAGATCCCACTGCTCCCATCACACCTGCCACCAAACTGAGGGCAATTTGTCTGGAGAGGAGGATGTGCCACATGATCCGAACCTCCCTCCAGGACTGTCTCTCCCACCCGCGGGCCACTCTGCTGGGGGAAAAGAAACAGCTGAAAAACACTTTTATAGCCCAAATCCAGGAGCTCCTCTCGGGTGGAGGTAGGGATGCACCCAAGCTGCCCTGCCCTGGGCTGGGCATGCTCCGGCTGGACTGACCCGGGCTGGGCTGGTGGAAAGGATCCAGGGCAAGGCTGATGATGCTGGCCAGAGCAGATACCAGAGTGCCCCAGAGGCCAGAAGATCCCCTGGTAACTCCAGTGCACGCTGAGGTGGCAGTGCAGTGCCAGAGGGAGGGAGAGAAGGGCTGGGGCTGGAGCAGGGACTGAGACTGGGACTGGAGCAGGAGCAGGGACTGGGACTGGGACTGGGACTGGGACTGGAGCAGGGACTGGGGCTGGGGCTGGAGCAGGAGCTGGGACTGGAGCAGAGACTGAAGCAGGAGCAGGGACTGGAGCAGGAGCTGGGGCTGGGACTGGAGCAGGGACTGGAGCAGGAGCTGGAGCAGAGACTGGAGCAGGAGCTGGGGCTGGGACTGGAGCAGGGACTGGGACTGGGACTGGAGCAGGNGGGACTGGGGCTGGAGCTGGGGCTGGAGCAGGAGCTGGGGCTGGGCTGCCCCAGGGACCAGGGAGGTTCTACAGAGCTCCACGGGGCTCTGCAGACACAGCAAACATGGAAGAAAAGAAAGGTCTGTGATCACAGCAGTAATTGCTGAGGAATATCAGAAGGGGTTTGTTTGCAGAGTGTTCTCTGAGCCTCACAATAAAAAGACATAAAAAGGACAGTAATTGGCCACTAGGGATAGAGTTAATGGTAAATACTCTAATAAAAAAAACCCAGGCTGCACTGCAAGTAGATCACTTATCATGGGGTTTCTCCAAGAGAAAGACTTTTCCCCACACCTCTGCACTTTTACGCTTGATTTGCCAGTGACTTCTGCAATTACAGCATCTAAACAAATCAGGAAAGGGCCTTTTGTTGGTCTGAATTAGAAAATGAGTCTGTCGAGGCAGAGAACTGCCATCATTTTAAATTGCCTTCTCTGAGCTTGGCACTCCGGGCTTTGGGGCTGGGGGCACGTTTGCCTTGGATTGTTATCTCACATTTTGTTATCTCACATTTTGACCCGGGTGAACACAGAAATGTGTGCCTGGGAACTGCAGGCTCTAACACACCAGGATTCACTGGGATTTCATTGAAAATAGGTTTGGGCATTGGTGAGGGCAGCACTGGTGCAGCACCACGGGACAACCTGCTCTGCTCTGCATTAGAGCCCCAGAATGGAGGGAAGAGGTAATTTTGCTAAAATAAAAATGGTTTAAGTGTCTGCAGTGTGTAACTGCAGGGGACATCCTTCACCTGGGCTGGCCCTGGAGCAGAGCCAGGCAGGGTCACCTGTGACCCTCGAGGTGTCAGGTCTGTGGGGTGGGATCGCAGAGGGGCACTGTCTGTTCTCACACTCTTAGAAGGAAAAATTAAGTTTTCCTATATTTTTAATTTTCAGAGAGGAAAGATAAATGCTTTTTACTCTTCTTTGACCTGGAGCTGTGGCCTTTTACAGTCTCATAGATAATGCCAAGGTTAAGAAAAATTATCTGGACACCCAAGGACCACAGGACTGACCTCACTCAGGCAGAGCCCACATTAGTGACTCCTGGTAACCAAGGCATCAGTGAGTGTGAAGCAAAGGGACAGGGTGTTATGTCCTAATTGCACATTCAGGCAGGATAATGCAGAGGGGTGGAATGAGGTGGTCATTAAGGTCTCTTCCAACCCAAACCATTCTGTGATCCCATGGTTTTCATCTCATGGTACTTTGGCAATCAAAGTCCAAAAGGTCAAGATCTCTTCTTATTTCTGCTCTTGCTTCATATGCAAGCAGATATTTTCATAGATCTGAAATTATAGGCCTGTAGGTCATAAAAAGCCTTTTTTTAAAAATTCCTGTTAATTAAAATGTCTTTGGATTGAAATGAACAGTACATAAGAAAATCCACAGTCCCAAGGTGTGCAATTAACCGTCAGGATTGAATCATATTTCTCTATTTCTGCCTGAAGATCCAAGGGCCAGGAGCACTTCCAGGCTGCAGCAGAAGGAATTCAAAGAGACATCTGGGCTGGTGAACACTACCCTGCTGAGCACATGTGTGGTGTCCCTGCCCGCTCTGGATGTCTGGAGTCCATCTGATGGCATTTCCTGAACCAAAAGAAGGTGAAGTCATGGAGGCAAAAACCTCAGTGCAATTCCTCCCTGAGCTGCCCCTCCTGCTGGGCACTTTCATCCAGCAGGCAAGGGCCAAGAGCCTGCCTAGAAAATTAAATCCTTTTGCTTGGTAATAATCCTTGTGTAAATACCAAAATCCATCCATTTCGTTTTTATTAAAATTAAGTAAAACCAAGATATTCACAACTGCACACCAGTAACTTCCTGAGTTGGTATGGAATGTGAGAGTAAAAAGTTCTGGAAACTTCCTCTGGAAACCCTACTGGACACGATTTCTGCCTCACACATGGACGGGATAGCTGGAATGAAGCCACAGCCACGTTGGAATGTTTGGAAAACACTGCCCAAAAAGATCTTCCTTTATGTTTGATTGAGGAGTTGCTGAAACTAGAAAAAATACTTGTAACATTCAGGGAATTAAAAATGTAACAGAGCTGAACTGAGGTGCTATTGATGCCCTCCTTAATCTCACCAGTAAAATCACAGCCCCTGCTTGTCCTACCAAGAGGGAATTTCCAAACTGCTCAAGAATTGTTCTGCACACAGGGCTCTGCAGGGCTGTGGCCACCTGCTCTGCTGCTGGTCACTCACATCTCTGCTGCTGGTCACTCATCTCTGCTGCTGGTCATTCACCTCTGCTGCTGGTCACTCACATCTCTGCTGCTGGTCACTCATCTCTGCTGCTGGTCATTCACCTCTGCTGCTGGTCACTCACATCTCTGCTGCTGGTCACTCATCTCTGCTGCTGGTCATTCACCTCTGCTGCTGGTCACTCACATCTCTGCTGCTGGTCACTCATCTCTGCTGCTGGTCATTCACCTCTGCTGCTGGTCACTCACATCTCTGCTGCTGGTCACTCATCTCTGCTGCTGGTCATTCACCTCTGCTGCTGGTCACTCACATCTCTGCTGCTGGTCACTCATCTCTGCTGCTGGTCATTCACCTCTGCTGCTGGTCACTCACATCTCTGCTGCTGGTCACTCATCTCTGCTGCTGGTCATTCACCTCTGCTGCTGGTCACTCACATCTCTGCTGCTGGTCACTCATCTCTGCTGCTGGTCATTCACCTCTGCTGCTGGTCACTCACATCTCTGCTGCTGGTCACTCATCTCTGCTGCTGGTCATTCACCTCTGCTGCTGGTCACTCACATCTCTGCTGCTGGTCACTCATCTCTGCTGCTGGTCATTCACCTCTGCTGCTGGTCACTCACATCTCTGCTGCTGGTCACTCACATGTGCTGCTGGTCCCTCACATCTGCTGCTGGTGACTCACCTCTGCAGCTGGTCACTCCCACCTCTGCAGCAAGAACCCACATCAAAATCGGGAGATAACCGATCAATAAATATTTAAATGAAATGAGGTGCTAATCAAAGGCAGGAAGAGCGGTGACATTTACCCAGCAAACGTGGGGAGCTCAGGGAAGCAATCACTTGTCCCTGATTATCTTGGAGAGCTCTGGCGTGTCCCAGCGGGCTGGGAGAGGAACAGGAGTGTTTGTTTTTGAGAAGGGGGGCCGGGGGAATTGGAAACCAGTCAATCCACATTACGTGCCTGCAAAGACACTGAATCAAAGCATCGAGCAGGTGATTTGTTAACAGCCAGAGGTAATAAATAGAGCTGGCTGCAGAGAGTCTCAGTTTCACTCCGAGCTGGGGGTTTTAGTGCTGGTGTCAGTCTGGAGTGATGGGTAGGCTTACCCAGAGGAATGAGAGAGAGAGAGCAATAACATAAATATTGGCAAGTGCCTGTTTGCTGCAGGCAGTGCACTTAGCAGAGCTGACTGAAGTGTTACTGCAGGCAGATCTTCCTTTCATTTCTTTGGGACTTTCATAAGTTTCACACATTCGGATGGTTTTTACAATCTTCTGTGTTTGCTCGTCGTGGCATGAATCTGATTTATAAGCACCTTCTGGGGAAATGGGCTTTGTGCAAGCATTTTGCATCAATGTATCCCAAGGAATAAATGGAATTTTTATTAAGATTTCTGTGCTGGTCACCCATACTTGTCCTGGCTCTCTGAGGACCCAGACTGGAAAAACCCTTTTAGGCCAAGCCTCGTTTGAGGTCTTGCTCCAGTGCCAGGAAGGAACAAAATCTGGCACAAAAGGGAAGGAATAAGCTGTCTTTGCCTTTTGACTCTGTAAACAGCAAATTTCATTTCTGTGATGATGCTGCACTCAGAGTGGTACCTGTTATCTCTTGGAGGTCTCTTGGGAGTTGGCAGGGAGAATAAAACAACGTAGTCTGGTGTAGCCAAAATGGCTAAAATGTCATATTTGAAATTTTCCTGTTCTGAAAACATCAGCAGATCTGCAATTGACTGAAAGGTTCTGGAAATTTAAATAGGCAATAAAAACATCCTGTTCTACGTACTTCAAGTTCCTCAAATAGTGTCTTGGGTTTTCTCAAACCTCAGTTTTCCCTCTCCCTCCCCCTTGCAGTGCTCTTTCTCTCCACTACAGACTTCCAGGGGAGGAAGCTTGATTTCATTTTTTCAGAGTTAAATTATTCCGCGACATCTGAAGATCTGCTGCTGTCATGTTCCCTCTCCTCTCCTCTCCTCTCCTCCCAGGCTCTGCTCCATGAGCTGCCCCAATCTCAGCCTGCACAGTTTATTACAGACCACCCCAATAACATTATTTTAAAAGGTCTTGATGGGTTTGGAACTCCTAAACCAGATGAGCTCAGACAATATTGCACTGGCTGTTTTTACTCTAGTATTATGTTGCTAAACCTCTACTCATCTTCAGGTCAAGGAAGCAAGAGGAGCCAAGAAGGAGAAACAAAAATATTGGCAAAGTGAAAACCCGGTTTGAAGCTCCTGAGATAGAAAAATACCGAGTGATGAGCTGCATTTATAACCTTTCAAATCTCAGTTCAGATGCACTAATGGCTAAAAAACTTTTAAAAGGCCTTGGAACAAAGAGAACTTTGGCTGCTGTTGGCACAACGTGAGCTGTTGCCTTCTTTCAATGGTCGCACCCTGTGCTGAGGCTGATGCCACAATAAAGCTGATGGAAACATCTCCCAGTCCCATCCCGTTATTTGGAGAACCAGACCCAACAAACAAGGTTGCATTTTCCATCCCACTTACATACACAGGCTCATAAAGCACCGACTGAAAATGAGCTACCAAGTTCCCTGTGTGCTGCCAGCAGGTGAGGGTCCTGCAGCAGACACTCTGACACACGTCGCAGGTATTGTTTTACCCAGCAAGGGTCTCAGCTGGGCAGCAGAAAGTGCCGTGCAAGTCTGGCACCAAGTGACTTTGCATAGTAACAATTTGAATTAGTTCTGCAAGGCCACACGTGTCGGAGAAGAGGATGGCTGGTGGATCCTCCTGGAGAGATTATCTGTGTGGGGGCAGCGGTGTCTGCTCCTTATTTTGACTGCAGCATCTTTGTGGCTGGGCTGGAGGGGCCTAGGTGCAGGAAGGGCTGGTGGAGAGCAGGGCAGGAGCTCTGAGGGCTGTGTGGGCACTGTCAGGGTGCTGAGCATGGCACAGCTCTTCTCTCCTGGTGCCAAGCAGGGCAGGAGCTCTGAGGGCTGTGTGGGCACTGTCAGGGTGCTGAGCACAGCACGGCTCTGCTCTCCTGGTGCCAGTGTGCATGGGCACTGTCAGGATGCTGAGCATGGCACGGCTCTGCTCTCCTGGTGCCAGTGTGCATGGGCAATCACAGCATCTGCCACCGGGCTGAGCCTGTCCCTGTGCATCACTTCTTTCCCCCAGTAAATGGGATTCATCCTCCTTGTTTCCCAGCTGGATTGTGGCCCAGCAGACAGGGACAGGAGAGGTTAAAGGCAGCCCCAAACCCTACACTGCAGTGCATTTAATGCTGTCCCTTTACATCATTTTAATGTGGATTTTATATATAGTTATCCAAAAGTACAAGTATTACAGCCCTGAAAGCTCTTTATTTTAAGCAATCATATAATTACTGGCTGTTTTCAAATTGCTCTGCTCTCCTCTAATCTTGTTTTCATAATGAAATTTATTTAAGTCTAATATAAGCATAATGTAGAGTAATGTATCTTCTGCACCTCAGAATGGATGTTGGAAGTGTAAATTCATTACTTCCCCTTCAGCAGATCTCCTTTTTATCTCTCTTCTAGAGACATTACAGTCATATTTTTCTCCTGAATACACTGATGAGGATCCAAAGCTAATTTTCACCAAAATGAGAACTCCTTAAAAACATGCTCTTATCATGTCGTGCAGACTCTCTTAGCTCCACCACTGTTCCTCACTTTAACCTCAGCTTTCATTTTTAAGTGGGTTTTTTTTTTTTTTTTCTCCCAGCATTTCTCTCCATCTGCAGGACCAAGTCTTCTCCCTCCCCTGTGCCCAGCCTCTCCAAGGAGTGGATTCCTTCTGTGTGTTTGCACAGGTTCATCCTGGGCCAAAAGAAGGCACACAAATGCATTAGTCCAGGAAAATCTGGCAGCTCAGTCAGTTCGCCCTGACTTCAAGTGCCTCCCTGCTCCTGATCCTGCTGCCAGACCAAGTAAAATCAAACATTTAAGGTCAATTTCTACTGCTTGGGCAGGCAGATCCATCATTCCCTCCTCACTGGTGCACACTCACTGGTCACTTCAGTCATTCACCAGAGCTGACAGAACCTCGGGTGTCAGGTCTGCAACTGCTAATTGGGCTTAATCACTTCCAAAGGTGCCTTTTCACATGGCAGAAAGTCTGGATTCTGAAAGAGAACCACCAAAAGCCCAAAAGCCCAGCCCTCAAATAACTGCCATTTCAATTTAGATTGCTGTAATTGTATTCCTGCCTGCCTGGCTCTTTTTGCATTGCAGTATGGAAAAATAAAGAAAGATGAATTTCAATCACACTGTTGCCCTGAAAGCTATTATCACAAGATTGATTAACTGAGACTACTTTGTTTGAACAACAGCTTGTGGAGAGAGAAAAAATACATTTTCCCTCAGTCTTAATCCATGAAACAGTGATTAGACATTTATTTCTCAATTGGCACGGTGGAAATCAATACACGTTTTCCAAAGATGTGCACAATTTGCTTTTAGAACTTGTCCTTGCGTGGTCCTCAAGTACTGGGAGTTGTTTGGGGATTATTTGTTTCTAGGTTTCCATAGATTCTCTGTTCCTGTCCGTGGCTGAACTCTGCTGGACTTCTGTTGGTTTTCCAGGTGGTTCCTGATGTGCCACCCTGGATGGTGAAAAAGAAGAGATGTCTGCAGTCACCTCCGGGGCTGGGCTCCATCAGGAGGAGGGGACACATCTCCAGCTCCAGCGGGAGGAGGGGACACAGCTCCAGCTCCAGCAGGAGGGGGGGACACAGCTCCAGCTCCAGCAGGAGGGGGGGACACAGCTCCAGCTCCAGCAGGAGGGGGGGACACAGCTCCAGCTCCAGCAGGAGGGGGGGACACAGCTCCAGCTCCAGCAGGAGGGGGGGACACAGCTCCAGCTCCAGCAGGAGGGGGGGACACAGCTCCAGCTCCAGCAGGAGGAGGGGACAGCTCCAGCTGCAGCTCCACATCTCCAGAGCTCCAGCACACATCCAGCTGGGAATGGCAAGGCACAGTCAGGCTTTAGTGCTGCATCCCTCCTGCAGGGACATGTCAGGTCCTTCCCCCTGCCCAGCCCTTGGCTGTGCTCAGGGACATCCCCGAGGGTCACAGCTTGGACCCTTGGTGCTGTACCCTCTCCTCACCCAGCCCTCCCACCCAGCCCTCAGGGTATGGGCGCTTGGTTGTCAATGCTTCGAAGCAGGAAACGTTTGCCCTCGAACACCGAGGAGTGCTTGGAAAGGAAAAGGAGAGTGCTTGGAAAGGTAAAGGAGAGTGCCTGGAAAGGTAAAGGAGAGTGCCTGGAAAGGTAAACTAAACAAATCGGCCGCTTTGGGGCACAGGGTTCCAGGGAAGCACCGGGCAGACCAGAGGGAATAAAAGACCTTTCCCTGTGCATCTCCTTTCCCCGTGCATCTCCTTTCCCCATACAAACACCCTCAGGGTTGTTCCGAAAATTCTCTTCTTTTGAATTTCTGTCCCAGTTTCTTCCAGCAAGTTCAAAAGTGCCCTGAGACCACCTGCTACCTCCATCCGTAACCAATTTGATATCATGAATCATTGAATCACGTAATATAATGTAATAATGAGCAGGTTGGATGGCAGCTTTATGAGCTGATGGTCTCTTAAATAAGTTCATGCTGAAACAGAATCCTTCAGCCAATTTTTTCCACTTCCCCTGCTGTTCAGGGGCAAACTAGGAAAACTAAGGAAAAAATCAGAGCTGAGAGCAGCACCGCTACGTGTCTGAAACCTGCTCGGCCATCTGAGGAGATATTAAAGGAATACAGATATCTGAGCACATTTCACCGAAGAAGGCAGCCTTAATTTTAGCTGGCTGGCAGATGGGGTTTCTCATTAGCCTGTCTTTTCATCTTATTTCATGCAATTAAGTAGGTTTGGGAGGGACCCTAGGGGACTGGCCGTGTTCCAAAGGCTGCCTGGCTCCCTGTCCTGTGGAGCTGTTCTCCTTGTCACACACAGAGCCAAAGGAAGGCTCTCCTGTGTGGATTGTGTCTGCAGAACTCCCTGGAGCAGCCCAGCACCCCACAACAGCACTTCCCCAGCACTGAGACAAACGCTGGGCCTGGCAGGGACGGTGGGGGAGACCCAAGAGGAACTGAATGTGTCTCACCCTTCTTCAGCCCTTCCTAAAGCACCAGAGACCCTGCAGGAGGGAGGGGCTCTCCATCAGGGTCTTTCCCAGAGGGGCAGGGACAGCTTGGTCCAGCAGGAACATCTCAGCAGGTTCATCTTTCCCCTGCATGGCTGCAGTTTGTAAATGAGCTGTTCACAATTCTCTGGGCTCCTACAGCCCAGGGAGAGGCTCCAATGGTGCCACCAGGCAGGACAGTGACAGCTGGACCCCCACAGCACCGTGGGCTGAGAGAGGGGACAGGAGCAGCCCTGGGGACAGGGTCAGTGCAGGACAGTGACAGCTGGCCCCCTGCAGCCCCGTGGGCTGAGAGAGGGGCTGGGATCAGGGTCAGTGGGTCAGTGCAGGACAGTGACAGCTGGCCCCCCACAGCCCCGTGGGCTGAGAGAGGGGATGGCAGCAGCCCTGGGGACAGGGTCAGTGCAGGACAGTGACAGCTGGCCCCCTGCAGCCCCGTGGGCTGAGAGAGGGGATGGCAGCAGCCCTGGGGACAGGGTCAGTGCAGGACAGTGCTGGCTGGGCAGTTGGGCTCAGTGACCTCAGAGGGTTTTCCAGCCCCATTTGTCATTGTGTGACCCATCCCAGGGGCTCCACGGCAGAGCCCCTCAGCCCCAGCACTGCCCCAGGAGGGAGCAGAGGGAGGGGAGCACATCCCCCAGGGAGGTTCCTGGGCTGGGGTCACTGCCTGGGCCAGCATCCCTCCCTGCCCTTCATCACCTCAGCTGCATCACCGCTCTGTGCACAGCTGGAGGCACCAGGCACAGCCACGGTGTCACCCCTGGTGCTGAGCCTGTCCTGGCAGCCTCTGTGGGGCTGTCACAGCTCCCACAGGGACCCCTGGCCCGGGGAAAACCTTCTTCCCTGCTCCCCAGCAGTGACAGGACAGGGCCCACAGTCTGCAGTCCATCCCTGCAGCATTATTGCTTTGTTCCCATGGAAACTGGGGGCGGGGGGGGCTTTAAAGAGTCATCTGGAGCTAAGATAATGAAAATAAACCCAAACAAAACCTTGTCAAACCTCTGTACACTTGTATTGGGGGAAAAAAATAAAATCCTTGACTCTTTTTTCTGTATTGTAAAGCACTGTAATTTAGTCAGGAAAAAACCCCAAACTCTCTCATGGATGTGATCCTTCTGCATTGTTTGCTTTTTTTCTGAGGCAATTTCAGAAAAATGCTTAGCAACATATACAGAAGGAAGCTGCTAAATCTTTGTATTAATTCTAAAACCCCAATTTCTTATTAAGTCACAAGAGATAGCTTTTACTTTGTTTCCAGCAAAAGGTAATTTGGGCTTTATTTTATTTAGAATGTTGCCCACCGTGCTGGAGAGGCGAGATTTCTTAATTGCTTTGTTGCAAAAACAATTTATGTGGGGGCTTTTAATGAGTTTAATTTTCTTTAAAGTTTTCCATGTATAAATGTGGCAGCATTTTGAAATCAAATAAATTATCTACCTAGCTGCCTCGCTGCTCCCGTCATTACACTGAACACTTGAAGCTGTTCCACAAGGCTTATTGTATAGAAATTATCTGTACAGAGAGATGGAGCTGGCAGTTAGAAAAAACAATAAGCAGGAGAGAAAAGGAGGGAGATTATTACCTCCATCCTTGGAGCTGTCCTCCTACCACAGAGCTGGAGCTGCATCCCAACGTGGGAAGTTGCAGCACAAAGGGTTTGAGAGGATGGCAAAATGTCTGATCAGAGAGTCACAGACTGGTTTGGGTGGGAAAGGACCTCGGAGCCCCTCCAGTGCCACTCCTGCCATGGGCAGGGACACCTCCCACTGTCCCACTGCTCCAACCCCACTGTCCAGCCTGGCCTTGGGCACTGCCAGGGATCCAGGGGCAGCCACAGCTGCTCTGGGCACCCTGTGCCAGGGCCTGCCCACCCTCCAGGGAAGGATTTCCCTCTAATCCCTCATCTATTCCCCTCTAATCCCTCATCTAAGTGTCCCCCCTTTATTCCAGAGCTGTTGCCCTCAGGGGGCTCAGAGCCCACCCCACGGCACTCAGAGGGGCAGGAGGGCTCTGAAGCAGCAGTGGCTTCACCACAAGCCAGAAGGCAGAGTTCTCTCTCTTCATCAACAAACACCCCAAGATTTCACAGAGCAGAATTCTGTCCCAAACCATCCCCAGGCTCACACCTGGCTGCTCAGGACGCCAGTCTCAGAGAGGCACCTGCCTGAGCAGGGAACTCACTGATCTCATCATGCCCTGCAAGGCTCACAGCAGGGACCTGCAGGTGCTCCTCCAGCAGGGAGCCCACCAGGGCAGTTCTGCCCCTTCCCGTGGGCCTCACCAGTTATAAGTTTTGCCTGTCAGCCTCTGTAGGTGTCTCTGACTTTGTAATGACTTGTGGGGCCGATGCTGTAGCTGCACACGTCCTGTGCCATATTTCAGGGAGGCAGTGGTCTGTAAGGTGCTGTTGGAGCTCTTCTGCTTCAATAGCCCACTCTGCTTCCAGCTCAGGGACCAGCCAGCCCGAGGTCCCAGCCAGCCTCAGCCAGTCTGAGATGCTGGGATCCATTCTGTACCCCAAATCCTCAGGGCCCCAGATCACAACAAACAGACTATAATGCCCCCAAGCCACCTCCCTGCCTCCTCTCTCCAGGGCCCCAAAGCTCCCTCCAGCCCAGGAGGGGGCCCTCGGTCCTGCCTGAGCTCCACCCGCCCTCCCAGCCCAGCCTGGCACCTTCCCTGGCACCTCTCCTGCCATCCCAGCACTCAGAACCATCCCGTCCCTCAGGAGCAGCCACACAAAGTGTCTGCATAGGTCACAGCTGGGTGAAACTCCAGAGCAGCTGCAGGAACAACAAGGGATCCAAACTGAAATCACAGAATGGGCCCAAATTTCCTCACCTGCTGCTGACCACAAGCTCTCAAGGGGGTGAGAACTGACCATGAAATCCTGCTCTGTCCTTGTTAGTAAGCTGCAGGCACTCATGCTTCATTTACATGATATATAAGATTTAACAATAAAGAATTCATGAAGCAGGAGCTGAATCCCTCTGCTGCTGAGCAAATGGGAACATTTCCTCCACTGCAGGCTGATGATTAATTTATGCTCAGGTACCTGGACAGACAGAAAGTCCTGGTTATTGTCTAGGCAGGAGATGCTTCCACCTTTCCTGCCTTGAAGAGTGTTGCCATTTCTGGAACTTGATGAGATCCATCACTGATTTTTCAGGAAGAGCATTAGAATGAACCTGCCAGGTCAGTTATATGAGACAGGGAGGGAGGGAGCCGTAGGATATGTAATTATGTATTTACCTTGTAGCTTGAGGTGTGAGTTCATAATGACCCTTTTACAATCCCAAAATGTGTAAAATCTTAAAAGCAGAAAGAACAGAGGAAATATGCAGAGCTGTGGTTAAAATATTGTTGGGGGAAAAAAATCCAGATGACTTTTCATTGGAAAGGGACAGGGGAAGGGGAATTTAAATTGTATTTATTGTACTGAGCCACAGTTCCTGCCCCATCTCCCCCAGGGCCATCCCAAGGCAGGTGAGGAGGATGCTGTGGGCAGTGTGTGGTGTGGCTCAGAGCTGTCCCTCACTCCTCAGGCAGACACAGCTCCCCTGGAGCAGGAAAGGCCTTTGGACAAGTGACTCAGCAGCAGGGAGGGACCCCACGCCCCAGCTGTGCAGGAGGAGATGTTGTGGGAGGAGAGCAGAGAAAAGGAACAGCTTTTCATCTCTCCAGTGCAGGCAGACATTCCCCTGGGCACCCAGCAGACACAAGGCACTCCCCTGTGCCTTCCCAAGGGCTCCTGCACTCCAGCACCAGCCCAGCCCTGCCTGGGGACAAGGGGCTCTGCCTGCTGACCCCTCACACCCTGCTGGAGGTGCCACCCCCACAGGTGACAGCTCCAAGAGCAGTGTGACAGTGACAGCCAGTTAGTGCTGTGTGACACCACGGCAGCATCACCCCGGCAGTGCCACTGTCCGAAATGATGGATTAACACGGTGACTCTGGCATGGAAAACATCTCAGCAGTGACAGTTTGGTGGCTGAGCAGGTCACCCCTGGTTAGCTGAGCTGGTGCTCGTTATGTTCAGCAGTACCTCGCTGCTCAGGGGCAGCCAGGCTCATTCTGCCATCCATAAGGAATAAAGTTCAAAAGCCACAGGGTTCATGAGCAGCCAGGACAGCCGTGGGCACCACCAGGCATTTAACTTGTCACATTGTTGCCCTCAACGTGTGTTCTCTGCACAGCAATGTCACAGCCCCAGAAATGCCATTTCCCAACTGTCTGTTTCCAGTTGAGACGTTATTACTTATTGATAAGCACACAACAAGTGCCTGGAAATTAAGAGATGTTCACAAAAATGAGCTCTCTGGTGACCATCAGCCACATGATGCTGCCAGAGCATCTTCTCTCTGTTGTGTTTGCTCTTAGTGTGAGTAGCAAGAACAATTTGGATTCGTTTCTTACGAGGCTTTTTGTGATTCATCTGAATTTCCTTTCAGTCCAAATAATTCAGCTTCTGGACACGCACTGAGTGAGGGGCTCTGTCTGGCAGCAGGACCTGGTTTTGCCCACACCCCAAAGCCACACGGATTCCAGGAGCAAAGCCCTGTGGATTCAGGGTTCATCCACCCGTGCACATGTCAGGAGTGTTTTGCAGAGAAACTCCTCTGCCTCGACCCCTGTGGGGCAGGGTGGCAGTGGGGCCACCAAGGCCACCCCTCAGTGTCACCTGCACAGCTGCCCGAGGAGCCCCACTGCCCTTCTCCACTCCTGCAGCCTCTGCCAGGCAAGAGGTGTTAGAACCAAACTCCAAATGCAGACAAACTAACATTTCATCTTTCCCTTTCCCAGCCCGTCTGAGCAGTGGGACGCCAGGGAAGGGCCCGGACACAGCCTGGGGCATTCCCAGCCCAGCCCAGCCCTGTCCTGGCAGCAGCGGCACCGTTCCCCCGGCCCCCCCGAGGGCACTGCTGAGAGCAGGCAGCCCCAGTGCTCTCCTGAAGAGCAAAGCCTTTTTTATCTCTTCCTTTGTAAGCTAATAATGTTTTTTTAATTGAAACATGTTCAGCTTCTCCTTCTTTCTTCTTGTTTCAAGTGATTTCTGCCTCTGCCAGCAAAATAAGAGCCTGTGTTGCTGGGTTGGTTTTTTATTTTTTTTCCCCCAGAAAATGCAAGGGATTTTTCTTCCTCTTTTTTTTTTTTGCAAGATTTCAACTCTTTGACTTTGGAAGAGAAATCATTGTGGAGAAAGTATTTCTTGAAATGATGACAGAAGCAAAATTATATTCCTTTGTAGAAAACAGGGACATTTGAAGACAGGCTTTACATCTTTGTTCTTTGTTCCGGGAAGTGCGAATTGGCAGGGTCCTGGACCATTAATCCTTCCCCATTCTTGGTTTTTGAAGACGAACATTGCAGAGAATGAGGCATTATGCTTGAAAGGTCTTTTCAGAAAATACCTTTTCCTTCCTACAATATGTTCCAGTTCCCTGATAATTTGCAGAATAACTTGGCAATTTGTGGCTTTTCCTCATAAATATTTATTTTCCCGGGACACCCCGGTGTGATCGGGTTCCCGAGGTGGCTGTGTGAGCATCCTCCCCCCCTGTTCCCAGCAGAGGATTTTGGCAGCTCCCTGACCCCACTGCCCCCGGGCTCTGTCCCACGGATGGGGCTGCCCCAGAGGCTGCTCAGCCACAGCAGCCCTGGCGTGGTGACACCCTGGAGGGCACAGCAGCCCTGGCATGGTGACACCCTGGAGGGCACAGCAGCCCTGGTGTGGTGACCGCCTGGAGGGCACAGCAGCCCTGGTGACAGCCTGGAGGCCACAGCAGCCCTGGTGACAGCCTGGAGGGCACAGCAGCCCTGGTGACAGCCTGGAGGCCACAGCACCGGGGCTCTCCTGCTCCCTCTGCATGCCCAGCCTCCCACAGGTGACACCAGTTCTCCTCTGCCTGGGTCAGCACATCTTCTCATAGAATTCCAGAATCCCAGATGGCTTTGGGTTGGAAGGGACCTCAGCGCCCTTCTCTTTCCACCCCCTGCCCTGGGCAGGGACACCTCCCGCTGCCCCAGGGACCCCTCCCACTGTCCCAGGCTGCTCCAAGCCCCAGTGTCCAACCTGGCCTTGGGCACTGCCAGGGATCCAGGGGCAGCCACAGCTGCTCTGGGCACCCTGTGCCAAGGCCTGCCCACCCTGCCAGGGAACAATTTCTTCCTAACATCCAATTAAAATCCATCCTCCTTTGCCTTAAAGCCATTTTCCTGTGTACATATTACTCCTCTTGCTCCATTGACAAGGGGAGATGCCAAAGCCACAGATGAGCCTTGCCCAGGGAAGGAAGGTCTGTGGAGCACGTGCACGGGGCTGCTCTGCAGGTGGGGGGGTGCTGGTATGTCGCCCTGATCTTTTTCAGCCTTCTGATGTTTGCATTTTTGCAGTGGAGTTTCTCACAGATTTTCATGTGAACAAAAGTGATGTTTTGTAAACTGTTCTTCTGACTTATCGTTCCTCTCTTGAGGAGGGACAACTGATGGACTTCTAGTTTGACCAGTGTGGTTGGCGAGGTGTCAGCCTTGTTTGTCCAATCCCTGGTCATTGTCCAAAATCTATATAAATCCAGGTCAAAAAATAAACACCCCTCTTTTTGCCCTGACCACTGACTGCATGTGTGTCTTTCTTTTCGTGTCCTATAGCGCCACTGGAACTGGGACAGGGCAGTGCCACCCTCGCTCTCTGTCACCACAACCAGCCCCATCAGCGAGGGAAGAGCCCCACGGCCAGCAAAGGACACGGCCAGCAGGGGAAAAGTGCCAGGGGGTGCCCATCCGGCAGCGCTGTCCCACGTTCTCTGCTGGGAGCACATTAACACCCGACAGTGACACACTGGGGGTGTGAAGCTGAGGACCACCCGGGGCTGTGAAGTTTCCCACTTTATCCGTTACAGAAGCAGCTCTGCCAGCTCGGGGCTGTGACAGCTCTGCGCTCAACACGCTCACGATTTCTCAGCTCCTAAATGGTGTGGGGCGGCTGCAGCGAGGGGCCCCCCGCCCTGCCTGGCTCTGGGGGGCTGTTCATGTGTCCCACACAGGGGGAGAACAGCCTGGGTTGGAACAGACCTTAAGGACCATCCAGTTCCAACTTCCTGCCACGGCAGGGACACCTTCCACTGGAGCAGGCTGCTCCGAGCTCTGCCTTGGACACTGCCAGGGAACACTGGAACAGTTCCACAGAACTCTGGGCAGCCTGTGGCAGCCGGTGCAGTGCCCTGCAGTGCCCGGTGCTGTGGGCA
>VXBB01001400.1:48650-71918 GCA_013399915.1 Illadopsis cleaveri
GTTTTCCTGGGCCATGGCAAGGACAGGGCTGTTTGCTCAGACCACAGGCAGGGAGTGGCAGCTCAGTTCTCCTCAGCGATGTTCTCATGTGTTCACCCTGCAGGGTGGATATGGGGCCATTGGGCTGGAACGATGCCCCAATACCCGCACCCTCCTCTGTGCCCCAGGCCGGCGGGGGTGGGCTGAGTCCCCACAACCACTCCCGACCACAGCAATTGCCCTCGGGGCTTTCCCAAAATGACAGACCCAGCTCCAGGGTGGCTGCAGTCCAACCTGCCCGTCCGTGGGTGGGATGCTCTGGGTCACTGCCAGCGCTTGAGAGTGACCCCGGCCCTGAGTCCCCTCCTGTCCTGCCCACGGGCCCACAGCTGTGCCCCTCAGTGACCCCAGCCCTGAGTCCACTCCTGTCCTGTCCACGGGTCCACAGCTGTGCCCCTCAGTGACCCCAGCCCTGAGTCCACTCCTGTCCTGTCCACGGGTCCACAGCTGTGCCCCTCAGTGACCCCAGCCCTGAGTCCACTCCTGTCCTGTCCACGGGTCCACAGCTGTGCCCCTCAGTGACCCCAGCCCTGAGTCCACTCCTGTCCTGTCCACGGGTCCACAGCTGTGCCCCTCAGTGACCCCAGCCCTGAGTCCACTCCTGTCCTGTCCACGGGTCCACAGCTGTGCCCCTCAGTGACCCCAGCCCTGAGTCCACTCCTGTCCTGTCCACGGGNGAGGGGGCTCCATGCCCTTTCGCATCCGCCAGGCCCCAGCGTTTCCAGCACGGCATAAATTAATTTAGCCCACGGCAGTAAAGTGCATTACAGAGGTGATTATATTCTGCACTAGAGTGAATGCACCTTAATAAACCCCAGCCAAATGCATATAGAAAAGGTAAGGCAGCGGATTTATCTTTTTTTTTTTTTTCTGTATTCTTTTATGGCCTCCATTTGCTTTTGTTCTCTTTTTTTATCCTTTTGGCTTTTATGTTTGCAAGTGATAAATTTTCCCATGTTTTACATTTTATATGTAGTTTATCTCTTTATTTTGTACTTATATTGCATTGAAAATGGAATGAGTCTTTAGAATAATACAGCTGATATTGAATTTTTTAAATTGCTATTGGGTATATACTGCATAAGGTGGTTATCTGATCTCCAACTTAATCATGGGAAAATATTGCTATGGGGAAAGCTGACTGAGTAACAATGAGACCCCTATGCTTTCACAAAATTTATTTAACTATAAACCTATTATAAAACATTAATATAGAATTCTCTTACTTTCTGCTACATTCAGGTCAGATTTATTGTACACCATTACTGAATTCACAGCAAAACTGAATTAATCGTGCAGTCTCAGAGGTTCCTATTTAAGTTTATCAAGATATGCTCCTGCTCTCAGGATTTCCTGACTGCCAAAATCAGTAAATATAAACAAAATTACAGTTTAGTTGTAGGTCAGAACTGGAGATTCAGGGGTGAGATAGAACACCATGTATTTGTCCTACCAGAAATAATGGTTGTCCAAAGGACAGCCAGGACAGCCTGAAACATTCCCAGTACTTTGGAGAGCCCTGGAATTGCAAAGGCCACAGCCACTGTCACGGCTGCAGGAAATGGAAAAGGCCCAGCACATTTCCACAGTCACCTCGTGATGACTGAAAAAAAAACCAAAAAACCAAAAAAGGCATTTCTCAGGTATAAAACCAAAGTAATAGAGCAGAGACTGAGCCCACCTGGATACAGCCACCCTTTCCCCACACAGGGTATGGTTATTCCAGCAGAGAGGAAAAGGTTACAGTGCTGAGGCAAGTGAGGTGAACCCTGGCAGAAATGAAAAACCAGTGTAACAGAAGACTTTAAATGTTGACTTTCCTTTAAGTGTAATTTTTCTTGGAATATGGTAATGATTCATATGAAAGCATTCCAGATTTGTTTTTCCAGACCTTTTTGCTCAGGCCTGTTGCATATTCCCAACAGAGGAGAGCAATATCCTGCAGCTGCTGAGAGCAGAGCACAGATCCTGCTCCTCCAGGTCTGCACTCCTGGCACACCCCGGCACTCCCTGGGCCTCATTTCCCTGTACAAGGGGAGGCTCAGAGCTCACATCAGCTCCCACATTCCAGCTGGGAATGGGCTGGTTTGAGTGGTTTCTATGGTTGTAGCCAGTGCAGCCAGCAGTGCTTTGGAGTGTATAGGGTCTCTTGTCTGGCACATCCAGCTGTACCCACTGAGACTGAGCTCCCCCACCACCCTGCAGGGACCACTGGGCCCTTCACTTCAATTCTGATTTGTTCATTTCCAGCAGGGTCCAATGGGTCACCAGGTCCTTCTGAAAGGGTGCAGTGATGTGAAACCCCAAACCTCAGGAGCAGGAGTCTCACCAACAGAGCTGCAGGAAGCCTGTCCAAACCCCAGCATACGTCACATCTAAAATAATGCACATTTTGACTGGTTCTCCAATGTCTGTCTCCTCCAGGGTTTATTTGAATTTCAAGAAATGAGCAGAATTAACCACTGAATCAAACTGTAGGACATTTAACATGGGGTAATTTTAACGTCACCCATCAGAATAAACGTAATTTCTCAAAATCCAGACTTGTCTTGCAGAATTGCCAAGGAGCAGCAGGGCTCAGCCAAGCCTTTGGCTGCTCTGGCTGCTCCCCTGACAGGTGCCTTGGGGAGGGGGCAGCCCAACCCCTGCTCCCACCTTCCCTGCTGAGGGCAGGGGCACATGAGCCCAGTGACACTGAGCCAGGAGCAGGGGCTCCCCACAGCCCTGGGGCTGCTGGCCTGCCTCATGTGCACACCTGTAATCCCTGCACAGTCAGGACTTCCACAGCTCAGAGTTTTAAAGTGCTGCCACCACAAAGCATCCATCCTTTCCCAGCCCAGTCCAACTCCTGAGGACAAAGAAAAATGAAATTACGGAGTGGCAGCAAATCCTATTCCAGTTAATGATCTCGTCTAACGGCCTGTTTGTGACAAAGCTCATCCCTTCCTCCCCAACACTGCTCAGCTGTGGGATCAGGATCAATTTCAGGAATAGGAAAGAACATGTTCCTGTTTGTTTCATTTGAATTTCTCTTTTAATATGTTGGTAATATCTGCATTGCCCACTGCTGATGTAATATAGATCTAATTCTCAGCTCATTTGGCTGCTGCCTCAATAGGAGCACAATGCCTTGTGGGAGCGATGATTAGAGAGCAACGGCAGAGATATAAAGCAGAGATAAATGAAATAAATTCCAGAAAAGTTACTAACAGCATAATCTGTGGCCACATCAGTCAGCTGCTACTCTGATGCACTAAATGGCTGCTTAATTTGTTGGGTTTTTAATGATAGCCACATTATACAGCAGCGAGGAGGAGGAAAGCAAGCAAGAATGCATAACCCACCCTCTCCTCCCGACCCCAATGTCATGGGAGCATCAAGTGTGGAGGAGATGGAGCCATAAAAGTGAATGGCACGGCACATGCCTCTCAAGCTGTTATCTGTTATCCACAAAGAATTAAAATGAGCTCGTTATTTCGTATGTGCCAGAAAAATGGCTTCATCAGTATTGTGCTGAAATGCATTATGACTTACTGATTCCTGATCTCATGGCTGTTGTACTTATTTGAAAACATATTTATAAGCTTTATGTCAACTGCCAGCCATTGAATTTTTATTGTATATTACAGAGAGAAGTCTTATGTCTCAATTTGCATCTCTCAGAAACACAGAACCACAGAATACATAATTCTGTTCTCATGTGTTTTACTTGGGAAATACCCGATCCCAGGCCCTGAGAACGTCCCTCCCCAACACACCCAGGTGATTTCTGTCAGTCCCTGTCCCACTGTGCAGCCAACACAGCCCCAGCCTCTGGCCAGAGCTACACACTGAGCAAACAGTGACAGGTCCAGGCTGCACCTGAAGGGACCAAAATACATCTCCAGCCCCTCCAGTGCCACCCCTGCCATGGCAGGGACACTTCCACTGTCCCAGGCTGCTCCGAGCCTCAGTGTCCAGCCTGGCCTTGGGCACTGCCGGGGATCCAGGGGCAGCCACAGCTGCTCTGGGCACCCTGTGCCAGGGCCTGCCCACCCTCCCAGGGGACAATTCCTGCCCAAATTCCCATCCCTCCCTGCCCTCTGGCAGTGGGATCATTCCCTGTGTCATGTCATTCCAGGCCCTGTCCACAGCCCAGGCTGCTCCAAGGGATGGTCTCCTGCTTGCAGGAAACAAGCAGCTGAGGAGGGGTGACACATTGCTGGGGGGCTGTTCCCCAGGGAGCAGCAGGACAACCTGTCCAGAGTGGCTTCAGAAGTCACCTCCTGCCACCCTTGTCTGTCCCTTCAGTGCTCATGCTGATTCCCTTTGTCTCGCCATTGCTGGCTGAACACGTGCCCATGTTCCATCACTGTAATTCTGGAAATCTGCAAAGGCTGTGAACCAAAATCTCTGCAAATATTTGCGTTAATGTTTAATGAATTTGCTTCAGCTGTGTTTACTCTGTTTTGTATTCCCATCCTCCAACACTCAGGCATGAAAGCCTGGCAGATATGACTCAAGGCTAAAGCAGTGTTCAAAACAAGGATTTCCTCCCCAGTTTCATGCACAGCAGTGTCCCAGCAGTGTCCCAGCACTGCTGACCCCTCCAGTCAAATTAAAAATTCACTGTTTAGGCTTCAGAAGAGTGACCAAGGTCAAGGCCAGGCTGGATGGGACGTGGAGCAATCTGACCTGGTAAAAGGTGTCGCTGCCCATGGCAAGGGGTGGAATGAGATGAGTTTTAAGGTTTAGGATTAGGATTAGTCCAGCATACCGCAGTGAACTGGGGCAGGAGCACCATGACATCTCCCAGTTCATGTGTCCCTGAGGGGCTGCAGGAATAATTGATGTTTGCAGAGCACTTTGCAAAAGGTAAATTCCTCTGCACTGTTGGCACCTTCTGCTGGATGAAAGCAGGAGATGCCGCCTCCCCCTCGGGCCGGGCTCCTCTGCTCGTCTGTTCTCCTCATTAAGGGTCACAGCGTCTTCCCAACACGGGCTAACCCACAAGGGCACTTAATTATATGGATAACATAGTTTGTGTCACAACTAATCAGACTCGGTGCTACAGAAGAATCTCTTGTGAAGTGAGAGGTTAACGCGTCGTTGGTGTGAATGACAATGTGTGCAGCCATGGAGAGAAAAATCATCAGGAGTGGGTGTTGGACCCTCTCCAGAAATCTGGTTTTCAAGGAGAGAATTAAGCTGAACCAGTGACATTCTCAACTGCAGAAACACAAAAATACTTGTATTTTTCGTGGATTTGAAGTAGAGAACAAAATAAATCCATTGAACTTCAGTTTATTCACAAGTGGTTAAAATCTGTACCACATCACGATTTTTCCAGCGAGGCATTTGGAATCCTGCTCTTGTGCTGGAGAACAACGGGGGCACACTGCATATTCCTTTTAGTCACACTGACTGGCACCTCACCCCACTGTAATCAGTGTTAAAATTGGGATCAATAGGACTGTTTGTGTGCCTTAAGTTGGGTTCATGCATGGTCATCCTGGAATCAGGTTCTAGCAGTGCAATAAAGGTCCAAAAATCCCATAAATGTTAAACCATAACCACCTGACCTAAACCTGCTTTCGAAGGCAAGCAATCCCCATTCTCTGTAATAAACATGGTGAAACTAAATAGAAAGGCTCTCCACAGTGGGGTGTTTGTGCCCATTTACTGTGCAGCTGGATCAAGCTAAAATGCTTGTTGGATGCTGTAGCCCAGAGGAACACCTGCCCACCTGCCTTCAGCTGCCCCTGATCCCATTTCTTTGTGCTCTATGGGATGCTAAAAAGTTTGATTCATGCTTTGCTGTAGTGTTCATACGTATTTTTCTTTAATAGAGGAACTAAAACGTGAGTGGGTTGTGTGTCTTAAGACAGATTCATTGCCAAGTTAATATTAGATGTTATTTTAAAAACTCATAAAACTGACAAGTGGTGTGGCTGGATAAGTCGCAATAAAGACATTTTGTTTGCTCTGAGTGCCAGGCAGAACTGATGGTTATGATTTCAGACTTACCACAGCAAATGGGTTGGGATGTCTCATCATTTGTGAGAGGAGAGGAGAGCAGCAGTTTGTGCTGGGGCCCAGGGAGGTGGCAGAGGAACAAGCTCAGCTCAGCTCTGGGACTGTCACTGACTGATCCTCAGGAATGGAGGGGAGGGGAAAACAGCAAAAGATAAAACTCTCTTGAGACAACTTGCTGATGGTGAATAAAGACAAAAAATGCAATTAGGAGCACAAAGGTACCTGGGAAAGCTCTCTGCTGCCAGGCTCCAAGGGTGTCAGTGCTTTAGTTAACCCAAAAAAAGCAAGCAGTGGCAACATTTAAAAGTCGTGTTCCCCTGACTGCATTCACCTGGGCTGTCCAGGTGAAATGTCATCATTTCAGAAACTGTCTTTTTTCTCCAGCTGCATCTCCAGAGCAGGGGATTTGCCTTTTGGCAGTTTGTGAAGCACGGGGAGAGAAGAGCCCTTGCTGTTTTGTGAAAGCAGGGGGGTGGGGAGGCAATGCTGACACAGCAGTCATCCAGGCTGTGGCAAGAAACATCCCTTTCAAAATATTTGTATTTCTTTTCAAACGAGGAGCACACACCACCAGTGCTTTGTGATGGACACGATCTCAGGTTCTGGTGCTCTTGGGAACAGGTTCAGAGCCAGGCAAGTGGGGCACAACATATTTTCATCAGACATTTTCCTTTGTGTGGAGAAGCCCTGACAGCAGAGCTTGGTCAGTGCTGGGCTTGTGCCACAGGCTCTCCTCTCTGTTTGGGGAAAAGAAAGGACTTATCTCCAAGTTACCAGCCCCAGCCAAAGCCTGTCCCCAAACAGGATTCCACAGGCTCAGGGCAGAGGCTCCTGGCTAAATGTGGCCTCCCAACTCACGTTTGCCCTGCTCCCATACAAGGAGAAAGTTTTTCAAAACATACATTAAATTTGTCCCTCTGTAGGTGTAAAACCAGGAATAAACCCATGGCTCAGCCTGCTTCTGCAGCACAAACTTTACAGGAGTGAATAAAAAGGGCACAGCTCACANGAGCTGGGGCAGTGAATAAAAAGGGCACAGCTCACAGAGCCGGGTGTGGGGTGAGCTGGGGGGGTGAATAAAAAGGGCACAGCTCACAGAGCCTGGTGTGGGGTGAGCTGGGGGCACAGGGGAGCTCAGCTCTCTGACCCTGCTGGCCTCACCAGCCCGGCTCAGTGCAGTGTGGCAGGAGCTCTCACAGCCCCAGCCAGCAGGGAGACCCCCCTGGCCCCCTCCCCAAGCCTCCTGTGGAGAAGAGAACTCCATGTCCCAGGGCAGCAGAGTCCTGCAGGACCCAGTGCCACGCACCAGGCTCATGGTGACTCTGCTTTCCAGCAAAACACACCCCAGCCCTCCTCTTCATGTTATCTCCAATGTAATTGTGCAAACCACCTTGCTAACATCATGTTTCTCAGATTAATTTCAGCAGCATCAGCATATTGGCAATTCACTTAACTAATTATTGGATGTGTTTGTTTTCTTTTAAAATATCCCCAGTAATAATTGTTGTTCTCTTGTTATAAAAGATGCCAGAATCTATTTCAATTATTATTACTTTTAGAGTACAAATGACATTTTTAATATCCTCCTGGCTGCTTATTACCACAGGAAATTGCCACAGAGGTCCAGTATCATCCTTTCTGAAACTGATATTCAGATTCTTTTCATTTCTCCCCTGGCCTCACCAAGCACTCCCCGAGCAGCAATCACACCTGGCCAGGGAAATCATCCTGTCCTGTTTTACTGAGCTGCAAGGCAATGACAAGAGCAAGACTTTTCCGCAGGATGAAATTTCTGACCAACAGTAAAAAGCAAAGTAAAAAGTAAAATTATTTCTAATCATTAAGGTCCCTTCCAACCCTAGAAACCATCCCAGGATTCTGTGATTCAGTGATTCTCTGCACAGGTCTGCTGTGCCAAGAGCACGAGGCTCCTGCCCCATGTCCATCAGGAGGGTCACAGCTGCCCCACAGAGTCCCCAGTGCCGAGGGGTTTCCATCAATGCTGAGCTGGATAAATAAATATTGAGAGGGAAAAAGGAACCTGGGCCCTGCTGTCACAAAGGCCTTTCATAAAGCTGCTGGGACAAATCCCCACTGCCCCACTGGCTTCTCCCAGCAAACACAAGGCTGGGTGAGTAGAGTAAAAGTGCCCCCCACCCCATTGAATCCCATTAAAATTTGGGTCTGGCAGGTGTTGATACAGCCAGAGCATCATCTCAGAACAGCAACTAAAATCAGAATCCGCAACGAAATTAAGAATCAATGCACAAAAATAACACACTAGAGAAATGCCTTGAAAAGATCCATTTTCAAATGCACCTTTTGGTACCTGGGCAGTGCATAGGAGGCCGTCTGTTCTCACTTGGACTGGAATTCTGTCTGTGAACTGGAGTGAAAAGAGTGGAGCTTGATGCTTGTGATGTGCTGGTCATCCCAAATTTCTCACCTCACTGCCCAAATTGCTTTCTAAGGGCCCAGCCCAAAGGCTGTGGAAATAAACAGGAGTTTTCTGTGCTGTGCAGTGACTTTAGATGGGGCCTGGCCTCTTGCAGGGCCAGTCTCTGAAAGACATCAGTGCATAGGAATTGAGTCATGATTTTATAAACGGGGTATTTCATGAATAATGTTCTCAGGCTGAGCCCCTAAAGCGCAGAAGAGATTGGTTTTATGCAGTTCTAATCATAAAACCCAGTGTCTCTAATCAGAGCAATGCATTCTCCTTGCCCCACGCTGGGAAGGTCAGATCTGCAGCTCATCCCCTCCCTGCAGCACGAGCAGTTCCAGCCTCACTCCTGATTTACTGCTCCTGCACTGCCCAGGTTACACTCACCGTGGGGCAGGGACAGAGGTCTGGGGGGATGAAGGCTGAGGGTCCCATGTTTCTGCCCCACATCCAGCCCTTCTGCAGGGGTGAGGGACCTTCCCATCCCCCTGAGCTGCTCCAGCCCCCTCTGCACAGGTCACAGGTGACCCTGCACACACAGCAGTGCTCCAAATGTCCATGGAAATTACGGATGTTTTACCCATTTCCCACCAGTTCTCCTCAGCCTGATTCTCACACACAGCCCTGCTTCCAGAGCCCGTGGCCAGCTGCTGCACTTCAAAAAGAGTCAAACCACTGCGAGCTGAGCTCAGTAATTAAACATGAGGTGGCATTAAAAAGAGAGACTTTAAGTGAAGCTGGCCCAGATTCAGCATCAGGATATGGATTTAAAGCACAAGACCAAATCCTGTGTCCTGCATGGCCTTGCAGCTGTTGAGGTGCTGCCAGGGTGAACTGCTTTCTAGCTGAGCTTTGTCACATCCTCCTCTTCGGGGCTCTGCTCTGAACCCGGAGCTGTCTGAGGCTGTACCTGGCTGCAGCTGCAGCTGTTCCAGCAGTGCCAGGCTGGGGCTCTCTGAAGGAGCTGCATCAGTGCTCACAAACAGCCCCTCTGCTCCCCGAGGGAGGCACATGCATCTGGCAGTCAGGATTAGCTGTGCAGATAAAAAGCTACCAGGGCTCTGTCCCTGGGATGGGTTGGCAGACTTCTATCGTGCAATAATCAGCTTTAGAGACCTCAATCTGAGCTCCTCTCCCTTCTCTCCCTTCTCTCCCTTCTGCTTCCCTACTGAACCAAGCTCACCCAGCACTTGCTGGCAGTAATAAGAACCTGTCTGAATCCCAAAGTTATGAACACATGAAATCAAAGACACTGCTCCCAGGTGAACTGGCTTTAATGATGCTCTTTGTTGACATCACTGAGAATAAGACTGCAGCTGCCTGAGCTGCTGCCAAAAGAGGAAGAAGTAATGCTGCAGCCAGGGATGTGCTCTCACTGGCCACACCAGGGACAGGGGAAAGAGCAGAAGGAACATTGCTGTGTTCCATTCCCTCCCTTCCTCAAACTCTTTCATTTTCATATTTGTCCCCTCTTCTTCCCCCAGAGACCATTCATGGGTGTCTGTTTGCTGCCTCCTCCTTTCCTGTACCTGTTCCCATCCCCATGGCAGAGAAGTTGCATGGCACATCCTTTCCCAGCCCTGGGGGCACAGCAGGGGCTTTTTCACACAGTGTGACTTCCAGGAAAGTGTGGCACTTGCTCAGCATCCCTGGGTCACATCCTTGCCTGCAGTGCCCTCGGCAGACCTGGGCACTGTCAGTCCACAGCAAACTGCTCTTCCCTCCTGCAGAACACCCCACGTGCTCTCTCATCTTTTACATCTCAGTTACAGCTCCAAGTGAGTCCCTGAAGCATGCAATCCTTAAGGTTGGAAATGACCCCCGAGATCATCAGGGCCAACCAAAACCTTTCCTGGTGGGACAGGGGCCGTGACTGGCTCATGTTGTCACTGCTGCAGACCCCAGCTCATTCCTGCTCCCCTCCCAGAGAGAGCAGGGAGCAGGCAAACACCCACCTGCAATAAAAATCAAAGGTTTCCAGCCTGAACAGCCCAGGCCCAGGTGTGGAGCAAAGCACTGCCCCGTGTCACTGACTGATGGGAGCAGTAACTCCTCACTGTAGATTCTCATCTGGAAATTTATTCCTCAGGATTTATTCTGCCCATAACTGCTCCAGTTTGTTCCTCATGGATCCTCTTGTTCCCTGTCATCTCCTCAGACAGCTGCAGGCACTGCAGCCACGGGTGGAAGGCACAGGTGCTGCCTGTGCTCTGCCCCACAGGATGGCAGGCAGTGACCATCCAGCACCCTGACCCTCCACCACGCCCCTGCTCCAGGGCCTTTCCCAGAGCACAGTGCTTGGAAAGCTCCCAGAAAATCACATTCCTTCATCTCCCCCCTGAAACTGCAGCTCAGGGGTCAGTGGCTCCTGTCCTGGCAGGATCAGCCTCCTCTCCCCTGGCACAGCCTTCTCTGCTGAGCCAGTGCTGGGGGCAGAGCAGTGCCGTGGTGGTGAATAATTGGGATAGCACAGCTCCATCAGCCCAGCCCCTGACACTCCCCGGGTGTCCTGTGAGAGCAGCCCGTGCTCTGGGTGGGCAGGGGCAGCACAGAGCCCAGACCTGCCCCCCAGGCACCCCTGCCTCCCCCTGACTGAGGGGTTCCTTTTCAGACTGACACATAGCACCAGCTGAAGCAACCTGGTATGAAAACTGTTCATGATGAAAGATGTTTCTGACTCAAAATCTTCCATAGCCCTGAAACGTGTGAGAGTTAATTTGCAACCATGTCTGTGCAGGAGGTGACAAAACAGTTAAGTGAGGAAATAATAAAGATATTACCATCCTCTCTCGAGCATCTTCTCTCTCTAATTTAATAGTTTCAAGCTTTTTAAAGTGTTTGCCAGCACAGTTTTCTCACTTTAACTGGGCACAGCTTGTGACCTCCATCTGAGTCGTGTCAAATCACAGTGAGTGTGTGGATAAGAACCTGTTTTCTTTGTCTCACATTCTGGGTTTGCTCAGGCAGCTTTGGCACGGGGGCAGCTGGGGCAGGGCAGGGCGTGGAGGGACCCCACAGCTGACCTGGGCCGCAGTGGTGACTCCTGCACAGCCTGTCCTGGCCCAGGGGTGACCCCACAGCCTGGGAGGGTCACCAAGCACCCACAGCCCATGCTCCCTGTGCCAGCCCCCCGAGGGTTCCCANGTTTTCTTTGTCTCACATTCTGGGTTTGCTCAGGCAGCTTTGGCACGGGGGCAGCTGGGGCAGGGCAGGGCGTGGAGGGACCCCACAGCTGACCTGGGCCGCAGTGGTGACTCCTGCACAGCCTGTCCTGGCCCGGGGGTGACCCCACAGCCTGGGGGGGTCACCAAGCGCCCACAGCCCGTGCTCCCCGTGCCAGCCCCCCGAGGGTTCCCATCCCACACCACACTGGGGTTTGGCACAGGATCTGGCAATAATCCTGGTGTCCAGGAGCAGCCTAGGCAGGACACAGCCCAGGGTGTTTGTCCATGGACACAGGGAAAACTGCCCCGATGTAAAAAGGAAAAGGGGGGATCAAGAAGGCAAGAGGAGAAGTTTCACCCATGAAAAACCTCAGTAAATTACAAGAGCATCGATAAATCCCACATTGTTCCTATTCAAATAGGACCCAGACCCCCACTGCTGGCTGATTGCACGGGCTGAGATCAGAGACACAGACAAGGAGACAGAAAAGGGCCTTTTTACATCTCCACCTTTATTAGACAAGAAAAATAGCTCCAGGTGTAGGTGTTCTTCCACAGGACTGCTGTGCTGATCCGGGACATTGTCCTGCTGTCCTTCTGCCCTGACTCAGAGGTTTGAATAATTCCAGTATTTTACCTTCTGCAGGACCCTGCTGAGAGGGGCACTGCACTCCTCACTCCTGAGGAGAGCCTTACCTGTGTCAAAGGAAAATGTGGGGAGGGACTGAAGAAAAGGGAACTTTGAAATATGTCCTTTAGATTCCCATTCCTTAGATCACCTCGTGTCAGCAGCATCCTGTTTCCAGGGCTGTCAGTACACTGATTACTAAACTAAACTAAACTAAACTAAACTAAACTAAACTAAACTAAACTCCTGTGCAAGGAGCCAAAGCTCAGCCTACCCACAGGAACCAGAGAGGGCTGTGGTGAGTTTGGGGAGCAGGATTCCAGCACCCTTCACACTTACAGTGTCTCCAATTCTCCATTGTCCCAGCAGAGAGATTGGAACTGCCCAAATTGGTGCCAAGCCCTGAATTGTCCCTTTGCAGGAAAATGGGTGTTTGTGTGCACGAGCCAGAGCTGCTCAGCACCCCCTGCTCGTGCTGCTAACTGTGAATAAACAGCAACACTTTGATAAAGTTTGCAAAAGCATAATTAGTCCTAGAGGCAGAATATTTTCCCATTTCAAATGCTGCTTCCCCAGCTGTACTTTGCAGATTTACGATTTCAAAAGCAGCTGATCGCAGCCTCTGCTGCAGCTCAAGATATGAGGGGTTTGGGCTTAATGACATTCAAAACCTTATTAAAATACAAGCAGAGAGAGATGCAGTACATGATCCTCCATTTTCTTTGTTATGTGCATCTGTCACAATCTAAAGATGTGAGGGGAAAAAAAAATCTAATACAAACATAGACTTTATCAGGAATTCTGCTGGGATTCCATAGCATGTAATCTTTTTTTTTCATGCAGTGCTTTATTTCTGTAATGAGCTAAAACACACTCAAGTAAGGAAGTTCCTCTTTAATACTGCTGAGAAAAGGAGAGGAGAGGAGAGGAGAGGAGAGGAGAGGAGCCCATGCCAACACCTGTCAGTGCCCAGGTGCAGCTGCAGGGGGATGAGGAGAGCTCTCACCCGGTGCTCTGGTGCTCCCTGACACGGGGACACCAGGGCTGACACAGTTCAGTGCCACAAGGGTAGAAACTCCCAAGAGCTGGAGTTTTATGGCTGTGAGGTCTCGTGATGTCAGTCATAATCAAGCTCCTCTTGCAGAAACAGACTACCACAGTGGGCTCGTTTTCAAACAAATCCAATATTTCGCTGCTTCGCTTGACTTTTAGTTTTATTTCCCAGCTGACTTGCCAGTAACAACTTCCCTTGTAGTCAGATTCCTGGGCTTCAGAAGCAGGGCTGGCTCTGCTCAGCCTCTGCTGAAACAGTGAGCAAGTTTTTATTTATTTTACTCCCTTAAAATGTCAAGATTTAATACAGCCTCAGCCTTAGCTCAGCTGCTGCAGTGCAAGAGTTCCTGCACTGTTTGCCAAAGCCCTGGGCTAAATCCACACACGGGGGGACCAGGTCTTCCCCTGCCAGAGGAAATTCCCCAGCTCCAGTGCAGCTTCTCAGGGGTGCTGGTGACTCCTTGGGATTCCTCCAGAGCTGAAATCAGCGTTTTCCCAAGGGTGGTGGGATGGAGGTGACACTGGACCAGTTCACACCGTGTGACATTGGAAGAGTCTTCATTCTAATTTTACATCATGTTTACGGTTTCTGCATCGGGACAGAGATTTCTATGAACATTCAGCAGCTTCCTTTAACGCAGTTCCTGCAGTCTGGGTTATAGTGATTCCCTGTGTTTCATGCTGGGATTTCTCTGCATGTTCCAGCTCCAGGGGCTGGGTTTGGCTGTGCCCGGGTTATTTTCACTGGAGTGGTGACCACAGCCCCTGGCTCTTCCCCGGGCCTGGGAGGTTGGGATGTGTTCCTCCATGTCCTGAGAGATTCATCGCTTGTGGCAGCCGGTGGAAAGAGCGATTTCCTTTGGACACCGCGCTTGGATTTGCATGTGAAACCTGGGGCTGTTCCTTTATCCCAGCGCACGGCAGCGCAGGGCCGGGACAGACGGGGATGGACAAATGCACCACAGACGGACAGACTGACAGACGGACAGGCGGACAGGCGGACAGACGGACAGACGGACAGATGGACAGACAGACAGACGGAGAGACGGAGAGACGGAGAGACAGGCGGACAGAGGGACAGGCGGACAGGCGGACAGACGGACAGAAGGACAGACGGACAGACGGACAGACGGACAGGCAAAGCTCGTGGTCAGGAAAGGGGTGATGAGCAGAGAGGAAGAGACAGAGACAGAGGAGTATTCAAACCGGGAGAAGTTTGGAGAAAGCAGAAACCTGGAGAGATGTTACACTAAAGCCACGCTCCTCTCCTCCAGTTCGCAGCCATCTTTTTGTAAAAAGTTAAATAAAATAACAAGATAAAATATAATAGATTTGGGATGTGGTGGTGCCACACTACCTAATGCCTTTCTTTTTTTTCTTTTCTTTTCTTTTCTTTCCTTTTTTTTTTTTTTTTTTTTTTTTTTTTTTTTTTTTGTTCCTCTGGTGTCGCTTCGCAATNTTTTTTCTGTGACCCCTGGGACGGCCTGGAAGTCTAGGAGCGCCTCTAACAGCCCCTGGATATGGAAATTCCTTCCTGGGAGCACCGAGAGATAAAGACCTTTCCCCCAGAAAAACACAGGAATGGGCTTTCTCCGGGGCAATTGAAAAGCGATTTGGTGGCGATTAGGCGGAACCCTCCTCTGATATGTTTGTTAAACTAACAGGAGAGTCTGGTGCTGCTTTCTGCAGATCAAACACTTCCGAAAGTGAAACAACCGAAAAACAACCAAACATTTGAAAAAGGAAAATTACTAAACATTGTAAAGTGCAAAAACAACCAAGAGCAAAAATAACAAACACTTCGATGAGGTAAAGTAACAAACACTTCCAAAAGTGAAACAACCGAAAAATAACCAAACATTTGAAAAAGGAAAATTACTAAACATTGTAAAGTGCAAAAACAACCAAGAGGAAAAATAACAAACACTTCGGTCAGGAAAACCAAACATTTCCAGGGAGAGCGAGGTCTGGCAGCTGCCTTCACACGCTGTGCGTGGAGATTTATCACCGCGGAGGGGCTGGACGTTAATTTTTATGAAAATGACTTTGCAAATGGCAGCTTATTGAGATATTTATTGGCGGCAATTATTCAAATGAAGGAATAAAGCAAATAAATTTGGTTCTTCAGGAAATTAGTGCTGATTTGCAGCATGAATAAACACAATACTCTGTCTTCTCCCGTGCTCAGCAAGGACACGGCACAGTCCTGCCCCAGGAGGGCTCACACGGACCGTTCCTGGGAGCGATTCCCACCCCAGCAATAACGGCGGGGGAAGAACTCCCGCCTTCCTCAGGCACCCAAGGAGCTGAGAGGAAATTAAGGAATATTATAGATATATGAATTATAAAGAAGGGAATGCTAATGGATCTCTCCTCTGTTATTCCGCAGTGGCTTGAATTCCTCTCCAAAGGCAGGAGGCTTGGTGTGATCCCTGTAAATCACCACGGAGTGTTCACGGAGCACCAAACCGGGGCAGGGCTGAACCTCAGACCCCCAGCCCAGCCTGGGGTTGGCTCCTGTGCCCCTGGGCAGCGCCTGGAGCAAACCAGCGCCACAAACACGCCAGTGTCACTGTCCTCACACCAGCCACAGCCTGTCTGCTCCATCCACAGAACCGCTGTGGGGAAAGGCCCCAAGGTCAGGGTGCTCCTGCTCCTCCATCCCAGGGCCCCTCATCTCCCCCGTGTTCAAGGCCATCTTCTAATTATGCACACAAGGGGAAAACAACATTTAAAAGGACAGGGTTGAAGAGAAGCAGATGCAGAAGGGAAGAGCCTGAATCTGTTAATTCAATATCAGTATGGTCTAAAATACAGATATTCTCTTCGGACATGAACAGATACCAGGGCTTCCAGGCAGAAGAGTGTATGTTGTAGGAGTGAATATATGTTATAGGAATAGAAGAGGTTTCAGGTACCTTAACTGATAATAAAAATTAAAGGTTTCCAGCCTGAACAGCCCAGGCCCAGGTGTGGAGCAAAGCACTGCCCCGTGTCACTGACTGATGGGAGCAGTAACTCCTCACTGTAGATTCTCATCTGGAAATTTATTCCTGAGCAAGTGGTAAGTAAAGATTTTGACTTTGGACTCATCAGTCTGTGATGATCAGCAGCCTTAATCGTGAAGATAAATTTCTGAGCGTGTCAAAACATTTATGGAAAAGAATTGAAGAATTAAAAAGCACACAGTGACTCCTTAGGCGCTCAGGCTGAAGTCCAAGCCACTATTCCAGCTGTAAGATTTAGTTCCATTCCAGTTTCAATTATAAGATTTTATTCTTGCTATTAATTTACACTGTCATCTGAAATCTAAAGATTTGACATAGTAAGACTCAATTATGGTGGGAACTAAAAACTCCTCCAGCATTTTCTGTGTTCAGTAAAGGGCATGTTTTTAGAATTAAACGGTGGGCATTTTAGCAAATATTGTACAAAGATGTAGAAATGTGGCTTTGTATTAAAAAATTAATTACCTTGGTTTAGCTGAACTCCCACTTGCATTGCTGACTATTTTCTCTCATCTTCAAATCCCTTTTTGGTTGCTGAAATGGATTTACCCCTGCTGAGCTGTCAGGTTTGTGCCTACCTTGCTGCTGCTCTGTCCTCCCTCACGGGTGGTTTGTAGCTACAGCCTCAGCCCTGGGGACATCCCAGTGGCTCACAGGAGTCTGAATTCTGTGCTCCCTNGGGAAAACAACATTTAAAAGGACAGGGTTGAAGAGAAGCAGATGCAGAAGGGAAGGGCCTGAATCTGTTAATTCAATATCAATATGGTCTAAAATACAAATATTCTCTTCAGACATGAACAGATACCAGGGCTTCCAGGCAGAAGAGTGTATGTTATAGGAGTGAATATGTGTTATAGGAATAGAAGGGATTTCAGGTACCTTAACTGATAGTAAAAATTAAAGGTTTCCAGCCTGAACAGCCCAGGCCCAGGCGTGGAGCAAAGCACTGCCCCGTGTCACTGACTGATGGGAGCAGTAACTCCTCACTGTAGATTCTCATCTGGAAATTTATTCCTGAGCAAGTGGTAAGTAAAGATTTTGACTTTGGACTCATCAGTCTGTGATGATTAGCAGCCTTAATCGTGAAGATAAATTTCTGAGCTTGTCAAAACATTTATGGAAAAGAATTGAAGAATTAAAAAGCACACAGTGACTCCTTAGGCGCTCAGGCTGAAGTCCAAGCCACTATTCCAGCTGTAAGATTTAGTTCCATTCCAGTTTCAATTATAAGATTTTATTCTTGCTATTAATTTACACTGTCATCTGAAATCTAAAGATTTGACATAGTAAGATTCAATTATGGTGGGAACTGAAAACTCCTCCAGCATTTTCTGTGTTCAGTAAAGGGCATGTTTTTAGAATTAAACGGTGGGCATTTTAGCAAATATTGTACAAAGATGTAGAAATGTGGCTTTGTATTAAAAAATTAATTACCTTGGTTTAGCTGAACTCCCACTTGCATTGCTGACTATTTTCTCTCATCTTCAAATCCCTTTTTGGTTGCTGAAATGGATTTACCCCTGCTGAGCTGTCAGGTTTGTGCCTACCTTGCTGCTGCTCTGTCCTCCCTCACGGGTGGTTTGTAGCTACAGCCTCAGCCCTGGGGACATCCCAGTGGCTCACAGGAGTCTGAATTCTGTGCTCCCTGCCCTTGGAAGCTCAGAAATGAGAGCAGAGATCAGACAGCAGAGCTGTTTCCAAGGGCAGAGGTAAAGGAGCTGTGACTCCAGACTCAGCTTCCTGCAGGACCCTGGAACAGGGATCTGCATTTCCCTCTGCACCCTGACCAGCCCCAAACCACTCCCCAACCCACCAGGGGTCACCTCTGGGTGTTGTCTTACAGAGGGAAATCCGTGCCAGAGAGAGAGGGATGAGCACCAGGATGGAGAGGCTCTGTGGGGATGGAAGCACAGACCGTGGGCACAGCCAGGCTGGGCTGGAGCCTGACCTCACCCTCAGCAGAGCCCCTGGGAGCCCCTGACCCACTGAGCAGGGAATGGGACAGAGATCCGCTCTGGAATGATGGCTGGGAACAGGGAATGGGATAGAGATCCGCTCTGGAATGATGGCTGGGAACAGGGAATGGGATAGAGATCCGCTCTGGAATGATGGCTGGGAACAGGGAATGGGACAGAGATCCACTCTGGAATGATGGCTGGGAACAGGGAATGGGACAGAGATCCACTCTGGAATGATGGCTGGGAACAGGGAATGGGATAGAGAGCTGCTCTGGAACACTGCTGTGCACAGGGAATGGGATAGAGATCCACTCTGGAATGATGGCTGGGAACAGGGAATGGGACAGAGATCCACTCTGGAATGATGGCTGGGAACAGGGAATGGGACAGAGATCCACTCTGGAATGATGGCTGGGAACAGGGAATGGGACAGAGATCCACTCTGGAATGATGGCTGGGCACTGGGAATGGAATGGAATGGAATGGAATGGAATGGAATGGAATGGAATGGAATGGAATGGAATGGAATGGAATGGAATGGAATGGGACGGAGACCCACTCTGGAGTGCTGGCTGCACCCACCAGGCTCAGCAGCTGGACCCTGCAGGCCCAGGGACCGTGTTCACCCTGAGAGCAGGAATTGCTGTTGATACTGGAGCAGGGAGCAGGAGCTGACAGCTCCCAGTCCATCCTGGGGTGTCAGTGCCCAGGGCAGGGTGCTGGGGATGCTGAGGATGCCGAGGATGCCGAGGGGAAGGAGGAGCCATGGAGCAGCAGGAGTGGGCTGTGGAGCAGGGCCAGGCAGGGCTGGCCCAGCAGCACACACTGCCTCCAGCCCGGGTTATAACAAAGTTGTCAGCTCTGTGTTTGAAGCCCTGAAGACGTGATCCTGACAACAGCACAAATAAATTGGGTGCCTGATACACAAACACTCCTGAAAATTTTGTATTTACATGGCAACCAGCTTATTATATTTACATGAACATCTGCTGCAGGTTCCCTAAAATCTTTAAAACAGATGGACATGAAGAAAGAGCTGGTAATTAACAAAGCTATATGTTGATTAAATCAGCATGTGGTTAATTTTAATGATTACTGATCTTTATTGGGGTCCATAAGACTTCTCAGAATCCAATCCTCTTTAGCTGCTGTGTGGATTAGGGCAGAGCTGCAGGCACTGGTGCTGGGTGTGCTGCAGTGCTGGGCTGCACCGAGGGCTGGGACACCTCTGTGGGGTCCAGGCCTGACCCTGCTCCCAGCAAAACTGACCAGAGCAGGAAATGGTGGGTTCCTAGCCAGGGTGGGCTGCTGGGAGCGTCCTGTGTGCCTGGGACCTAAACCCTTACAGGGTTAGTTCCTTCCCAAGTACAGCACCCTGTAAATACCATTCGGGATCCAAAGGCTTCAGCACATCCATGGAAGGCAGGATGGTCACCACAGCTCCCACCTCACCGGTGATGAGACACCCCTGAGGGGCTGTCACTGCTGGGGTAACCCCTGAGGGCTGAACCCATGGCATGGCCACTGCTGCCAGCAGTCCTGGAATGATCCTGAGGGACTGAACCCATGGCATTCCTGCCAGCAGTCCTGGACTGATCCTGAGGGGCTGAACCCATGGCATTGCTGCCAGCAGTCCTGGACTGATCCTGAGGGGCTGAACCCATGGCATTGCTGCCAGCAGTCCTGGAATGATCCTGAGGGGCTGAACCCATGGCATGGCACTGCTGCCAGCAGTCCTGGAATGATCCTGAGGGCTGAACCCATGGCATGGCATTGCTGCCAGCAGCCCTGGACTGATCCTGAGGGCTGAACCCATGGCATGGCATTGCTGCCAGCAGTCCTGGACTGATCCTGAGGGCTGAACCCATGGCATGGGATTGCTGCCAGCAGTCCTGGAATGATCCTGAGGGGCTGAACCCATGGCATTGCTGCCAGCAGTCCTGGACTGATCCAGACAGGCACTGAACTAAAGAGCATTGTCCTTCCTGTAAGCATTTAAAAATAAACAACTCTTAGTACTTCAAGACAAGCCTGTGCACCCCAGCACTGCCTTTCACTGCAGCAACACCCAGGGATTTTTGTGTGGAGTTTGCTCCTGCAAAAGTCTGGGAACACAACAGGATTTCACAGAACATTAAATCCTATAGTTTTATCAAAGAAGAAACTCACAAAACCAGCCTAATCTCTTAGCAAGTAGACAACTCTGATGAAAAGGAAAAGGACTTGAAAAAAACCTCTAAAATGCTAAACTGAGCCATCACAGATAAGAAATTCTGCCATATGCCACCACATCACTTCGCTGGCAGTCGGCAGTCACAGGGATCAACAAAACGTTGTCAGGAATTATTTCAGTTAGCAGGATGATACTGCAGAGATTAGATTAATTAAACCAGTAAATCCAGTGCACGGACCAAAAGCACCCAAGACAGAGAAGGAAAGTGGGTGGGAGCCAGGGAGTGCTGCCAGGAGCATTTGCAAAGGTCCCAGCAGGGCTGGCAAGGCTCAAGGGCTGAAAGGAGGAAACAAATGAAGGGAAGAGGGGAAGTCCCAGGTAACTCCAGCCTCGGTCTGACTCAGGCACCAACGGTCCAGCCTGGAGCAGGGCCCCCACCACTCACCTGGGCACAGCCCATCCATCTGCACAGCCCCAGAACCGACCCCAGAGCACCCACANGCCCACAGCACCCATCCTGCACTCACAGCACCCATCCTGCACTCACATCACCCACAGGCACCCGTGCTGGGGGAAGGGGTCAGCGGCACAGGGAACTCCCACCCCAGCCCTTCCTCCCTGGTGAGGAGTGGCCCAAGCTCCCCATCCTTGACAATGTACTCTGAAATGTGTTTTAGCACATGCTTTGTACAAATGCATTTTAAAATTTCAAGGAAGGATGTGCATCAAAGCCCACATTGCACTGTAGGCTCCTGGCACTCAGAAGGAGGGGACACCACGTTAATGACAATCACAAGTGACACCTATTTGGGAAATTAGCAAACCAGCAAAGAGGATAAATCATACCAGTGTCATCAGAGGAAATACTCTGTGGACACAGACACCCAAAAAACCTCCAGAATAAACCTGGAGAACTCATTGCCAGTGGATATTGCTGAGAGCAAATATTTAACAGGATTCAGAAAAACACAGATATGCAGATTGGTGCCAAGGTTAAACACTTATTGCAGCTGGGTTTTATGGAAGAGGATTTAAACCCCTCTGCAATAGCACAGAAACACACTAAGAGCTTTTCCTGTGGATAAAGGTCTCCATGATGATCCATTTCTGTGTGTTCCTGTGTCTTCTGAAGCATCTGAGCCTGGCAAATGATAGAAGGAAGAATAACAAAAGGGATGGATTGTCAGTCTGATCTCCTGCATCACTCCCCAAACTCCTGAGGAATAAGATGAGACTTAATGGGGGGAAAATGAAACCCATGAAGCAAGTGGAAAGCACACATTGGACAGGAAATGGAAACCTAGAAAAGCAGTAAAGCTGGAGACCTTGGGGCTGTGCTGGACAGTAAATTAGACATGAAAATGCAATAGAATTTGGCAGTGCAAAAGGTCAATGCAATTTGGAACTCTGTGTGCCAGGACTCCCATCGCCGAGCGGGGATAGAGCCCATTACCCTGTTTGAGATTTAAGCAGCTTGAATAAGTTTCAAATAAATACCCAAACATTTGGATGCCTAACCAAATCAAGCCTCAAAATCCTTCTGGATTTTCACTTTGATTTCTAACATCTTTATGTTTGGCCTCTTTTCTGAGAATTCAATCTGTTGTTAAAGTGAATCTTTCAAGATAAGCATCTGCAGTTGCCAAGAGACTGTTGTGTTAAGCCGGAGGATGATTTAGCATCTCGCAGACTGGGATTTTGGAATTAGAAAAAATTGCTTTGCTCTTAGCAGCAGATACATTTCAATGCCTAAGGAACAGCCGTGGCTTCCCAGAACTTTTGATTCAGTTATTCCCCCCAAACCGCTGCTCTTTTCCTTAAACAACACTTTTTTCTGAGGCCCATTACCCACCTGCTGGGGAACACGCACCAGTAAATAGACAAAAGTCTCTAAACAGACACAAAATAGTCCTTTCCTTCCCAAACCCCCTGCAGCCACCTCCCCATCACCAGAGCTCCATTTGCTGCCACTGCTGGCTGCAGGGCAGGGTGACAGCTCTGCCAGAGCAGTTTCCTGCACAGTTCTTCCTGGGAAGCTCAAGGATCTGACAAGGGACTAACATTCAGAGCCATCAGCTGACCCCAGGAATAAGCCTTACTATATAAATGCCATGTGTATTTAAATATTATGGTGTGGTGAATAGCAAGAATTATTTTGTCTTTGAATATGTACTTGCTGTAGTCTCTTTATAACCAAAATTGCATCTTTCAGCTGCTCATTGTTGCTTGGTGTAACTAAAGCTTCCCTGTCAAGGAAGTTAAAATCACTTCAGCCTCAACATTCACTCACAATTTTCTTTGAAGAAGGAGGAAATTTATTCAGTTTGACCTTATGATTGAGCAGAGCAGGTTTATCCAAGCTGCCTGCCAAGCTCAACATGTTTACTTTGGGTGCTCTGAAGTTGCATTAGAAATATTTATTGTAAGTACCAAAAGCTCGGGAAGCTTTGGAGTGACTGTTGTTGAGACAAATCCAGGGCTAAAACCTGGGCATTTTCTGAGAGCAGCCTCAGCCCAGGAGGAAGGGACTTCCCACTGTTTCCCTGGCACGCTGCGGGATCTCATTTCTCCAGGCACTTCACTTGCCGGCTAAGCAGCTGACACAGTCACTTAGGAGATGTGATCATCTCCAAAAAGCGCATTTTCTAACACAAGGGGGAAACATTAGAGGTAAAATGCACTGAAGACATCGTTCAGAACATCCGAGTCAGGCGGGGACAGCAAGTGGAATCTGCATGTGGGAACAGAGGCTGGGTGAGCCCGGGCAGGGCTGTGGCTGTGGCTGGG
>VXBB01001400.1:87537-98130 GCA_013399915.1 Illadopsis cleaveri
TGCTGCACAGGTGTCCCGTGCTGCACAGGTGTGCATTGCTGCACAGGTGTGCATTGCTGCACAGGTGTCCCGTGCTGCAGGAGGCTCGGCAGCCTCAGGCTGGTCCCTGCACAGGCAGCAGCGCTCAGGCAGGTGCTGCAGTTGCCAGCTAGAGAGCCGTAGCCAAAGGTTTTTCTGAAGGAAAAGCAGTAAAATCGCAGTCCCAGGTCCAGTGAGAAGCACAGGGAGCCGTGGGCAGTGCTCAGACACTGATTGGGGCCTCGGGGAGTGGCTGCAGCATCTGGGCACACCTTGGGGGCGTTTTGGAGCGAGGTACCTTCAGCAGCGCAGGTGCCACCGAGGCTGCTGCCCCCCTCCGCTCTCCCCGTGCCCCGCACGGCTCACTCCGGGCTCCGGCTGCTCCCGGCTGCTGTCCCCAGCCTCCTGCCCCTGCAGGCAGCTCCGGCCGTCGGTGTGTTTACAGTCTCCTTGACACTGACAGACGAGCTGTCTCGGAGCTGTTTTTCTCTGCAGAGAGCTCTGCCCGTGGGGCTGGCTCGTGACGAACGGCCCGCGCTGTTCATTTGCTCGCTCGCTGATTATTTGGCTCATTAACACCTTTGCTTGCCCGTACCTGCGCTGCCGTGGCAGAACAACACGAGTCCCACACGCCCCAGGGCAGCAGATCCTCTGTCAGTGAGAAACTCACACAGGCACCAGGGCCCTGCCAGGAGACCTTCTGCAGCAGCAGCTGCTCTGTCCAGCAGATGTTTCCCAGCCCAGGAGGATCCCCTCCAGCCCCACCGAGCCCCGGACTCCTGGCAGCTCCCCTTCCCCACCTGGCAGGCAGCATTGCCTTTCTCCCTGCTCCAGTCACCTGGGCCTGGGGGCCGTGCCAGGCAGGGATGGAGGATTCCCCTGGGAATTCACTCGTCCATCACGGCTCTGTTTGCAAGCCTGGCTTCTGAGGGTGTTTGGGTAAAACCCTTGCCCATAACTGCCCATAACTCCTCAGATGGATTTTCAATCTAGATCGATGCCCAGCTTAAACAGAAGTTGATGAAAACATTTATATTAGTAAGAGTTAAAGATATTTCCAGAAAGAGTAAGCCTTGGAAAATCCCATGAGCACCTGGCCGCAGCTCCAGGAGCCCATCACCTTTTACATCACGTCTGGCAGTGACAAAAACTGTCTGCTGTCCTTGTCACACGGGTACCAAACCCCAGATAAAACTCCACAGAAGATGGTGAGGGGAAAGCTGCATTGGAAGCTGACTGGTTTCAGTGACCACCAGCCAGTGGAGCTGGAAGGTCACTGAGGTCACCTGGCTGCCAGCCCAGAGTCCACCCAGAGCAGTGGGGTGTGAGCAGCCTGGGGTGACCCCAGGGGCAGCCAGAGCTCCCCTCTGCCACAGGAGGTGTCCACACTGTGCCCAGGATGGTAAATTGGGGATCCTGTGCTTGGTTATTGCTGGAACGAGGTCATTCAAACCTCCTGAATTTAGATGAGGGAATTCTGGCATTTACATTTTAACAACAGTTTTCTCCTCCCTTGCATGTTTTACATGTGCAGATGGTTCTGGCACATGCCACCCAACGCTTTTTTGTGGATGTAGGGTTTGGGTTGTTTTTCTTTGCCTTTGCAAACCAGAAAGCTGCTCTAGGAAACCTAATGCACAAATTGTCTGTTCTCCAACTTCATGGAGCTGGTGCCAATTTCCAAGCAAGAGCCATCAGGAAGCTCTCAACCATAATGCTCGAGGCAGAGCTTTTACACATGAAGTGGAACAGAAATCCCAGTGCTGTCCCAGCCCAGCAGGGAGAGGGGAGGCTGTGGCACAGCTGGCAGCAGTGACACCCCCTCACTGCTTAGCAGGGCTGTGGGCAGGAGTGGGAACCTGAGCTGCAGCAGAAGGGCAGCAAGGTGAGGAGAGCTGTCCTGGGGAGCACTCTCAGAGCTCCCTCTGACTGCACATCCGTGGCTGAAGCAGCAGCAGGGACACTGGGCTGGCACAGCCCCACCCCAGGGCTGCTGCTCAGACTGGGGATTTCTCATCAGAGACCTGAAATGGAAGGAACTGCTGCTAGCACCTCCAAAACAGAAAGCACTGCCTTCAGTTACTGTCTCACCTCAACCAACAGCAGCTCAGAACAGGAGGGTTCCCCAAACCAGCCTCAGCTCTTCCCAACCACACCAGGAAAATCCCCAACAGCCTCCTACAAGAACACCCTGGTGCTCAAACCACGAGCTGAGCTCAGCCTGCCTTTGCCTGGCAGAAGGGGGGGTGGCTCCTGGGGAACAGAGATTTATCCCAGTTCTCCCAGTGCTCTGGCACTGGCACAGAGCCTGTCACTGGTGTCTGGGTGGTGGTGGGCTGGCAGTGACCAAGGGCACAGGTGATCAGGGTGCGTCTTCCTGCAGGGACAGGCAGAGCAAACCCTGGGCTCTGCTGCACAATGCTCTGAGCACCCAAAGCTCAGGCTGAAAACAGCCCCGGGGGGAAGTTCTGGGGGCATGGCTCAGACAGGAGCCCAGGCAGGAAAGAGGCAAACACCTTTCCTTTCGCTGTTCTTCTCCCACCAGCAGAGTGCCAGCCTGAATTCATGCTGGGGTTGTGTCATCTCCTCCTCTCCCAGGTGCAGGCAGATGATTTGCTGCATCAAACACATCTCAGCCACATCCCAGCCTGGCTGCACAGCTGAGACACTCCATTTCCTGCAGCAGGAACCTGCTTGGGCATATCAAATGGGGCTAAACAAGAAGACAAAAACACTTAGATGGTAGAAATTCCCCAGCTGGACTCTCTGCTGGGTCTTATTACAGCCTCCATGTCTGGAGAGTTTTGTATTATCATATTTTATAGAATATTGGATAAAGGTGACAACAGGAGAAACAGTGAGGAAAATGAGAATAACCTCTGGGGGGGGAAAAAAAAAAGAAAAAAGAAAGCAGATTACTGTTCATAAAACTGAGATAGTTACATTTTTTAAATGAAAGTTTGCTTTAATTTCTCATGGTCTCCACTCTCACAGATCCCAAACAGTCTCTGTTTGATCGTCTGAAATACTTGATTGTTCGGTTTTCCAGAAAAAAGATGAGAAGTCTTAGCTCCAAGTTTATCCAAGACAAATTCTTTTACCTTCCCAGTGAAAGTGCACGTAATGGAAACAGCCTGGCTGGGCAGGTCCCAGCACCACACAACAATCACCCTGCCTCCCACAGAATGGTGAGAGGGCTTTTGCTCCTTGAGCCATCATGATGTGTCTGCAACCACGACTTCTGATGGCTAAAAAAAGTTAATTAGAGCCTCTGAAACAATGAGACATCCAATTTTCCAAATATGATTCATCCTGCATCTGCACAAGTCTCCTGAGGGTCATTTTCATAGTAGATTAATCTCTGTCACATCAGGCTGGAGTTATCAGCAGTGACACCATGGCCACGGTGGTGGCAGCAGCAGTGGCCCTGCTCAGAGGCGTGGGGGTGACCATCCTGAGTCTGACAACACAAAAATGAGCTGAAAATCAAACTGGCTCCAACAGCACCAAGGGCAAGAGAGGCTTTTCCAGCCCCTGGCCATGTCTCTGGACACAACCTCTGTTCCTCCATCCTTCCACCTGGAAGGGATGGGAATAACCCTCCTGGGCTGTCCTGCAGCACTCCAGAAGAGACCAGGACAAAATCCCCAATTCCTGCTGCTCCAGCTGTGGAGACAGGAGCTGCTGTGGTGCTGCCAGGACCTTCTGTGGGGAGAGGGGACTGTGGGGGTGCCTGCCTGGCCAGCACTGGGCACACAGTGACCCCCTGCCCTGCCTTCCCTTCCCTCAGCCACGGACGGGACAGCCCCTGCTGCTGCTGAGCTACACACCATTCCTTTAGCCTGCCTTCCAGGTATTGCAGCTGCAGGTCCTGAGCAGTGCTCAGAAGGGAGGTTTTAGCAGTCACAACGTGCACTGGGAGCTGGGTAAATAAAATACAGCAAGTAGCTGTTCTAACTCCTCAACAGCCCTCGCCTCCAAGACCACCGGCTCCTCTGTGGAGCTCTGAGCCACTCCCTGAACACATCCTGGAAGGAGATTTGTCTGCTGCCTACTTGCAACCAGGTCAGATAATACTTCATCTTTTCCTTGGCAAGATGAACTTCCTAACTGGGTCCTGGCAAATATACTCTGGGATTTGTACCCTCATTTCATATGCCATCAAAATTCTACAGTATTTGACCAAATTTTTCTTTTTTTGGCACACACTCTTGCCAGGCAGTTCATTAGCCAAGATTTGCAAAACTGGAGGAAAAAATCAATGTTAACACAGGCAGAGCAAATTAATTTGCTGATTAATGCAGGGATTGCTGGTATTTTATTTAGTCCCAATTGTCACTGGCAATACACAGGATGTGGCAACTGTTGACAGCTTAAAAACCAGTTTAAATCCTTGAGGCTGAACCAGTTGTGCATTTGGTGTGCAGGGTTCCAGGTGAAGCAGCACAGGAGGAAGCAGAATGACCAGTCCTCCTTCCAGCCAGTGTCCAAGGCCAGGCTGGACAGGGCTCAGAGCAACTCAGTGTAATGGGAGCTGTCCCTGCCCATGGCTGGGGGGTGAAATGAGGTTAAATTTAATGTCCCTTCCAGTGCAAACCAGTGAGTGATTCTGTCATTCCATGAACCAGAGACATCCAAGCAGTTGTGCCAACAGCCCTCCGAGGGTGCCCAAGCACTCAGGGCCACTTCAAGCATTCCCCACAGGTGGGGCAGACACCCACCAGAGCCCAGGAGCAGCCCTACCACCTCCACCCCCCTCCTCCTGTAATTACAAAACAAACTGTGCAACAGAATAAATGAGGTTGGTAATTTGTTATCGTTCTGCTGCTCCAGCAGCATGCTGAGGGTTGTAAATTAGGTGCTGTATTAAAAATGACAGAATCACTGTGAGTTCTGCACAGAGAGGGGGATTTCACTGAGGTGTTTCTGCATCTCAGCATTTGCACACAGCAGCAGCATAGAGGGAAACGGCAACACAGGAACACAGAGAGGCCACAGTGCTGCTTAATAATGCACAGGAACCATCAGAGGGGGAATTATTGTGTGGTGCAGTGTGTGTTGGGGCAGGGTCCTGACAGTGGCAGCAAGGCAGGAAGGTGAGGTGAGGTGTGGTGTCAGGTCCCCAGGCAGTGGTCAGCAGGGAGGGGGCAGACAGAAAGGGTGGTGGGCAGTGGGTGTCCTGAGAAAGCCACATCCCCACAGAGATCNCCCCAGGCAGTGGGCAGCAGGGAGGGGGCAGACACAGTGGGTGGTGGCAGGTGGGTGTCCTGAGAAAGCCACATCCCCACAGGGATCCCTCCTGAGCTCCACTGCTGCTCTCAGGGAAAGCCACATCCCCACAGAGATCCCTCCTGAGCTCCACTGCTGCTCTCAGGGAAAGCCACATCCCCACAGAGATCCCTCCTGAGGGCTGCTGCTCTCAGGGAAAGCCACAACCCCACAGAGATCCCTCCTGAGGGCTGCTGCTCCTGCAGGAGCAAGTCTGAGCCATCCTCAAACGGGTGCATCACCTCTCTGAACGGCCTCTGCCACCCTGTGGGGTGACAAGGAGCCCATCAACAGCCAGAGGTAGCCCCAGCTATCACCTGAGCAGCACCCTGGGGAGCAGAGCACCCAGTGGGTGCCAAGGGCAGCAGGATCACAGCAAAAGGGAGCACAAGGACAACATCCTGGCAGGTCAGGATGATGCTGGGACTGCAGAGCAGTGCAGCCAGAGCAGCCCAATGAGCCTGGCAAGCAATAGCTGAGTGCTGTCTGTCTGAAACACACAGAGCAGCAGCTCAGACACTGCTCGTTTATGGAGCTTTGCACTTCCTAAAGGGCTTCACTGGGGTGATCCCACACTCTGAGGCAGGATTCCCTCCCTCCCTCTCTCTGCTCTGCCTTGCACACAGCCCTGTGTGTAGGACTGAGCTCCTCATTTGCCAGGCACTCTGAGCAGTGGCAGTCTGTGCTGAGAGGACAACCTGCCCATCACTCAATCTCCGTGTGCATTATTAACATGGCACACGGAGCACACACACACCAGCAGCCCACCAGAACCTGTTTGCTTTAGACTCACGAGAGCCCTGTTTGCTTTAGACTCAGCATTATGCAAAGCAAAGAAATTGCTCCAGAGAGGGCTTTCCCCCATTTGTTAGCAGGTTCAATTACTAGGCCACTTAACCTGTTTTAATGTTCATCTCCTCCTTGCTCCACATGAAAGCTTTACTGCCAGCACTGCAATCATATAAATATAAGCTAAAGCCTGAGGCTGCTGAAGAGTTTTGGTTTCAGGGCTGAAGTAGAGGAGCACAGCAGGAGTTACTGAGTGGGAGGGAAGCCTGTGTGCACCACGCTGTGGGTGGATACATCTCCAATGCCATTGCAGGGGGCAAATTAACTCCTGGGTTTAATAAAAGGTGAAAGTTTTGGGTTAGCTGTCCTGATGCCAGCATGACACAGCGAGGCTTAGCGTGGCCCCTGTCCCCTGGCAGGCACAGACAGCTTGGTAAGAGAATCTATCTTTGTTTGTATTTGCCTCTATCAGTCACACATATCCCAGTGGTTGGTAGAACACGGGGCCACGTCTGATTTCTTTCCAGGAATCAGACAGAAGCTTTCAGGCCCTCTGTGCTGTTTCCTCAGCAGGAAGCAAGGCTGCATTAAGGCACACGGTGTCCCAGCCCTGCAGCCACAGCTGACAAACCCCTCTGGGCACCAGGCTCACCAGGCACCCCCTGCCTGCCCTGCTGGGGGTCTACAGGGACAGGTTAGCCCCGGGCTGGCTTCGTTAGCAGGTGCAGAAATTAAACACATCAGAGCTCAGCAGCTCTCTGACCACACTGTTTTGGAATGGCCACTGCAGCTTGGTCATACATAAAACAAATGTATGTGAAAACTTCAGAAAACTCATCAAAACAGCACCAGAATTTCAGTCTGACTCTGTGACTTCCATGCTGTTCCTTGATTGTCTTTTGGACTTCATTCTTCCAAAGATTTAAACAGGTGTTTAATAAAGTGCCCTCAAGGGAAGCAGCCAGGAGGGAATGGAGAGGCAGAACTAATTTTGGACAGGTGAAGCACAGCTGGCACACACAGCAGGGCTCAGGTGTGTCATGTCACCACGGGTGCAGAGTCCTGCCAGGTGACAGCAACAGGAGTCCCAGCCACAGGGCCAGGCCTGCTCCTGGGGATGCTCTGAGCAAGGACGTGCTCCAGGAGCTGCCTCAGCCTCACACGGTAACACGGGCTCAGCTGAAACACAGCCCTCACAAAACACACAAAAACTTTTCCCTAAATTTGAAAGAGACATCCATTTAACGAGACACAGAGATGCCATCATGATTTAGTAGAACAATTCTTACAAAATCAGAATTTTCAGTAGACTTACTCAATCACACTCTATGTTTACATATGTAGAAGAGCAAGACCTACTTATTTGTTCAACACTTCACTTTCCAAAGAGTAATATAATAAGTGAATTGAAAAGTAGAGAAAGCATTAACTGTCATATAAAGATTATTACTCTGGTGCTTGGTCACACAATTAAATTTAATGTTTGTTTCTCTGTCTCTGTGTAAATGATAAGATTTCCCTTGTGAATATCTAAGTAATGACTGATAACATGAGGACAACTGCTCTGGGTGGCCAATGCAATTCATTAGTCACCACGCATGTCATTAAAACTAAATTTTGCAATTACCTTAGGTGACCTCAAATGCTAAGCAAGAAGGTAATGTTTAGGTGTGATTACTATAAACATGCATAAAACTATCCTCAAACCAGGTTATCCATTAAAAAAAAAAGTAGAATCAGAACTCATTTGAGTAATACTGCGATGTAAAGCTGCATTCATTTTTTGTTGTGTGTTCTGTGCTGGACTGCAATAAAGGTGTGATTACATCCAGAGATGAATTTATAGTTCTCATTTCTGGATAACACAGCCAGGAACGCATTAATAACAACTGAGGATCAATCAAAACCAGAAACGCTTTCTCAAAAAGGGGTAATTGAGAAACAGAAAACGAGACACCTACAGCAAATGGTTCTTGAGAGAGAGACATTATTTCTGAAACATGTTGGCTGTTATCTAATTAAATAGAGGAAAACATCCCTGTGGCTGGACTCCCAGCACCCGGGCTGGCAGTGGCTGTTCAGCAGTGCTCATTAGGCAGAGCAGCCGTGGTGTTGGAGCAGCGTGTGTGTGTTCCAGGGGAGCTCAGTGACTCGGTGACACTCGGGGACTCAGTGACATCCACCCCTGGGGGACACCGGGCGCCTCTCAGAGGAGCAGGACTGTCAGGGCTGCATCACCGACCAGGCCATTTAACACAGATGGTTGCTCACTCAGGCTGGAATGTGCGGAGCACATCCCCCGCTCTGTCTGCAGTTCCTGCACCAGCCCCGGCGCTGCCTCAGGTGTGTGGGTGAAACCCTCAGTGATGACAGCGATGATCACCCTGTCCCCTGCTCCACCAGGCTGTGTTTCACCAGCTCCACAAAAGCTCCGTGCTAGCTCTGACTGCTGCCCGGGGAATGAGGAATTAGGCAGGCCCCAACAATAGGAAGAAGTCGATCCAGTTCAGGTCAGGTCGGCTGTAATTGCACTGTGTGAATGACCAGGCTTGTCCCCCCAGCAAAGTCGGGCTCTGTGGTGCTGCCCCACATGCCTGGCCCTCAGGGCTGCTGCCACATCCCGCAGGCACTTGGTGTGACACTATTCCTGTCTGCTTTTCCAGCCCAAGCTCTTCCTTTCCACTCGTGTTCACCACTGCATCCCTGTGCACCCAGGCCCCACAGCAGCAAAGCACCACTGCAGAGACAGCTCAGCACTGCCACACTCATCCAATCCATCAAATGCTTCCTTGATCACCTGAACTGTTGGTGATCCAAACTCATTTCGAGTTCCCAGGAGATTTAGTTCATCAAGGTGGTGCAATATGTGATCTACAGGATGTGACTGGTGCCGTTAAATTGACTACAAGATAATTAAATGCTAATGTCACCATTGTGTCAAGACGACAAGAATGTCACCTCTGCCACATCTGTGTAATTTCTGAGTGACTGCAATGTCACCTTGGAGGTTGTGAAAGGCACCCTGATGACATGATTGGGGGGTTGCCCCATGCAGGGTGGGCTGAACAGGCACCACAGTCACTGCAGGGGTGGAACAGTCTCACCCACCGCAGCACAAAGCCTGCACCAAGGCTGAGCACATAAATTGTGGCTCACACGTTAATTAACGTCCCCCTGAAGAATGAGGACACAACCTGAGGTATTCTTCTACACTGCCTCTTTAAATGCCAAACACACACAGAATTATGGAATCACTGGTTTGGGTTGAAAGGGGCCTTGAAGTTCATCCAGTCCCACCCCTGCCATGGCAGGGACACCTTCCACCACCCCAGGCTGCTCCAAGCCCTGTCCAACCTGGCCTTGGGCACTGCCAGGGATGAGGCAGCCACAGCTTTTCTTGGCACTCTGTACTTTCTGAGCTCTCTCCCAGGCCAGACAACTGGATATTTTCCAGGGTGGGTTTGGCTACAGCTGCCTCTGGGGAGCCCCATCTCCTCACACCTGCAGGTCTCCCCAGCAGCTGCAGCCACAGGACCCCAACACCAGCCCCTGCCGAGTGGGGAAAGCCCAGAGAGCAGCAAACCCCTGGTGTGACCAGGAGAGGCTGTCCACAAGGAATTGCACTCTGTCAGCAAGGGCTTCACATGGCCAGTTCCATCTCTGAGCCCTCAGTGAAGCAGCTGCAATAAAAGGCTGCAATAAAAGATTTCAATGGCCTCTGCAGCATCTGGACCAAGACCAGCCACTGTCCCATGAGATCTAATGAGAGGGTAAATGAGAGTTCAGCACCCACCACGCATCCACACCTTCTGCTTTTGTGAGGTCCGACATGCAGAAACTGTTCTCTTCTCTGGCACAAACCTGAAGTCATTTTAATCTCAGCTGGATCTTATCAGCCGTGATGTATCCATCAGCTCTTTGACACAGAAATAAAAGAAAACACTCGAAATAAAAGTAGACAGACATAATATGAGAGAGGAAGGGGTTATCTATAAAATATTATGGACTTTAAATGCACAAATATATTCCAGAATCCCTTTCCTTTTTTTCTTTTTTTCTTTTTTTCTTTTTTTCTTTTTTTCTTTTTTCTTTTTTCTTTTTTCTTTTTTATTTTTTATTTTTTTTTTCCTTTTTTCTTTTTTTCCTTTTTTTCTTTTTTTCTTCTTTTTTTTTTTGAAATAAAATTTTTTACAGACACATGTCCTGTTCAGAACCAAGATCATCAGGAGGACCCCCATGTCCTACAACAAATCCATTCGTACCTCCCCTGACCTTGAATTTAACTGGGGAGTCAATGTTGGCCTTGGTGTTTTAATTATACTCTGAAAAGTTTCTTAATTAAGGACATGTAGAAGGGATATGGGCACTTAGAAGTGCAGACAATCTCTGTCTAACAGATGCATTTTCCTGTGGTTTGTGAGATCTGGGCACATGCATCACCCCCAGCTCCCATCCAACACCCCCAGCTCCTGTCCAACACCTCCAGCTCCCCTGTCCAACACCTCCAGCCCCTGTCCA
>VXBB01001400.1:105220-118953 GCA_013399915.1 Illadopsis cleaveri
CGGCGGGGGCAGCTGCCCGGGGCCGTCCGGTACCTGGTGTGCGCCGACCCGCCGGGACCCAGGATCGGTGCGTGCGGGGCTCGGTGCGGGCGGCGCTCGGTGCGGGGACAGCGGGCAGCGGGGGCGGCGGCGGGAGCCCACGGCGGAGCGGGGCGGTGCTGGTGAACGAGCGGTGCCGCTCCTCAGAGCGTGTCCTGTGGGTATGGGATAGCACTGACTCGTGTGTTATGTATTCATGCTTACCTTGAGCTGATTGTTTAAACAGTTTGTTTATGTTTTAGTACACTACCCAGTGGTGATGTAAAACTAGTCTCACTGCTCATAATACCGTCTTGTAATTCTTAGTTCCTATTCACTTTGATGTACAAAGTAAGTAATCTCAATATTATCTGCAGTGTAGAGTAATATGCAGAGGCTAATTCTCAGGAATCTGGCAGTTTTAAGTTGTAGGAGCATATAAAAGATTCCAAACAATTTCCTCAGTTCCCAAATCTTCCTTATTTCCATACTGTAGATATCAGAAATACTTCTGAACACTGCCTTGAATCCATTAGTAGGATTTTATGTGACTGGTTTCTCACAGGAGCTGGGTTTTGTGGCTGAATTATGGCCTGTTTAATTGATTAAATGCTTCAAATGGTGGGGCTGTGCAGAGGTGACTGGGAGGGGAAATCACAGAGCTTTCCCTGGAGCTGTCTGCTCAGGGTGCCATCCCCTCAGAGAGCACAGATTGCCAGAGGGGCTGTCCATCAGCTTCTGTGTGTGATCTTGTCAACCATGATACGGTAGAGACTGTCCCATCTCTCTGGTTGGGCACCAGTACACCTCACCTGTCAGAACAGGTGTTACTGGAGCTCTTCCCACAGGTACTAAAATCCTTTTTCTTTAGGAAATGGTGGATCAACTCTTCATGCTCTTCGGTGCTTGGAAGAGCAGTATGGTGATCAGTGGACTTCCTTCACTGTGCTGCTAATCCATTCTGGTAACTTCAGTTTTATATATTTTGCTCTAATATAATACGTTTTCTTTTTTCTTCTTTCTTAAAAGAATAAAATGGCAGAGGAGCCGGAGTTCCAAAATACATTTCCTTGAGAAAAGTAACCCACGTGTCTGATTGTTTGAAATTAGGTTGGTGCTTGCAGGATGTTACTGTCACTTTAGCAGTTCTGAGCGCTGAAGTTGCTCAGTCAATGAGAACGATGTGATTCACAGGTGTAATTTAAGTTTCTGCCTTGAAACATCCATTTAAGAAATACAGCCCTCCCCTGGGGGACCTTGGGCTCCTCATACCTCTGGGCAGGCTGAATACTTGCCTTCTTATCCACTGAGTCAGGCCACTTCCTGATGTGGAAGAACATTAATTCTGCAGAGAAAAAAACTGAATGATAACAAGTGTTGTGACCAAACCTCTGCCTTTGTGACTCTTCTCTGGCTTAAAATTCCCATCAGGACTGTGGGGGTTCTCCTCCAAGCAAAAAGCAGGTATTGTTTGCTCTTGTCCCTTCAGGGACAGATAGCTCTGAAACAAAAAGGTAACAGAATCACAGTTTTAATATCAGCTGTATAAGGCAGGCTGGGTTTTGGACATGAGGTCAGATCTGCTTTGGGGCTTGGTGTATAACCAAGCTGAGAGGTTTTTAATGCCTTTGTGTACCTGTGAAATAGCTGCCTAGGTTTAGTTTTTTGCTCCCTTACAGTGTCTCTGTGTAACTCAGAGTCTTTTTCCAGGTGGTTACAGCCAGCGTTTGCCAAGTGCCAGTGCCCTGGGCAAGATCTTCACGGCGCTGCCTTTGGGGGATCCCGTGCTGCAGATGCTGGAGCTGAAACTGGCCATGTACATCGACTTCCCCCGTCACATGAAGCCAGGAGTGCTGGTCACGTGCTCGGATGACATTGAGCTGTACAGCACTGGGCTCACAGAAACCATCACCTTTGACAAACCCGGATTCACTGCCTTGGCTCACCCCTCAGACGTGGCGGTCGGGACCACACACGGCGTGTTTGTGTTGGATCCATCCAGCTTTTCAGGGAAAGGAGGGCTGGAATATGGGTCATGCTATCGTTTCCTGCACAAGCCTGACGTGGAGACCATGCAGCAGAGTGGGGCAGTGTGTGTGAGGGAGCGTTGCCCTCAGCTCAGCTGCCCTGGGAGCCACGGAGACTCGGGCACGGCCTCAGAGTGTGTGTACACAGACAGCGTGTTCTACATGGACCACAGCACTGCCGAGCAGCTCCTGGGCTTCTATAAGCAGATGGGCACTCTTTGCTGTGAAATAGATGCCTATGGTGACTTTCTCCAGGCCCTGGGGCCTGGAGCCACTCCAGATTACACCAAAAACACAAGCAATGTCTCCAGGGAGGGCTCAGGGTTGGTGGAAGTGCGGCAGCAGCTGTACCTCCTCCTGCAGGGCACCCCCCTCAATGTCATAGTGCTCAACAACTCCCAGTTCTACCACATTGGGACTACCCAGGAGTATCTGTTTCATTTTACTGCTGAGAGCAAACTGAGATTTGAGCTTGCCTTGCAGCCTGTGGCTTTCAGCATCTTCCCTGACACAGCCAAGGCCTCGGGTCAGCTGAGCATCATCCAGAGCATCCTGGAGCCCGGGTGTGTGGTGGGGCCTGGCTCTGTCATTGAGTACTCCAGAATTGGGCCCCAGGTGTCTGTAGGGAAAGGCAGCATTGTGAGTGGGTGCTGCATAAATTTCAGTGTAGACATCCCCTCCAACTGCTTCCTGAGCTCAGTGAGTGTGAGAGTCCCTGATGGAGTGCAGTATGTCACCATGGCCTTCGGGGTGGGCGACGACTTGAAAAGGAGCGTGAAATCGCTGTCGGATTTACACTCCCTCCAGTTTTTTGGAGCCAGCTTACCAGAATGCCTTCACCTCTGGAGCATTGAGGCTTCGGACCAGCTCTTCTCCACTGAGGACACATGTTTGGGGCTGTGGACTGCAAGGATTTTCCCTGTTTGTTGTACCCTGAGTGAATCAGTCAGGATGTCACTGAACATGCTGAGTTCTGTGCACCACAAGTCAGCTTTCAAACTGAGTGGCTTTCAGCTTCTGTCTGTTGAAGAAATGCTCACTCACAAAGATGTGGAGGACATGCTGAAGTTTAGGAAGCAAATTTATGATGAAATCTGCCTACAAAGACAAAAAGAGAAGTCTGATTTTAGAATGAACAGTACTTGAACAAATCTCCGGTTTTCATTTGTGGATGATTGATTACTTCAATCAGCTTGTAAGAATCCTAAGGGAAAAGTACACAGATCTCTTCTCTGATCTCATTGAAGTAGAAATAAAGAAATTGCATAACATTATTAAAGCAGCAAATGCTGGTGAACTGTTCTTTTGATTAAAGTAGGGAAATATTTCAGATCTGAAAACACTAATTGGTGACTTTTTGTGGGTTGTGTGTTATGTCTTGTAGTTTTTGTCAGTAAGGATATGATACAGAAAAAGAATTAATTGTCTATTTTGCTGAAAACTGCTTTAAAAGCTTTTAAAGGGTAGAATATTAGCTCCAGCAATGTGGAATAATACAAGAACTTGTATTTTTCTCTTTTCATGCTGCCATTTTGCAATACATTTTCAGTTAGGTAGAGGTAAGATTATTAAAAGTGCTTTTAATTCAAGACATCTTGTCTTAGGCATTAATAAATTGTTCACTTTTGTTTTGTAAATTTTTTATCCCTTCCTGGTTTTCATCAGAGGGAAAAAGATTGGCATGAGAGATTATTCTTCTTCTTGTGACTCGTAATACTGGGGTCAGCACCTGCCACAAGACATACTGATTTTTTTTTTTACTGGTAGTTGTTGGGAGCTGGCAGTGTGATGGAGAAGCTGCCGGCTCTTTGGATTGACTGATGTGTGCCATGCAAAAAAGCAGAATTTTGTATTTCTCTGAACTGTTGGGAGTCCTTGGCGTGGAGGTTCATCCTCCTGTGGGACAGAGCAGACCCCAGAGAGGTTCACTGTGAGTGGCCCCACAGTACTTACCTTCAGAGCAGCTCTCCTCCCCTCCTCCCCCTTCTGCAAATAAAGTTAACAATAAAGTCCTCCTGTTTCCAGTTTAGCTACCCAAGATCCAGCTCCAAACAGATGAATCTTCTATTTTTGAATGTGCTGTGCAGGCTGTCAGAGTGGTTTGTCTGTAAACATGATGTGTCTTTTCCTCATGAATGTCTCTGCGGGTTTTCATGTTTTATTTAATGTTTCATGATGACAGTGTTTATCTCCCTGCTGACTGAATTCCCAAATGGCACCTTTTTTATGCCACCTACCAGGCAGCAGAGTAACATCCCCTGAGCATTACCCACCCTTCTTTAACCTGCACTAGGTTTCTTCTTCCTTAGTAAACCTTCCAAGAAGAAATACAAAGAAGCTAAACATGGAGGTTGGGAATTGCTGGAGTTGACTTCAAAGGAATAAGAATTTCTGAGCAAATAGAGGGTCTAAAAGTCAGTATGGAATATTAGTTAAACAATGGAAGCAGCAGGTTTGGGAACACTCAAGTCCGAGGTGAACACTTTAAGTCACAAAGTGAAAGTAGTCAATACAGCATGGAGTCGTTGTTTATATATCATCTCGTTTGCATGATGTATTCATCTATTGCTACACAAAAGATTTTAGGAGAAACACGTTTGACACAAACTTTGGATCCTGAGTTGGAGACCAAACTTTGCTGGGCACAGACTTTCCCGAGGGTTGCAGTGCTGCCAGGCGAGTTCTCTGAGTGTTTGGTGACAGTGAAATCCATCCTTTTAACATGGTTATCCACTTTAACTGTTGCAATTGCATTTGTTCTGAATTCCCTGAGCACCAGCTATTGATTTCATTAGTGAAAGCAAACTGGATAAAAATAGGGAGTGGATTTGTTTCTGGCACATAAGTATTGGGAAAAGAGAATGAGGAAAAGCAATGATGGAACGACTTGTGGAAAGGGTTGTGGTAGATTGGGGCAGCAGCAGCTGCCGTGGTTTAGGGAGCAGTGTGAATTCCACACAGAAGAAAAGGAATGTCATCCTGGTGGTAGCCATGGACTAGCACAGCTAACCCCCAGGTCAGGTCTTGAGGCAAAGGTTTTAATGAAAAAAAAAATCTGTTGTAATGGAATAAGCATAGATTTACCAGGTAAGAAACATTGCTCTGCTTTAAGTCTGTGTGTCACCCAATGCTTTCCTCTCACTCTGAATGTTTTTGTCTCCAATTGAGAAGGCAGATTTCGGTCACTGTTAGCCCTGGGTAACATCAGCAGGTTTAATGGATTTACTGCACAGGTGGTGGTGTACCGTCCTTCATTTTTAAACTGCAACCAAGTTTAATGTGAAATGTTACGAAGAACATTACAATATATATTTTTAGAGAGCTAAATTAATTATTTTCCCATATAGAGGGATTTAAAAGCCACATGGGTGTGACACTTGGAGACAGAGGTTGGTGGTGGCCTTGGCAGTGCTGGGGGAATGGTTGGACTTGGTGGTCTGGGAGGGCTTTTTCAGTCCAAATTCTTATTTGATCCTACAGTTATCTGTATTGCAGCTGTTTATGAAGTGTGTAGTTTTTAGCTGTAACAAATTGCAGTCCTTACAGCAAGGGTCATGTTACAGTGTGAGTACATCTCAGTAAAATCAAAAAGACTGTAGACCAGACCCTTCCTGACCATAACAATTCAAGGCTGATTATCCAATCTGTGTATGTATTTTATCTATATTGCATTTACATCTCCAGGTAATCTTTGTATTCCACACTCTGCTGTTAATGTAGATGACAACAATATTCTCCTGCAGCCAGCTGGGATAAGTGTGTCCCAAGGGAACTGAGAAACTTGTGCAAGGCCACCCAGTAAAACTTCACAGCAAAGTCAGTAATTTGGGGGTTGCTGGTTTCCAGTACCAGGTTCTTAAAACAAGACCATCCCAGCACCCTGGCCATGATTTTCCTGCAGTCTGCATGATGAAGGATGCAGTCATGAGATTGCCAGGCACACAGGGCCACTGTGGATGGGAATCATCTAATGAAACCTGGAGTTTGATTTTGGTTGATCCTCACAGAGTTTCCCAGATGGATGCAATGTTTATATGTCCTCTGGATCATTGCCTGGCTCCATCTATCCTGAAATGCAATTCGGGCTGGTACAATCCCAAACAAACTCAAGATGAGCTTTTAATGATTTTTCTTTTCGTGTCATCTTTCTTTATTTAATTAGTTTTGCTGTGTAGTACAATAATAGGGCTCATAATGAACATGATTCAGATGATTTCCCTGAATGCCTTGAGCAGGCACCGTGATCAGCAGAGGTTTAGCCTTGCTGTGTTACACTGAAACCTGAGAGGGCTTATTTCAGTGACCTTTGGAGCAGGAAACTGAAATCTGAGAAATCGGGCACTTAACAAAGAGCACAAGGGAAGGCAGCTGAAATAAAAACGAGCAGCTGAGAGGAGTCTGTGCCAGAAGGATCCGGGGAGCTGGCAAGAGGAAGGGAGCTCCAAGGATCAGTCGGGTCTGCAGAGCAATGTTCGTGCCTTGTCAGGCTGTTCCTGCTCCAGCTCAGAGCTTCCAGCCTCTCCTCGTTCCCAAACCTCTGATGCAAAAACTTCATTTTTTGCTCTCTGCACTTGGGCCCCCATGCAAAGGCCTCTCTAATGCTGTGAGAGCAAAAATAACAGTGCAGTGCAGTGCTGCTGTTCATGTGCTGCCACGGGGAGCAAACACCTGCTGCCTTACCAGGCCACAGAGTTCCTCTGCTTTCTTCTTGGAAACACCTGTTTTCCTTTAGTGCCCTTTCTGTTTCCTGGGACATGTCTGAATGTCACCAGAATGGCAATGAAGTTTATGGGAGCAACTTCTTCAAGTAAATGATAGATGCGGATATATGTTAATTGCGGATATCTTCTGATTAACTCGAAATAAAGATCATTTCAAAAGACTTACTCCTGTAAACTCTCCCTGGGAAGGACATTTAAAACCTCAACTCTCCCAGTTGTTTGGTGACTGGATGTGGGAATCAGTTTCCAGGCTGGTGCCTTTCTGCAGATTGCCGGTGGAATACCACAGGATACATTGTCACAGCAGTTCAAACTCCTGGGAAGTAGATCCTTGGATTGATGTGTAAATTCGTGCAAGGAGAGGGACAGGCTGGGAACACCAGGAGCTGTCAGGGCAGTGAGGTTGTTACAGTGGGATGCAGTGTGGGGAGGTTTTAGAGATGTGTGTTCTGTTAACATGTCTGCTTGCCTGAAGTCCTTCACTAAGATGAGAGCGCACACATGGAACAGCTGCCAAGGTCAATCGCCACACTTTAAATACATAAATATATAAATACATAAATATATAAACACATAAATGTAAATATTTATGTGTGTATACTTGCATTTCACTTGGAATTACATATTGCCCTTCCCAGGGGCCATACCCAGCTGCTCCCAGTGCCACCCCTGTGGCAGGGGGCTGAGAGCTGCAATCACCCCTGGCCTCCCTGAGCTGGGACCCCCTGCACTCCCTGGGGATCCTCACAGGACACCTGGGATCCAGATGCTGAAATTCCCTTTTCTCTACAAAATCGGTGTCAAGCTGCCAAATTACCACTTCCCACTAGTTGTGAGTGTTCAGCAGGTGAAGGGAAGTGTTTGTGTGGGAATGAACAGGAGATTTGTGAGCAGGCTGAGTGGGTGTTTCTGTGACTTTAGCTCAGTGGACAGCACAGGCTGTTTCTCTCCATGCTATTGTTGCATGACATTCCTCTTGGCACAGGGTTTATTTTTAGCCAGAGACTATCACAAGTATTTTTCAGCAGGACTGTCACTGCCCCTGAACAGGGAATCATATTACTGCAAGAACTTTGCTGAAACAAAGAAGATATATTGGACAAATGGGAAATTATAAATCTAGACCAACCCAGACTTGCACGGGTAACTAATGTCACTTTTTTACAGGCAACGTGCCATCCATCCGTCGGCAAGGAGCAAATGGTATTTCAGGAGATAACTCATTCCTGTTTTACTCTTGAGTTCAAGGCTCAGGTATTGTTCTTGACTTAACCCAGATACAGGCTGTGAAAGAAGACAAAAAAGCCAAAAAAGCTACTGAACTAAATTTATTTGGGCAATTATATAAGATCATAATAACTTGTATGCTATGTTGATTTAACTCATACTTCGTGAGAAAAGCCTTTAAATCTCCAACCTTTTTCTGCTGCCTGTCTGTTGAGGAAAAAAGAGCTAACAAATGTACCCTGAGCTTTAAGTTTTCTCTTGAATGCTATTTAATATTAAAATATTTCTGGTAAGGGTTCATGCATATGCACTGTCTCTGAAATCCTTGTGTCTTTTTCTGCACTGGCTGCAGCAGGAACAATTTAATAACTGTAATATTTTAAACTTTAATAGACATATATATGAAATTGTACAATTGGATGTTTAAAAACCAAGCGTTTTGGTTACTGGGACATGGTGATTTTTGTGCTTTGCAGTGTTTTATCAATTAGGAGTTTTTATTGTAGATGAATGGAAGAAGAAAGTCAGTGAATCCTATGCCACAGTCACAGAGCGCTTGGAGGACGACCTGCAAATCAAGGAAAAGGAGCTGGCAGAGTTAAAGCATGTTTTCAGGTAAAATGTTCTGTGGATCCGTTCATTGATTTCTTCCAAATGATTATTTGCTATAAAACAGTATTTTCAGTTTCAGGTGTTTTATATGGACAGAGTTTCTCATGTGTGGAATGCACGTTCCTTATGTCTATTTTTGGGAATACGTCATCACAGTGCTGGGCAGAGCCCCACAGCAGAGCACCAAAATTAGTGGCTGCTGATTATTAATGCCAATATTTTACAACAAACACCTATATACTTTTGTAAAATAATCAGCTCTAGTACAATATCTGATTTTGCTGTGCACTTTTCAGTTTTGCTGATGTGTTTCTGCAGCCAGGAGTATTGCTGAAGTGCACCAGTGTAAGCAAACACAAAAGTAGAGGATTCAAAGTCAGGATTGTCCTGGTTTCCTCAGGGTAGCTCATGCTCACACCCAGGCTCACCCAAGGGAGTAATGCACCGGTGTGTTCATTACCTGCAAAGCTCCAGTGCAGCCAAGTCCCAGCTCACAGACTGGAAATCAGTTGAGAAAAGTACTGAAACATTGTTATTGTTATTGTTATTGTTATTGTTATTATTATTATTATTATTATTGTTGTTGTTGTTGTTGTTGTTGTTGTTGTTGTTATTGTTGTTATTATTATTATTGTTATTATTGTTACTATTATTATTATCGTGACCTTGTTAAGCATGGTTAATGGTTGCTCCTCCCTCAGGGTGGGTTTATAGTTACACAAATCCGTGTTCTGCAAAATCAGGGTGATGGGTGGGCTGGTACTGAATGGAAAATCCCAAAATTCTGTGGGCAGGCCAAGATTGAGATTCTCCAAAGAATTATTAACTGTAGGTGTATTTAGTTTTCAATAAATGTAATTACTTGGAGTGTTTGATGGATCAGTGACAAATCAGTCTGTGCTGAAGGAAACTTGCAAGGCTTGATGACAAAAAAATGTCCAAGTATTGTCTCATTTAACAACCTGTAAGCAAGCACAGTGATCACCGTCCTCGTGATCTAATTTGGGGAGTATAAACTCACTTTTTGATAGGCTTTTCCTGGTTATTCTTTTCATTTAGCAAGATGGCCTCTGCTCTATGCATGTTCTACTCACCATTTTCAAATCAATACACACATTTTAAAAATACTTCTTAGTTATTTTTGCATTAATACAGAAGCTGAGTTTGTATGGATTGTTTATATTTTTAAAGAGTCTTTCCTCTTACTTGTCCTAGTTTAGATAAATTTAGAATGTATATATTGTGATTGCACAGCAGGAATTCTCAGAAAACAATAAATCTAGACCACTGAAGCTGATAGCAGTAAAGTATTTCTAGATTTACAGACTGTAAACTGGGTATAAATCCAGCCTCGTGTCTCGAAAAAATTGCATTGAGGTTTCTCTTTTAAATGTTTCCCACGTGCAAGAAGCTCTGCTGAAAGATGAAGGAAGTAACCATCTGTAAAATGCCTTTTTCAGCTCCGATGAAGCTTTCTGCAAAGTGAACCTGAATTACCGCACGGAGAGCGGGCTGTCGCTGCTGCACCTCTGCTGCGTCTGTGGGGGTAGGTGTGGGGGACAGGGGACGCCCCCGGGGCAGCCACGGACCTGCTCTGGCTGCCAGCAGGGCTGTACCTGCAGGGAACCCCTGGGACAGGGGACACACTGACCTGTTGTGGCTGCCAGCAGGACCCTGCTTCCAGGGAATCTCTCAGCTGAAGGAGCACTCCCAGCATCACTCTGAGCTGCACTGCCAGAGGGATGAAGTGAGTCACACAGAGCCCCACAAGAGCTGATTCCTCACTCTGACCCGAGTTCTGCTTGGTGATGCAGCCTGATTTACTGCAGGTGTTCAGCTCATCTAAAATTGCTGCTGTGTGCATTTGTTAATCCAGACTCACCACAGGGCGTTTCTGGCTCCACATTTCTGGGTTCTGTCCATGGCTCAGGCTCCAGGACAAGGACCTTGTTGGAGCAGCACTTTGCTATACTCACACCACCACCTTTTCTACTGTAATGAAAACACCTGTGTTTTATTTCACATTGATTAAAAGAAGAATAATTGAAATGCTTTAGTGACAAACATCAGCTGATGAGGCTTTTCCAGGCAGCAGATCAGAATACACAAGGGAAGAGGGCAAGATATGTTCTGGGACGCTCATAGAAACCTACTAATGGAGGGATTTTCCACTTGGATCCACACAGCTGCTCTGTTATCCACACCAAGTCATTAGTTCATGCACTTGCTTTGCTCTTGTTCTACAATTTTCAGCAGAAATTTGCTGAGAGAGGCAAAGAGACTTTTACCGTGAGGTTTCAGCTCTGCAAGTACTGAGTAATGACATGCAGAAATTATTTTATCAACCTTAGTTAGATGTTCACCATGAGGAACAACCTGATCCTGCACCACTGAAAAATTAGTCGATCTTTAGTTATCATTTTTGAGTGCAAGATCTTATCTAAAGATGACGTCGATAATGACATCAGAGCAGCTGGGATAGCTGAGAGGAAGTTTAAGAAGACACACACTAATTATTAGATCTGTGAACACTTGGAGGAGGGCAAAGAGTTACTGGATCTGACATTGTCCTTGGTTACTGTCCAAGTATTCAGAAGGCAGATGAATTTATGGAATTTATGTATTTATTCACTGTGCATCAAAAAGGTCAGAGCAAAGCCCACATGAATGGGCCCACATCAGCACTCCCCAAAATGAGTGTCCTTGTAAGGATTCGTGTGTGGGGAGAGCAGTGCTCCAGTTCTGAGGTGGCAAAGGAGCTCAGTGCCTGAGGAGCCAGAGGTTCCAGAAGCACCTTCTGGTTCGTGGAGCTCTCTGCTGCATGGTCTGGATGTTAAAGGAGGAGTTTGCTTCTCTAGAAGCTCAGCTACCCTCACCAAATCCTCATTGCAGTGTGAGCAAACAGTGAGCTGGTACGTGGCCAGACCCACAACTGTACTGGTCAAGGAGATATTCCCATCAACCTCATCATTTCCACGTTTCAAAAGATGTATTTTATTACTTGTCTCAGGTCAGCAGTCGAGATATTTATTTCTCTGCTTTCAAACTCACACAGGAGCTTCTGACCTCATCTGCATGTTCTTTCCTGTAACTGACTTTTTTTCACTTCTCTCTCTAAAGGCAACAAATCACATATCAGAACTCTCATGCTGAAAGGGCTGCGCCCATCCAGACTAACAAGAAATGGATTTACAGCTCTGCACTTGGCAGCTTATAAGGTAAATTATTTTAAATAGAATTGATGACAGGAAATCAGAAATGAGCAACTGATTTGTCTGAACTGTCTAGATGAGCTCTCTAAGTCGTTATTGCAGGTGCAAATATAAATTTCACATTTGTGGTGCAGAGGAAAAGGGCCCATGCACAGGAATCAGCATGTGCTGCTGCAGTGTCATCCCTGGGGGAGGATATTGCTTTGGAATCACTGAGGGAAACATCCAATGCAGCTCGAGATAAAAGAGCTGGGCAGATGCCACCAGACAGTCGGGACAGAGACGTTTGTAACACCCAGGTGTCAGTACTGCAGGAGAGAAGCAGGGCTGGGCTGTAGACAGATTCCCAGCCTCGGGTGGCACTGTGAGCCTGGGGCTGGTCCCTCTCTGTCACAGCTGGGGTGTCACAGTGTCACATCCAAGGGGTGTCACAGCCANACATCAGCTGATGAGGCTTTTCCAGGCAGCAGATCAGAATACACAAGGGAAGAGGGCAAGATATGTTCTGGGACGCTCATAGAAACCTACTAATGGAGGGATTTTCCACTTGGATCCACACAGCTGCTCTGTTATCCACACCAAGTCATTAGTTCATGCACTTGCTTTGCTCTTGTTCTACAATTTTCAGCAGAAATTTGCTGAGAGAGGCAAAGAGACTTTTACCGTGAGGTTTCAGCTCTGCAAGTACTGAGTAATGACATGCAGAAATTATTTTATCAACCTTAGTTAGATGTTCACCATGAGGAACAACCTGATCCTGCACCACTGAAAAATTAGTCGATCTTTAGTTATCATTTTTGAGTGCAAGATCTTATCTAAAGATGACGTCGATAATGACATCAGAGCAGCTGGGATAGCTGAGAGGAAGTTTAAGAAGACACACACTAATTATTAGATCTGTGAACACTTGGAGGAGGGCAAAGAGTTACTGGATCTGACATTGTCCTTGGTTACTGTCCAAGTATTCAGAAGGCAGTTGAATTTATGGAATTTATGTATTTATTCACTGTGCATCAAAAAGGTCAGAACAAAGCCCACATGAATGGGCCCACATCAGCACTCCCCAAAATGAGTGTCCTTGTAAGGATTCCTGTGTGGGGAGAGCAGTGCTCCAGTTCTGAGGTGGCAAAGGAGCTCAGTGCCTGAGGAGCCAGAGGTTCCAGAAGCACCTTCTGGTTCGTGGAGCTCTCTGCTGCATGGTCTGGATGTTAAAGGAGGAGTTTGCTTCTCTAGAAGCTCAGCTACCCTCACCAAATCCTCATTGCAGTGTGAGCAAACAGTGAGCTGGTACGTGGCCAGACCCACAACTGTCCTGGTCAAGGAGATATTCCCATCAACCTCATCATTTCCACGTTTCAAAAGATGTATTTTATTACTTGCCTCAGGTCAGCAGTCGAGATATTTATTTCTCTGCTTTCAAACTCAAACAGGAGCTTCTGACCTCATCTGCATGTTCTTTCCTGTAACTGACTTTTTTTCACTTCTCTCTCTAAAGGCAACAAATCACATATCAGAACTCTCATGCTGAAAGGGCTGCGCCCATCCAGACTAACAAGAAATGGATTTACAGCTCTGCACTTGGCAGCTTATAAGGTAAATTATTTTAAATAGAATTGATGACAGGAAATCAGAAATGAGCAACTGATTTGTCTGAACTGTCTAGATGAGCTCTCTAAGTCGTTATTGCAGGTGCAAATATAAATTTCACATTTGTGGTGCAGAGGAAAAGGGCCCATGCACAGGAATCAGCATGTGCTGCTGCAGTGTCATCCCTGGGGGAGGATATTGCTTTGGAATCACTGAGGGAAACATCCAATGCAGCTCGAGATAAAAGAGCTGGGCAGATGCCACCAGACAGTCGGGACAGAGACGTTTGTAACACCCAGGTGTCAGTACTGCAGGAGAGAAGCAGGGCT
>VXBB01001400.1:123617-147806 GCA_013399915.1 Illadopsis cleaveri
TTGACACCTCTCCAACCACACTGGTCAAACTAGAAGTCCATCCATTGTCCCTCCTCCAGAGAGGAATGTAAACAGGAAGAACAGTTTACAAAACATCACTTTTGTTGACATGAAAATCCATTAGAAGCTTCACTACAAAAATACAAACATCAGAGGGCTGAAAAAGATCAGGGCGACACCCTGGGTAGGGGAAGCACAAGGTGAGGATGGACACTGAGCAATTGGATGTCCTGAAGGATGTGTGCCTGCCTCAGGGGGAAGCAGCTTGGCCAACCCAGAGATGTGTGCCCACGTGGACAGTAGATTTAGAATTTATATCTGCCATGAAATGTGAACAATAAACGGCTTCTGTTGGAATCATATTGGTTCTGTTATTCTGGCCCATTTCCCCCCTGCATTCAGACAAACAGGGCTGGTGTCCCTTCACCAGAGAGAATGTTTATCAGAATGAATGTGCCCTTGCTTTGGAGAATTTTAATACTTTTATAGGCATGTAACTTAAAAATGAGTTTTCTGTTGAATCTCTTCTCCCTGTTTTAGCTTTACAGAGATGCTCACATACAGTATTACCCAATGTAATCCTGTATCTGGTTTTCTCAAAGTTTTATTTTCATGTGGTATTTTAATTAACCTCAATTAAATATTTAGGTAACCCACCTCTTACTGAAGTTTGGAGCCGATGTGAACGCGAGTGGAGAAGTTGGGGACAGACCTCTCCATCTGGCTGCTGCCAAAGGCTTTCTCAACATCACAAAGCTTTTGATGGAAGAGGGAAGCAAAGCTGATGGTAAGAAGAGATATTTAAAAAATCACCTTTAACGTTGTGTTTTCTAGACAGAGTCTGAGCTTCTTAACACGTACTCCTTGTATGTGTGTCTGTGTGTCATCTTTGGACAACTGAAACAGGAAAACAGCAGCTGGAGAGTTTTCCTTGGTTAAGTATGCTGGTTTGTCCGCTCACATTTACTCAATTTTCAGTAATAAGGTGGAGTTGAAAAACAGGCAGAAAACAAAATTAAGATTAATATACAGAGGTGGCTCATTATTTATACATTGATCCAGGCAGGGAACATGTGGCCGTGTGGTGGAGATCTGTAGTCAAAGTGACTCAAATGCACAGAGAACTCAGGAATGAGGTACAGAAGGAAGGTTTTAAGTCAAAATTATGCAGCAAGTAATTTAAAATAATTCATATGGAGGTCAAAATTCCACAGAGAAGGGGATTTTTTTAGCACATGATTTATGATGCTCCACAAGCTTCCCACTCTTCACTGTGGGCCATTTTCTGAGAAAAATGTCTGAGAAATTGCCTGTGTGAGGACTTGATGGGCTGGGCAGATACAAAAGTCTCTGAGCACACTTTGGGCACTGTGTGGGTTCTTTGTCGAGGTGGCCTCACAGTGCTGTCACTGGGGCTGGGCCATTGGACTTCATTGCTTGTACTCTGCATGAATATAGTATTTAAAAAGTGTTTTCTGCTGTGACTAATGTCAGTGTGCAGCTGGTGGTTCTGCTGGGCTCTTCCTCCTGCTCTGCTCCCTCTGCTTCTGCTGTTTCTGTAATGCTGAAGGCACAAAGTGTGCCACACTCCAGCCTGACTCCCCCATTGCTGTGACACCTGTGTCACAGCTGTCCCCATCCCACAGAGGCACACAAATGTCACAACTCAGAGGTCACATCTCAGGCATGTTGTGATTATCAGTGCAGAGATTCTTACCTGTACCTGAAGGGCACCTCAAAGAAAGATGGAGAGAGAGGAGGAGCCTGGGGTGCCAGGACAAGGGGAATTGACAGAGCGTGGGGTTAGATTAAACACCAAGAAAAAATTCTTCCCTGTGTGGGTGGGCAGGCCCTGGCACAGGGTGCCCAGAGCAGCTGTGGCTGCCCCTGGATCCCTGGCAGTGCCCCGGACCAGGCTGGACCAGGCTTGGAGCAGCCTGGGACAGTGGGAGGTGTCCCTGCCCACAGAGAGGGACTTTAAAGATCAGGGTCCCTTCCGACCCAGGCCATTCTATGTTTCTGTGAAATACTGAGCAAATTTCAAATCATTTAAAATTTAATTTCTTATCCTCAGAGTAAGAGACAGAAATGTTTTTTGGGAAGTAACAGCACATTGCTTGGAAACATACTGCTCTTTAATACATCAATTTACCATGTTCTCTGTGGGTCCTGCCTGCAATCACACATCCTCCTCATGCAGAAAAAAAAGGCATGGAGGGGAGCAGCATGGTCAGGTCTGTGCGTGCTGTTTTCAGTAGCGAGCTCAGGGTGTTTCAGCCTCGACGTGTGTGCACTGAGCTGATATAACCATAACAAAGGGGGAAAAAAGAGACGTTCTCTCATCATGATGAGGCAGTGGGAGGCTTGCTCTCTGTTAGAGAGTTTATTCCAAAAGGAAGAATCTGGGGCACCATTTCAGGGCCTTTTCTTTAAACTCAGAATCTTCAGCACAGAAAAAAAGAAAAGGGAGCCTGGAAGCGGGAAGCCTTTTGCTCTTAAAGTAGCACACTTTGAAATTTGCTGTAAATGCAGCAGCAGAGGAAAAGTCTTTAGTGCCCGGGAATGAAAGGAATTGGGGAAAGAACCTGAATAAATCTGGCACTGCTCAGTGCAGGCCAGTAATTGGGGTCACAGACTTGAACTATTTCTTTGAAGATGGTGTGAGTTAGTCAGCCCAAAGCTGCAGCAATTGCCTGTCCTGGAGCAGGCAGCATCCCTGGCATGGATGTGCCCCACAGCAGCTGCCAGTCTCCCACATTCCCATCTGCAGATCCCCCAGGGACACTCTGTGCAACTGCCCCTGCAATATTCTGCTGCTGCTGGTCGATGCCAGCAGTTCTGTGCTGCCTGGACGTTCCCTGTTGAAGTTGTTATTATCTTGCTTTTGCTTCAAAATTGCTCTTTCAAAGGGTCATTTGTAACTCACAATCCCTCCATGGAAAGCTTAGTCAAAAGGCTCAGTAAGTTTGCAGCTGGAAGAAACCAGTCATGCCCCAAGTTCAGAAAATCACCTTGACAGTGCACTGCAGATGGCACAGAGCAACGTGGGTTTGATGTACAAATGATCACAGAAATTGCAATTGTAAACAAATACATCCACAAATATTTCTCCAGGTTTCAAAATGCATGGACACAACACCTAAAATATCTGAAACAATCCCAGAGACACTGTATTAATCCTTTCTGTGGTCTCTTTCTGGGTAACTGGCAGTGAATGCTCAGGACAACGAGGATCATGTGCCTCTGCACTTCTGCTCTCGATTTGGGCACCATGATATTGTGAAGTTCTTACTGCAGAGCAGCTTCGAAGTGCAGCCCCACGTGGTGAACATCTATGGAGACACCCCTCTGCACCTGTGAGTGCCCTGGAGGAGCTGCTGGACAGGTCTGGGGCTCTGGGAAGGCTCTGAGGCTTGGTTTTGCTGACACCTCTGTCCTGGCTTCCTCCTCAGTGCCTGTTACAATGGGAAGTTTGAAGTTGTCAAGGAAATAATTCAGCTCTCAGGAACAGAAAGTCTCACTAAAGAAAATATCTTCAGTGAAACAGCTTTCCACAGGTGAGGTGTTCAAATGCCATTGTCAGTAGGGCTCCACTTACCCATGTGTGCAGCACAACACCCAAAATTACAAATGTCTCACCTGCAGCCAGGTGAGGGGCAGAGTGAGCAGGGAGCTGCACAAGGAGGGTGAGTTTGTGTCATGGGATACAGGACAGGGCAGGAGGAAGAGGCAGAACCAGGCAGTGAAAATCAGGTTCACCAGCACCTGGTTCCTCTCCTTGTCCAGTTTGGGAGCTTGTTCCACCTGGATGTCTGCTGGAGCCAGGAACTCTGAGTGAGAAACCAGGTGGCAGAACATGGTTTGGTTGGCACACTGGAATTTTGTAAAGGGCTGTTTAAGATACACTTTGCAACACAGGCTGTTTGCACAACGGTGCAAAATTAGGTGATTCAGCAACAATTAGAATGTTACTGAAACAATAAAAATGAATATGCTCTGGTGGATTGAACATGCATTTGCACATTTCTAATGATCCTTTCTTACTGCATTTTTATCTCTGTGTAATTCTTTGTAAATTTTTGTACCCCAAAGTACTTCTTTTATGAACTATAGCACTCACCACTCCCTTTACATCTGCAGTGCTTGCACCTATGGAAAGGACATAGAACTTGTCAAGTTTCTTCTTGACCAGAACGTTGTAAGCATCAATCATCAGGGGAGAGATGGGCACACAGGTAACATCATCATACTCACTGTGTATGAGGTACGTGCCAGCACCAAAATGCTGGGAAGCCACACACCATCAGGATTTCCAGGGTAATTCCTGCACCCTTCAGACAGAGCACAGGTTTCTTGAAATATTTTTACAGGAGGCATAGAAGTGATAAGACTTCAGTGAGGATGTATCAGGCTCATTAGTTTGTATATGAGTAACAAAACCTGGTGCAAACTGTTCCTCCCACACTGAAGCTTCTCAGCAGTGTTAGAAATTATTCTGCAAGGAGATTGTGTTCTGGAATGTAGTGTCTGAAGGGCTGCACACCTTTCTGTCCCCACTACACACAGCTGCCTTTGTTTCCACTTGCTTTTTCTCACCTACAGAGTCGTTAAATGTGGTTTGCAGGCCGCAGAGTAAATGGTGGCACATTGTGCAGAGGCAATAGATTGGTTCTTGCAGCCTGTGTGTTTAATTTTCACTTCTTGCCTCAGGTATCTTTTTGACAACATATTTATTTCTCGAGGAGCTCAATTTGCACTTTGCAGGTGTTGCTGCAGTCCTGTTGCCATGTTCTGACAGCTGTGCTCCCCACACCTCTCTGATGTTCCAGGATTGCACTGTGCTTGCTACCACGGCCACATCCGCCTTGTGCAGTTCCTGCTGGATAACGGGGCTGATATGAATCTTGTAGCTTGTGATCCCAGCAGGTCCAGTGGAGAAAAGGATGAGCAGACCTGCTTGATGTGGGCTTATGAGAAAGGTATTTCAATTTTCTAGTTTCTGCTACAAAAGCCACAGAAGCTCTGCAGGAAGGAGAGGGCAGCATGGGAAGGAGATAAGGCTGCAAAATAACCTGCCAGTGCCTGCAGGCAGAGCTCCCACCATCCCACCCCAGGGAGTGGCACAAAGGGTTACAAACCCCTGCCCTTCAGTTTGTCATCTCAGATATCTGTGAAACATCAGTTTAATCCAGCACAAACTCAAGAAGAGGAGTGTTTCTGTGCTGCTGAAACAGGAGACACATGCAGCGAGGGCTGTTCTCCTCTGGCATGCACATGAGTTCTCATTTTATTGGTGAGCATTGTGAGGAACAATGAATCAGTCAGTAATCCTGAATTCTGGCAGATATGGACCCAAGTGAGGCATCTCCCATGTTCTACTGTCCTGCATGTACAGCCAGGCAGCAGCTCCCATCTTGTTCCTGAGTCTGTGGCTTCTGGGACATTCCCCTGCAGTGCCTTTTATTGTGAGAGTGACTGTAATACATTAAAACTATGAGTTTGCAAGGCTTTTCAAATCCTGATTATTGGCAAAATAATACATATGAAATTACTGAAGGAAAGCTTATCTTGGAAAGGTTCAGGAAAGGGTTTTAAATGCTGCCAGGCAGTTTTGTCCATCAAACAGCAGAGCAGGTGACCCCACTGGCAGCTGGTGCCTCACAAGGGGCAGGGGCAAGTGCAGATTCCATCTGCAGCAATAGGTGTACAAACTTCTCTGGGTTAGGACCACAGAAAGAATGTTTACAGGCACTGGTTTTCCTTGTCAGGCCCACTGAGGACTATTGTCAACTTCCACTGCAGGATTTCTGCAGCAGGGTTTTCCTTTGCCATATCTTGCATTTTAGGAGTAGGTGGACTCATGAAAACCACATGCTTGTTTTTACTGGCTGAAATTTCCCATATTTCTACAATTAAGAATCCCAGTAGGTTTAGATTAGCATCACCATGTCTTTGCATATTTTATAGGCACATTTTGCATTTTTTTAAAAATCCCCTGATTTTGTGTAAATACTTTTTTTTCAGAAATTCTTTTGAGTTACCTACAAATCTTTGTCTTTCCTCTCTCTTTCCTAGGTCATGATGCAATTGTGACCCTCCTGAAGCACTACAAGAGACCTCAGGACGAATCCCCCTGCAATGAATACTCCCAGCCTGGAGGAGGTATGGGCTGAGCAATCATTTCATTCAAAGGGCCTGATCCAAAGACTGCTGAAATCTCTGGGAGTGCTCCACCCATGTCGGAGAGCTGTGGGTCAGTCCTGTCTGGCACAAATGAAATCATTGTCATGGGACTCACCATTTTGTGAGATTCCTCTGGAGGCTGCAGCCGTACAGCACCCCAGTCTGCTGTGCCTGGTACAGTGAGGAAAATGAGCTGTAGCCCAAGCCAGCTCCTATCAGATGTGTTGGTGTGTTTATCTGAACTCTCACCTTCATTATTAATTCCTTCTGGCATCATTGACTCATTAATTTATCAGCACCATCACTTATGTTGTGGTTGAACTCCATCATTTCACTCTGTTCTTTATTCCAGACGGTTCCTACGTGTCAGTGCCATCCCCTCTAGGGAAGATTAAAAGCATGACAAAAGGTATTTGCAATGGCAAGGGAAAATGTGAACTTTCCTGGTCCTTTTATCCAGTGTGTTTGTCAGCCTGAGCATCCTACACAGGATTCATTATTCCTGGACTTTTTATGGTGCATGGTTCCGTTTCCCTGGGCTAATTTTAGAAAACAATATACTTAGTTTTGTTACTCAGTATAATGACAATTCCTGAATTTGCCTTGTTTTCATTCACTTTAAAAAATATATGTTTCTTTTTATTTCTTTGAGAAAAGGCTGTGATGGGAAATAGCACTAATGAAATACCCACTTCTCTGTGAATGCAAATAAATAGCATTTAAATCACACTGTGAAATGCCTGAATTATAAGAAAAATTCTGTCCAAAAAAAATTTGTTTTACTCTGAAGCAAATACAGCTGAAACATTCAGATAAATATTTTAAGGTATTTTAAGATATTTCCTCCCTTTTTTTTTTTTTTTCTTGTGGTACTTTCAATTTTTCACTTTAAATGGTCACTCTGGATATAATCAAATCCTTACATCCTTTACATAGCAGCATCAAAATGCTCTGTTTAGAAATATTCTGATAAACTTTATAGTCATAAACTAAAAAGATCAACAAGATGGAGACATTTGACAACTAAATTCAGTTGCAAATTTCAGATTCCACAATTCCTCATGTCACCAAGAGGCTCTGGAACAGCCTCCCCAGCAGCAGCAATGAGCAGTACTGCACAGAATGAAAGAATTAATTCTCCATGTAAGGAATTCTGTGCTGCCATCCCACGGCACGGGCAGGGTTTGGGGTGTGGGACAGTGCTCAGGGCTGAGGTGACACAGCCAGGAGTGCCCAGGGCAGCCTTGGCATTGCAGGGCTGTGTCTGTCCCTGGGCTTTGCTGTGGCAGGGAGCAGGAGCAGCAGTCAATTCACAGGGAAAATCGGCTTTCCCTGTGCAGGAGTTCTGAACTGCAGTGCTTTTGTGCCTAGTGCTCCCCTTGCCCACGTTTTACAAACAGGATGGGTGTTTCTCCTGCAGAAAAGGCCGATGTCCTCCTCCTCCGTGCTGGTTTGCCTTCACACTTCCACCTCCAGCTCTCTGAGATTGAGTTCCACGAGATCATCGGCTCAGGTACCAGAACTAAAGTGCATTCACTTTAAATGTTTGATGTTCATAACAAACATACCTGAGCTTGTTTGTTTAAAACCATTTCAGGGTCTTTTGGAAAAGTCTATAAGGGACGATGCAGAAATAAAATTGTTGCCATCAAACGGTGAGTTTGTCAGGCCTGGTCAGTGACCCAGTTTGAAGCATTTCAGAAGCCCGTATTTAATGATGCCTTTGCTTTCTCTTTGCTCTCCTGTGAACTGTAAGTTACCGAGCCAACACCTACTGCTCCAAGTCGGACGTGGACATGTTCTGCCGTGAGGTTTCCATCCTCTGCCAGCTGAACCATCCCTGTGTCATTCAGTTCGTGGGAGCCTGCCTGGATGACCCCAGCCAGTTTGCCATTGTCACCCAGTACATCTCTGGGGGATCACTCTTCTCCCTGCTCCACGAGCAGAAGAGGTATTGCCCCCATCCACCTGCTCACAGAATTTGGGAGAATTTAGGGACTCTATGCTGATGTAAATACTAATTTCAGCATATGACAACAGTGAAAGGGACACACTAGAAAATATTGAGCTTTAGTTCAGTTTACTGGGTGTACAAGGTAAATTAATAAGTGAGCACAAAGTTGTTATTGGCATTATTTTACAGTATATAGATTTACTTTACGTAGATTATGTAACATTTTGTATGTAAAACAATTTTAAGCATTCCATGATTTACCAATAAGAATAATTTTCAACTAACAACTTCCAATCTACAGACAAGAGTAATTTCCAATTTAGTTGAAAAATTTTCAACTGTCTTTTAACTTCAAGTAATCTTTTATTTTTTTTACAAAATACAGAATTCTTGATCTGCAGTCTAAATTAATCATTGCTGTAGATGTGGCCAAAGGCATGGAGTACCTCCACAACCTCACACAGCCCATCATACATCGGGATTTGAACAGGTCAGTTTCTGTCTTTAACCTAAAAGTTCAGGCAACATGAAAGCTGAAACCCACAGGGACGCCCTGCAGTCTCCTGCAACCCCAGTGTCTCATCAGCACTCAATTGAAAATAATCTCAGAGGTTTTATAGAAACCCCTAGAAGTCACAATTGCTGAACTTGATTGTCCTTGAAGGCTGCAGTCGCTGACAGTGTTCACCTGCATCTGTTTGTTTTTCTGAATCTGTGTTTTCCAATGCTCAGTTTGAGCCTAACACCTGCTGTCAAAGAGCACTTGGTCACCTTCGCTTTGTCTCTTTCATTGTCAATATTTCCCCATAGTCACTGAGTTTGGTGTTTCCCAGTTTGCTTGGCTCCTTTGGTACAGCCAACAGCAGCTCTGATTGCTCCCCTCTGGGAGCTGAGATCTTGCACAGCACTGGGACTCCTCCACCTCTTTGGTGCTATCCCAGTGGGACCACTGGATCCCTGGTGTCTGGAGGGAAAAGCTTCTTCTTTCTGTTCTAGTTGTGGAGGGAAAAGCTGTTCTTTCTGTTCTAGCTGTGGAGGGAAAAGCTGTTCTTTCTGTTCTGGTTATGGAGGGAAAAGCTGTTCTTTCTGTTCTGGTTATGGAGGGAAAAGCTGTTCTTTCTGTTCTGGTTATGGAGGGGAAAGCTGTTCTTTCTGTTCTGGGTATGGAGGGGAAAGCTGTTCTTTCTGTTATAGCTGTGGAGGGAAAAGCCTGTTCTTTCTGTTCCAACTGTGGAGGGAAAAAAACAGTTCTTTCTGTTCTAGCTATGGAAACAGTCTTGTGCATATTTCAGCCATGGGGGATGAAATACCTGAGCTGCCCTGATTGCAGGATTGGAGATGGAAATGATCCTTTTGCTAAAGTCAAAACATAGTCCTGAGCTCTGTCAGCCCTTGAGAGCAACAGGCACACTGGAATGGCATCCTCACTATCCTCTGAGCCTCCTTCACATCCCTGCATCCCTGCCCAGGCCTGCAGGCCACCCACCTGTGTTGTTCCAAGGGAAGGCCTTGCTCTTGAGGCAGTGGCACAAGCCAGGAGCCCCGTGCCTGACTCTGCAGCCTGTGGAACTGCTCCAGGGCAGCCAAGGCTCAGACCAGGGCAGCCAAGGCTCAGACCAGGGCAGCCAAGGCTCAGACCTCCCAGGGCAGCCAAGGCTCAGACCAGGACAGCCAAGGCTCACACCAGGGCAGCCAAGGCTCACACCAGGGCAGCCAAGGCTCAGACCCCACAGGGCAGCTCCATGCCTTGGTGGCCATCAGAAGAACAGTTCTGCACTGAAGGATTTTAAATGGTGATTTCCGCAAAAGAAAACCCAAACCAGTCCCTTGCCAGAGAGCCCCACAGAACTCACACAGAAGGGATTTGTGAGGGTCAGAAGATAATGTGCTCCAGGGTGGTTGGTGCCACTGATGTGTGCTGCTGAGAGAGATCAACTGCTGAAAGTTTAGGGCAACAGCAGGAGTCGTGTTTGCAGCATGAGTCCCAGCCAACCCACAGGCACAATTACCAGATGAAAATCTTTGCAACAGCTTAAGAGAAAGACTAAGAGTAAAATTCCATGTTAAGTTTTGCCAGTGGCTTCACAGTAGCCTCGTATTTTTTACCTTAAATTTTCACATAACTCAAAACCGCCTTTGTGAGTTCTGAAATCTAATGCACTGCACATAATGCATTAAATAAACCTGCCATATGGCTTGACAGAATAGAGAAGAAAATTAATCTTTCGTGTCTCTACCCTGGAAAAGGGGTTATCCTTCCATTTGAAGAATAATTGGGAGTTTTATTTTTCCTTTCACTTCTGACAGCCATCAGAAATGGTGACATGCATCAACTTATTACCACTTACACCGTGGTGAGGGATGGCAGCCAGGATGATTATAGCACTTTAATAAAAGAGGGACCATTTTAGTATCCATTTAATTTAAGCCATAGCAGCTGAACATGGCTGGAGGAAGCCTTTGAGCAACTGACCTGCTTTTGATGACTGTAACTATCTGTGAACACTTCTGAGAGCTGCTTGGTGAGGGAGATGAAAGGGAGGATGGCAGCCTGGTGGTAATGGGGATGGAGCCTGCGACTCCTCTTTGTTGAAATACCCCTTGTGAAATCTTAAAATATCCATTGCTTTTCATTACACCCACAGCCTGTGAAAGGCAGAAGGATCTTTTAATGGCCCAAGTCCCTGGGAAAGGGACATGCTGAGCCTGTCACTTGCCATGGGAGAGAGAAGCCTCCGTGCCTGGCAGACCCCAGAACTGTGTCCTTTCTCAAAGCCAGGATGATTGCACACTCCTCGTTCGTACCTCGTTTTCTGCCTTCATGAAGAGAACAATGCCTGCCCTCACTGCTGCAATCCCTGTGTGACCTTAACAGAAGGCAATTAATTTCTGATTCTGCTGGACTCAGTATTAGTCTTCTGCCAGCTCAGTTGAGCCTGGATTTTTCTAGCTGCATTTCTCAAAACACAAGCTTAAGAGTACCTGTTCATCTGAGGTTTTCAAATTTTCAAGTGCCCCTGAGGCAATAACAGCATTTTTAAATGTGTGCCTTCCGAGCCTTATTTCTGTGGGGTGTATTTTTTACTTGAAAAATCAGTAAAAATCGATAGTGTTCCCTGGAGGTACCAGACTGACCAAACCCTCCCTGAGCCTGCTCCCTGCTCTCAGATTTGCCCATCAATGCACTCAGCACCAAGATGAGATTTCAGCACTGTTTGTCAGATCCTGGGCCAGGGGAGGTTCAAGTTGGGCATCAGGGAGAATTTCTCCACTGAAAGGGTGGTCAGGCATTGGAAGAGGCTGCCCAGGGCAGTGGTGGAGCTGTCCAAGGAACAACTGGACATGGCACTCAGTGCTCTGGGCTGGGGACAAGGTGGGGCTGGTCCCAGGTTGGATTCTCTGATCTTGGAGACCTCTTTTCCAGTCTCAGATTCTGTGATTCTATGAAAGGCTGACGCATGCCATGAGGAGAAAGGGAATTTCAATTGATTTCTCTGCTTCTCCACAAAAACTGTCAGCTGAGGTCTTGATTATGTCTTGACTTGTCAGGTTGGATTTATTCAAGTCTACACAATCCTGGAATAGATTGAAGTTGAAGCTAGGGCCCAGTGCAGTTTATTCACATTGAGACATGGTGATAATTTTTGTCCCTACTGACAGAGGCCAAATTGAGCAAAGGCCACAGCCAAGTCTGTAGCTTTGTATGGCTTGTGTATCTACAGCCAGCCTGGGGCACAGCCTTCAGGAGTCTCTCCAGTTCAGCCTTGTGTTTGATTCATGTTTTCATTTGGCATACGGTGTGGGTCTCAAAACAATTCCACATGTCATACTGAAATCATGTCAATATTTTGATGGGAAGTACATATGGGAGCTAAAATCAGATCGAATGTAAATCAAGAGAGTCATGGTTACATTTTTATGATTAAATTTATCATCCCAAGGGTTGGGGTTAGGTGAAGGTGGAAATCTTGAAGACAGTGATTTGTAGGAGTCCTGCTTGGGAGAGCTTAAATTTTTTCTGTCCTAAAACTGTTATCTGGTAAAATTTGTGGTCCTCACTTGACTGTTCTTATTTGTATCTGCAGCTCTAATATGAGCAAGTTGTGCTTTTTGTTGAGACCATCAATATTACTTCCATTTTCCCTCCTCATGTAAACTCTTGCCAACTTTTTCATTTCAGTTTTTCATACACTTTTCACTCTTCTGAATTTTCTTGTCTCAGTCAGAATTTGATAAATATCCTGAGGGCTTTGTTGTGTCCACATTCCTGCACATTTGTGTTGTGATTTGCTCAGCCCTTCCACAGCCCCATGAAGCTGAAGTGACTGGGCCAGGGAAACCTTTATCTCCAGAGGAGCTGAAAGTTTGTGACCTAGCTAAGGCAGCTTGTGGGTCTTTCCCCAAGTTTCCATTTTGTTTCAAACCCTGTGGTTTTGTTGCTGATTTCTAAAAGTCTCTCCCTGGATTTGCTGCATGCAAATCAGTCAAAGGTGGGTTTGCCCTCTCAGGGGTAATGTGCAATTTCTAAGAATAAATATGAGACGTACCTATAGACATTTAGCTACCCAAGGAGGTGATTTGAGCTCAAATGTTTAGCTATAACCCAAAAACTATAACATTTTCACCATCTTTAAAACACTATCAAACAATTACCTATAGTTTGTTGTTCTGGTTTTTTTTCCCAGTCACAATATTCTCCTGTGTGAGGATGGTCATGCAGTAGTTGCTGATTTTGGAGGTAAGGAGTTTTTATGAAACACTTACAAATTAACCCCAAATTCTCTAAAACTAAACATGTGCTTACTGAGAGGGTCCTGTGGAATTGTACCTAAGGTAGGACTTTTGTGTAATAAGGTGTGTGTCTGTATTGGCCTGAGAGTAATTTTTTCTTGTTCTGTTTCAGAGTCTCGATTTCTGCAATCCCTGGATGAAGACAACATGACAAAACAACCTGGGGTTTGTTCCTTGTTTTGTTCCACATAATTAATGTCAAACATACAGGCAAACACAGTTTAGGAGAGGAAGACATTGGAAATATGTTTGTTGGAAAAGAGGGACTGGTGTAGTATTTAATCTCTCTCAATGTTTCTCTGTCTTGGTTTTATTTTTTTCCTCTGTCTTTAACAGCAGAGATGATAGAATATATAACATCTGCAGCAGAAAACAATGCTTTATAAGGCTGTCTTTGGAGCTCTATTGCTCCAATTCCTTACTAAGGAGTTATTTTTAATCCCCTCTTCCCCACTCACATGCTGTTGGCAGGTGGTTTCTTTTTCTAACAGGGAATTAGTTACTCAGCACTAGTTCCCTTATTCCACAGTTCTTTCCTTCACAACAGCCTGTTGCTCACAGTCACAGTTGTTGTCTTCATGGGTTTGAGCCCAGATGTGTCCTGTGTGCCATTCCATGGCCAGGAATGTTCACATCATCCCAGCTATTAATGTGGGGTGGGATGGGTGATGGATGGGACGGAGTAGGCAGAGCCAGAGGATGGGTGCTGCTCCCCCAGGCCTTGACAACCAGCTCTTTAACACTCTGTAGTGGCATTCAGTGTGTGGGTGGACAGTAAGGAGCACAAGGACTCTAAAAACCCACCCTGAACCTGTCACCCCAGGGAGGGATGGGTCACTTGTTAAGCAGCCTCAGAACTGGGGGTCTGCAGGGAGCAGCAAGACCCCAGGACTGCAGGCTCCAGTCCAATGCAGCTGTTGTCAGCTTTTCCTCCTGCCAGCTGGAGCAGTAGTTAATTCCCATTATATGGCATTTATGCATGTATCCCTCGCACCATGTGATGTAGTCTCCAGACCTTGAGCCTGGGGTTCTATTTTTATTCTCACCCTGCTGTGGTGTTTAAAGCCAGCCCAGCCTGGCTCTGTGGAACTGAGACCAAACTAATGCAGTTACATGTCATGCACAGTAACACACTGACCAGACCTTGCAAGCCAGGGGAAAGTTCCTCCTGGCAGATTACCAATTATTTCATGGAGTGATGGAGGCAGGAAATAAGGAAACAAAGAAAAACAAACGTGCAAATCCAGGAGTGGGTGCCTGTGTGAGGAAGCCAGCAGTGCTGATGTGTGGTTGCTGTGTCCTGGGGGCAGAACCTGCGCTGGATGGCCCCTGAGGTGTTCACCCAGTGCACGAGGTACACCATCAAAGCCGACGTCTTCAGCTACGCTCTGTGCCTCTGGGAGCTGCTGACAGGGGAAATCCCATTTGCTCACCTCAAACCAGGTAACATGCTCAATGAATTAGTCTTTTAAATTTCTCTGAACTCGAGAAGTAGCTACATGGTGTAGTTTTAACCAATGGCTTACTGAAGTGTGTTATTAAGTGGTAAGACACTGCATTTGGTGGAAAGCACAGAACTATCCTGTCCAGCTCTAGGACTAGGAACAAGACTCTGCAGGGTGTCTGTCTCTCCCACTGTTGTTGGGATTGCAAAGCCATTCCTTGGTACATCCTTGGTGTGCCTCAGGACAGCATCCACAAACTGGGGGAGGAAGGGGGGTGCACAACAGCACAGCAACACTTCCAGGGCTGCACTTTGCACTCCTGAGGTTCTGACCCTGCATGTCTGACAAGAGTTGTTCGAGGTCAGGAGTGCTGCAGGACAGGCTCAGAGACAGCACAGGTGAGGAGAGAGGGTTCAGCCCCCTCTGCCAGTGAGACCCTCACTGCTGTCTGACCTGTGAGCAGGGATGGCCACGGTGATGGGCACATCAGTCTGCCCTTGGTCTGATGGCAAAAGCCTCCTTTAGCCTCCAGCCTCCATCCAACCTCCTTTATTCATTGGCTGGATGGCTCAGCAGTAGGTTTCCATCCATACCTGCTGGGTGTCTCAGCAGTGAGTAGGGGTGTTCCTGGGATTGGGGTGACTGGGTGCTGATGGGTGTCCCTGTGGGTGCTGACAGGTGTCTCAGCAGTGGGTAGAGGTGTCCTGGGTGTCCTTGTGGGTGCTGAGGGGTGTCCCTGTGGATGCTGACAGGTGTGTCAGCAGTGGGTAGGGGTGTCCTGGGTGTCCCTGTGGGTGCTGACAGTGTCTGTGTCTGTCTGTCCCCTGCAGCAGCAGCAGCAGCTGACATGGCATACCACCACATCCGCCCGCCCATCGGCTACTCCATCCCCAAGCCCATCTCTGCCCTGCTGATGAGGGGCTGGAACGCCTGTCCTGAGGTGAGTGGCCCTGGCAGAGGGAAAATGGGCACATTGCTCTGCTTGACACCCCCAAAATCACATTTTCCATGGGAAGGGTCACTGCAGAACGCCCCCAGGCAGATAATGGGATGTGTCAGGAAATACAGGAGAGCTGGGGAATTGAGGAGGAAAGTAAATTAACATTCAGCCTTTCAACAAAACTTAATTAATCACGTAATGCTGCTGCTGACTTGAGCTGTTACAGAATGAGTAGAAAATTCCTTGCTGCTCTCAGATTTTTGTAAGGAATGGCTAATGACAGAATGTAGCACACATTCATTTTAAATTTATTAATCAGGTGTCATAGTGAAGTGCTGACTTAAGCAAGCACTGAGGTGGGTGCAGTCCCTGTGTCTTGTCAGCATTCCCACAGCCACTCAGCCCCTCTAAAGAGAAACCATTTTTTCAGAGTCCCAGTGCAGTTTGTCACCCATCAGTGTTACTCCAATGTCACTTCATCTTGCCAGTGTTTTAGAGCTTCAGGACAGAACTATAAAACAATTGATGGCTCAATCAGCCCATGGATGGCCAGAACTTTGCACAAGATGTGAGCAAAAACTTGTCAAAACTATTTTTATTAAAAGTTTTCTGCTACTGTTCTTAATTAGGCTCTATTTTGCTTTACTAAAAGTGCTTTGCTACCATTTGTTATGGAAAACTGATGAGGTTTGGGGCTCAATGAGTGTTCACAGGTCAAAATTCTCCACCAGGTCTCCTCAGCTTAAAGAAAAGAAAAGGCAGAAAATGGAGTATACCTGTAGGGGTTTTGCTGGATGGCCATGAAATGCCTCCAAATTAGAAAATATATCCTTTTATTTGTCTTTAATTTCATTCAAGGCTCATCCCGGCTGAAAACTAGTTCCCATGTGCCATGTCCCTGTTTCTGTTTATCAAGTACTTGAACATCTGTTTCCCAGAAACTTTTGACAGCAGCTGTTTCTAAAGGCAAACTGGTGATTAGAAGATTAGCAGCATCTCCTGAGAAGCCTTTTTCATTGGCTAATTGGATTCGTGAGCTTTAATTAGAGCCAGAGAATTTGCCATAAGGCCTAGGGCTGAGCTCTGTAAAGAAGTAAACATTCAGTTTTATTAAGTGCAACTCTCCTGGACAAGGGAGGGTGGAGGATGGACACACAGGTGGGTTGACCAGGAACTTCTCCACTGCTCATCACTGCTGCTGCTGTGTCTAAACTCCTCTCCATGGGCAAAGAGAAAGTCAACCTAAAGGGCAGAGCCAACCATTTATTGATAGTTTTTTTGTGTATCATTAGCTCAAATCTAATTGTTACAGAAAAAGAGATGAATTGCAGTTAAAGCTCCTATGCACACACATCTTCATGTTGTAGCTCAGCACTGAACTTGCAGATTTCCTCAGATCTCCAAACAGACTGACACGAAATTCAGAGAGGGGAAATGATGGGGGCTGTGGCTCGTCCCTTCCCTGTGTGTCAATCCAACCAACCAGACCTGCCCCCTTCCACTTCTAACCCGGCTCTGGTTTTCCTGTTGTGTTCGCAGGGGAGACCAGAGTTCTCAGAAGTTGTCACAAAGTTGGAGGAGTGTCTGTGCAATATCGAGGTGAGGACCCGGCTCCCAGCGGGGGGGATCCGTGCGTGTGCAAGCAGCTGGGAGTGCAGGGGGGGACAGGGACAGCATCACCGGCTGAGCACAGCGGTGGCTCTGGAGCTGCTGGAAAATTCCGAGGAAAAGTGGGATACAACTCATGAGAGACAGATGTGAAAGGACTTGTAAATATATCTATACCGTTATTATTTTTAATCCAGTTGATGTCTCCAGCCTCCAGCAACAGCAGCGGGTCCCTGTCTCCCTCCTCGTCCTCGGACTGCCTGGTGGCCAGGGCCGGCCCCGGGCGCAGCCATGTGGCCGCGCTGCGCACCCGCTTCGAGCTGGAGTACGCGCTGAACGCCCGAGCGCTCGCCGCCGGCTGCCAGGGGTGCGTGCGGGTCCCCTCGGGATGGCTGCGGGACAGGAGGGGACTGTGCTGCTGGGAGGGGGCGGCAGGACCGGCACAGAGCCCTGCAGCCCTGCCATCGCCGTGTCCATCGCAGAGCCCGGGCTGCCGGCGGGAGGGCGGCGGGGGAAGGTCAAACTGTCCTTGCTGGGAAGGGAAGGGACAGATGGACAGACAGAAAGACAGAACCCAGAGCCTTCCACCAGGTACAGAGGCAGGAGACAGCTCTGTAAAAAACGGCCTCACAGAGGTTTGTGGGAGTCAGCATTGCTGGGACTGTTCTTGCCAGGGTACAATCCTAAAAGCTGGGTGTCACTCGTTTCACAGCTACAGAACAGAAAGAACTCCTGATGTTTTTTAAGGCAGGGACACACATGGGCTCTATATTATTTTACTGAGGTATTACACCCTACCTCTGGGAGAACTGATTTCAAAGGCAAACATAGCACCTCTCATCTCTAGGATCAGGGATGAACCACATGTTGGCAGGACAGTGGGTTTAGTCCATGATTGGAAGATACTTCCACAATCTTCCTTGACTGAGAAATGTATTTGCAAGAACCTTTCAGCAGTGACACGTAAAATACATGTCAATGACCCTGGACTGATGCCTGGACTTGTTTCCAAGATGGCAATCCGAGCGAGTTGTGATGCCCCAAATGGGGTATTTTAGGGCAGTTATCTGAGAAGGGTAACTGAGTGCTGCATGCCTGGGGGTCATGGTCTCACTTCATGACTTATTCTTGTTTTTTCTTTACTCACCTGCTGTGGTCGGGCTCCAGGCTGATGTCTCATAGTGCAGTTCTTTCCTTCCACCCTGGGAGGAAAGTTCCCATGGTCTGGAGATGTGCCATCCTCAGTCTTACCTAAACTGACAGCTCCTGTTTAAATTGCAGCACTGGGCAGCCCCATTCCCAGGGCCTGTCTCTGGATGACATGAGGAGGAACTTCCAGTATCCCGCTGTGGACAAGAACGGTGAGGTGCTCAGAGGGCTCCCCGGGCTCAACCCCATCTGCAATCTTGTTGTGCTGGCTCTGCAGAGCAGGAGCTCTCTGTGCCAGCTGCACCCACCCTCTCTGCCCCTGCAGGGTACGTGTCAGACCCCCTGAGCACCATGAGGTTCCACTCCTGCGGCGGCGGCAGCTTTGAGGACAGCAGCTGAGGGAGGGAGCAGCCACCTGCCCCAGCCCAGCAATCCACCTCACCACGGGCCCTGAGTGTGTCACACTGACGTCCCTGGAGTGAACAGCTTGAGTGTTGGTGACAAATGTCCCTGCCCTGTGTTCTGCATTTGCATCTCCCTCAGCTGACCACCCCGTGCTCTGCAGCAGCAACTCTGACCACGGGGCATTAAAACAGAGAATAGAGGCAGGGCAGCAGAAGTGGAACTCTTCCTCTAGAAGCAATTACAGAGTTAATCACCCTGTTATTTTCTGGGGTCTTCTTTGAAAAGAAGTTCTTAACAAAACTTATCTGTAGTACTGTATGTGTGGCCCAGGCAGAGCTGCCTTCCTGGCTGAGCAGGAATCACTGTTCCCCACTGATGGCAGGGTTCTGTGGTGTTAGTGAGGGTGTTGTTTTCCTGCAGCCACGATCCCTGAAGCAGGTCTGCAGTGAGGCCTGGAGCAGTGTGACAGACATGGACTGTGACTGCATGGTGGGCTCTGACAATGCTTCTGACACACCTGCCATTACTTCAGTAGTGCTGAAGCAATAAAAATGGGGAAGATTTCACTAAGCAAAGCTGAGAGGTTATTTTGCATTTGTTCTGTTTCCCTTGCTGAGAAGTTGAATGGGGAGAAGCTGTTACAGCTCTGTTACAGCTCTCCCACCACTGCCCCTGGTACCAGTTACCACTGCTCCACTGGGCTCGTCTCAGGTGCTGTTCCATTTACACCAGCAGCTGCTGGGACAATAGAAATGTCAGAATAAATACAGGAAAGCCTGGGATGGGGCTCACAAGGAAACCTGCTGGACCCCATCTGCAATCTCCTGGCCCAGGAAGTCACGAGATTGCCATGGAAGGGGCTGAACAAGAGAAACTATAAAGCTTCAGCAAACCACAACAAAACAACACCCAGATTTGTCCACAAGTGGAGGAAATCTGTTGTGTTCTTTCTGGAAGTACAAGCATGGTTGGCAGTTTGCATGCTGTGAGGAAAGAAAGCAGAGCAGAAGGGAGAAGCTGCGTCTGGGGATGCTGATGAAAATTACCTACCTGGCTCTAATTGGCCTGATGATGATCTGCACCACATGGCCAAGCTACAGAAGCACTGGCAGGGAATAGGGCTGATGAATCCCTGTGGACAGAGATTAGGTCTCATTCCTGGCTCTTTGCATTGGCCAGAAATACCAATGGTGCTGAAAGGATCCATTGTCATATCTGAAAAATCAGTTCCAGCACTGATTCTTTTTCAACAGGAATTTTTTTTCTTACAAATATCTCTGCATTCTTTTTCCCTTGCTTAAAGTAACCGTGCAGTGAGTCTGCACTTAGTGACTGGGCCTGAAAACCAGAAACTAAACTAGATTAGAGAAACAAAAATGGAGCAAGGAAGCAGATCTCATGTGCATTAATACCTCTGTGTATACCTCACTGACACCTGAGCTGCTGGCGTCACCCTGAGCACCTTGTTAGAACATGTCAGAGGGGAAGACATGGAAACAGCAACAAAAAATATCAGAATGCAAAACCTTTTTAGTTTAAAAGCTCTTTGCAAAGACAAGTGCTTGCAAATAATTTTAATACTAATTAAAATTACTGGTTCCTTGAAGGAAACAATGTCTTATTTAATTGCTCTCTACAGAAGAAAATCAGGCTCAGGGGGAAAACATGTTTCATAGGAGCGATCAGTTAGTAAAACAAACAAAAACTCTGAAAAATGTAGATGAGTAGAACATGTTCCAAAGCAGTTTGTGGGACTGCAAGTAGCCTGTGCTGTTCCCAGAGAAGCCCCAACACACTGAAATATTTACCAAGAATGAGATGCTAAGAGGGTTCCTACCCTGCTTTGGAGACCTGCCAGCACCTGGCAGCTGTAGTGATATTTTAAATTGTTTAACAAATCAGCAATAGGTGATCTAGATTAAAACAATCTGGTGTCCAACCAGACAAGGGTTTGGATAGCAGCCAGAAGTGAGCCCAGCACCCCTGCAGCAGGTCCCAACATTTCCCAGCATGGCACAGCACAGGAGTGCTGGCACAGGACAGCCCAGGACAGCCAGGACAGCACAGCCAGGACAGCCAGGACAGCACAGGACAGAACAGGACAGCCCAGGACAGAACAGCTGGGACAGCACAGGACAGCACAGCACAGGACAGCACAGGACAGAACAGGACAGCACAGGACAGGACAGCACGGGACAGCCAGGACAGGACAACACAGGACAGAACAGAACAGGACAGGACAGCACAGGACAGCACAGCCACGACAGCACAGGACAGCATGGGACAGCACAGGACAGCCAGCACAGAACAGCTGGCACAGCACAGAAGTGCTGCCCCAGAGGCTCAGCCCCAACAGGCAGGCAGAGGGGTCAGTCATGTCTGGTTTGTACAGCTGAGCCCCAAAACCACTCAGGCAATTCCCAGCCAGGAAAGCCACCCTGCAGCCCTCATTTCAGACAGAGGGATGAGCTGCCCGTGCTGGCCACACTCAGCATCCTCGGGGGTGTCTGTGAGTCACAATTCCCATCTCTGCCAGCAGTGCCAGGGCTTGGTGCCCAGTTCCAGGAGCTGGACTGTAAACTTCTCCCAGCCTGTGTCTGCAGTGCACAGCTGGCATGGTTTTGAACTGATGAAATGCATCTCTTCATCTGTGGAATGTCACCAGGTTCCAGCTGTGTGAGACACATCTGAGACACAACCATGAGGAGCCAGTGACAGGCAATTGAAAATACCTGACACTTCAGGGAGTTAAAAATGAGCCAAGGATGAGTTTTGCCAGTGGCAACACTGTTGGATAGTTTGCTTTGCTCACATATGCTCACTATAATAATTAGTCTTTTTTTCTTTTTGCTGCACATCTTGTTTTTCCCTAAGTGCAACCTACTTTTCACTTTGAAGTTAATTACTAATTAGCACCATATAGGAGAGCAGAAAGGACCATGGGAAGCTTTTCCAAATGTACACAATTATCCATTTCCATGATTTTGCTTATTACCAAACTTCTGCCTGCTCAAATGACAGGGCCACTAATGTTTTGGAAGTCCACACATGTGTTCCTAACCACAGGATCCTTTCCCCCAACTGTTACAACCATACACGTACGTGTCACTTATAAATATTTCAAGAATGTTAAATAATGAACTGTCAGGAGTGCAGTTCCTTGCAGTCACACTGCTCTGTTCATCGAGACCTTCTCTGACACCCAGGGTCCCCTGCAGCCCCCGAGGGGCTCCCAGGGAATCTGCAAAGGCAAATCCCTGCATCCCTCCCTGTCCTTGCTCACCTGTAACCCTGGAATCCCCACCCGTGTGTCCCAAGGCCCAGGTGTGGCCACCCCCACAGCCCTGGGCATGAGCTGTGGAGAGGCACCTGCACAAAGTGGCTTTAGTGGCACAAACACTCAGCCTAACATCAGTCAGGCAGCCCACTGGCAAGCACAGACAGACACTGAAGCTCAGGCCCTGCTGCACTGGCAGGGGATATTCCTGCTGTTAAAGCACTGGCACAAATTGAAGGAGCTGCACAGACCGGTACAGTTATTTAATAGACCTGAGTGTAGGGGTATGGACACAGAAAACGCACACCTCTGACACAGTCCTCAGCATGAGTGTGCAGGCTGAACATACAAATGGAAGCATCTCTAGCACAGGAATGTCTCTAGGAGCAAACACACAGCAACCACTTGGTCACATTCGAGTTTCCAATTCCATGGATATTGATCTGAAATCACTCACAGCACCAATCCACTCAAAGTCCTGCTCATTCCAGTGTCCCCCTGTCCCCCACTGTGTGGGGCTGAGTCTGCTGCACCCACCAAGTTCAGAGTGCCTGGAGGCTGCTGCACACCCAGCCCCAGCAGGTGCCTGCCCAAAGGGGTCCGAGGGGCCCCAGGGCTGCCAGAGGAGCAGCAGAGCTGAGAAGAGTCTTGGGCAGCAGAGATGGGCAGCCAGCACCAGGCTGAGACAACTCGAAACCCCCTGGCAGCCTCAAACTGAGGTTCCATGGACCCCTCCTGGATGACTCCAGCAAAAGCAAATGGCCAGGCTTTATGCCTTTACAGATACTTGTTAGAATTGTTCTGATTTGACAATTTTCAACGTTTCCACATGCCGAGAATGCCCTGAAGTGTGCCCTGAAGCGAGCCTGGATCCCCAAGGACAGGGAAGCCCCCAGGGCTCCTGGCACAGGGGGCACTGGGCATGCAGGAGGGCTCCCCTCCCCTGACGTGGGGTGGGGAAGATCCCAGGATAAAAGCCCTGCCCACGCGCAGGAGCAAGTGGTGCCTGGGGGAGGAGGGGAAGGTCAGTCACTCCAGTATTTCTCCGGTTTTCGAGAAAAACAAGCCAGGCAGCTGTGGAACAATCCTTGTGATCACTGTCTTCACCCTTCCAAAGGATTTCCCGAGCTGGCAAACACGAGCTGGTTTCAGCTGTCTGCTGCACGCTGAGGAGCTGCTCCAGTGAAATGTGACGGGTGATTGTGGTACCCACAGAGCAAACAGAGGGGTGACACCCAGCCGGCACAAAGCCACGGCCAGCTGAGTGCATGGTGCAGGACACAACACTGAGGAGCTGCAGAAAAAGCTCAGAGCAGAGTTTCCTCCCCATCCTGAGGCTGTTCTGAGGACGCGATGGGTGGGTCAGAGCTTGCACCGTCCTACAAAACAGCGACCAAACATCACAGAAAACGTGCTGAACTCGGAGCTACTGAGGCACTGCTGTGACATCTGCAAGGACAGGCCAGGGAAGCCGAGTGCTCCCAGGGCTCACCCGGTGCCACCAGAGCTGCCACATGCTGGGTAGGGCGAGCTGCTCCGCACGGAGGGGAGGGAGGGAGGGCGGAGGGGCTGTGAGAATTAGTGCCACAGCAAAGAGATTTATTTGCACGGGATTTGGGGAGCAGAAAACAACGCAGAAGCCGCCACCCAAAAGGATTTATCACCCCTTGACCAGCTACCCTCAGCAGACATTTAAGGAACGGATAAGGAATGGACCGAGGTGGTTCATGCTCTGTCCCTGACAGGCTCAGCCTGGGGACGGCTGGGGACAGTGGCTGACCCACGCCGGACTCACCTGCCGGGACCCGCGGCTCCTCTCGCCCCCATCAGCGGCTGCCAGGACACCCGGGCTCGGCCCGACGGGACCGTCCTTGCTCTGCTCCCCGGCTCCAGCAGCGCTCCCTGCACTCTCCGACACATCCCTCACCTCGCTCTCCCTCGTGTTTTCACAGGGGCTCGGCCGTTCACCCTCGGCCGTCACTCCTGCCTGCTCCATCCCGCCCCTGCCCCGCGCTGTCCCTGGCTCAGGGTGCCGGGTGCCCGGGCACAGCCCCTGGCCTGCTGTGGACTCTCTCCCCTTCGGTTCCACTCGCCCATCCCCACGGGCAGGGCTGCTCGGGGAGGTTTCTGCAGCCGGCTGTTCCCCCACTGACATCGTTCCAAGCACCCCTCCGTGCCCTGGGGACCCGAGCACCGCGCCCGACTCCCGCGGAGCCTCGTCCGGGCCCCCGGCCCCCGCCGGCACCGCTCTCCTTCCCTCGCACCCTCCTGCTGCCTCCCGCTTCTGCGCTCGCCCACCAGCCGCAGGTCCATCGGCCACCCCTTCCCCGTCACCCCCAGACTGCCCGACCGCCTGGGCTGTCACCTCCTGTGTCACTGCTGCCCCTGTCCCGCCCTGTGTCCCCCGCTCTGCTCCTCTCAGCCCCTCCTGTGCCAT
>VXBB01001400.1:147873-159049 GCA_013399915.1 Illadopsis cleaveri
CCCATCTCCATCCACTCCTCCCCTGACGCTTTCAACTGGGAAAACTCACTTGGGTTTACAAACCCTTCCCCTCCAGGCATTGCTTCTCCCGTTTCCATATCCCCCAGTGCTTCCCGGGGAGCCCCAGGCTTTCCCATAGCCTCTTTCCCTCCAGAAATGTCTTCTCCAACAGCCTCTCCTCTTCGAGGGCCGGCAGCTCTGGCAATCTCACCTGCTGTCCTGTCAGCATCCTGCACAGCCTCCTCTCCCTCTGACACAGCACCCACCACAGCGTCCTTCCCTGCAGACCCTCCCTGCCCCGGGGACTGCCCTGCCTCGGGCACTGCCTCACCCACCTCCTCCTCCTCTGCTGATGGCCCTACTGCTCCTTTCAGGCCTTCCTCTGCAGCCTCCTCCTCCTCCTCAGTGATCCCCCCAGCCCCCTCCTGCCCCCGGGACATGGCTCTGTCAGCCTCCCATCCTGGCAGTGCCCCAGCTGGCCCCTGTCCCCCAGCTGCTGCCTTTCCCACTGCGACCTCTCCGTCCACGCCCTCCACCAGCACCTCGTGCTCCCCAGGTGACACCTCTGTGCCCAGCCTCACTGCCTCCCCTGTCCCCTTTCCTCTGGGATGTTCCTCGGGTGTGGATTCCTCCAGCGCAGCCCCCGTGCCCGCCTGGGGCAGGGAATCCCCTGCCCGTGCAGCTCCTTCTCGGTTCTCTCTGCTGCCAGCCCCTCCCTCAGCAGCACCGTCCTGCTCCAGGGCTTGTCCCTGCCCTGTCCCCTGCCCTGTCCCCTGCCCTTGTCCCTGCCCTGTCCCCTGCCCTTCTCGTACTGCTCCTCCTGCTGCCTCCTGCACGTCAAGGCTTCTCTTCCCTTCTGCCAAGGAACTTCCATCTGGAGCTGTTGGGGAATAATCAAACATTGGTTTACTCAGCACCGTGTCAGTGTGACATGATTTACAGGGTTAGTGCTGAAGGTGCCACTTCTGCCCTGCAGTGAGGGACGCCAGCCTGGGCGCCCAAAGAGAACTTGCTGTGCCATTTCTGTCCTGCAATGAGGGACACCAGCCTGGGCACCCAGAGAGAACTTGCTGTGCTGCTGTGTCTTTAGTACTGCTGTTCTGGCATAAAGAATATAAGTAAAAATGTTGTGCAAGGCCAGTCATGCCTGCTCTGCCTCCCTTCCTACCTGCAGGGAGCTCGTGTGTGTGTGTAACACCTATGAGCTTGACAGTGACACTCAGAAAGTCAGGAATAGCTGGCAAATTGCTCATGTGAAATGTGCCCACAAAGGAGGAAGAACATTCAGCTTCCTGTGGATTCTGGAGTTACACCAGGGAATAATACAGGGTTGATTCCTGCCCCTGGGAACCAAGGCATTTCCCAAGGAGACAGCACACAACCTGGAAGCATGTGGAACCTCACTACATTCCTGCTTTCCACACCTATTTTCCTGACTCACAGTTTTTTCATGGCCTGGGTTCTTCTCCTAGAATCCTTTAACTGCCAGAAAAGCATTAATTGTACATGATTACAGATGCCAGCTAGTCATCACCTGATTTTTTACAAGTTAGGAAAGAAAAAAGCACAAGGAGACTTCAATAGCCAAAGGAAAGGAAAAGGGCAAACACTTCTGTTAAAGTACTTCAGGTGAGCAATTTAATCCTTGTCCCTGACTGACAGCCTATCTTACCTCCACTGGCATCGTGCTCTGTATTTGCTGCATTCTTTTCTTCCTCACTGGCACACAAATCACCAGGTTCAGGGTCAGAATTCACAGGATGATCATTTCCAGTTGCTTTTGCTATTTCCTCCTGGACTGGTTTGCAATCTTCAAAAACTGTGACAAAGAAAACAGGAAGCAAGAAAGAGAAACCATTAAAGAGCAAAAGGGGAGTAGAAGCCATCCAGCCATCTCAGCTTTAAAATGGTTTGAAATTAATTTCTGGATAAGTCTCCTCACACTTGAAACACTAGCAGAGAACCCCTGAGCCAGTGTTATGTTCTGAGTGGACACTGAGCTCACAGCAGCTCCAGCAAGTCCCTGAGCTGCACCATGGATGAGTACCAAGGCAAAAGCAGCAGCACAGACATGCAGAGCCATGCACAGGGACTGTACTCATCACCCCCTTCCTCACACCAAGGGGACTCTTCACTGCCATCCTCCACGTGCAGTGCCCTCCTTTCCCAAGGCACTGGAGGACATTTCTCCTCCTTATTCATGTTACTTTGTCCCAACTCAGTCTGTTTGAGTTCCCCATTAACCTCAGGATTGTCATGCTGCATTGCCGTTATGTTTTCATGAAAAATTCTAGTATCTTCCCTTGCTGTTAGAGCTTCTGGGTTTGCTTTTTCTGCTTCATCTATTCCTTTCTTTTCCAGTGCAGAAGTCTCCTGATTTTCCTCCATTCTGAGCAGTTTCTCCTCCCCATTCTCATTTCCATAGTGTGCATGTGCAGCACTATCAGACGTGCTTTTGATATTGCAGTCCTCTTTGCCATTCACATTGTCTGTCATCATGTCAGCATGAGGGTCAGTCCCAGTGCTGCACTGAGCACCCATGGATGAGACAGAGTCTGCAGGCCTCCTCTCTGAAAACAGCAAACTGAATTTAGTGTGTGTCACTAAACTTCTGCCTTCACCAAGCACTCACAAAGGGATGCAGTCCCATCCAACAGCATTCCCTGAACTACACCATCTGAGCATGCCGTGACAAATTCCAGTAAGTGTAAATAGAAGAACATTGCCCAGATGTATGAAGTATTAAAATTAAAGCCATTTAATGTGGAGGGTTTTTTCTGATAATGGAAATAAACCAGAGTAGTTCCATCAATCACACAGAAATACACCTCCAAATGCACCTCCAAGTACAGCTCAGACAGGGTTTAGCACAGACCAACAGCTCCATTTTTGATATGTCATTTTGATAAAAGACTTCAACCACAGCAACAATCCCTCAGTGCCCTTCTGTTAACTCATTGAATGTCAGAAAGATCTCCAAAACCACATGTGAACCCTTCAGGTGGAACTGGAGATGAAGTTCACTGTCTCCTCTAAGAAAACCTACAGACATCATCATATTAAATTCATAAATGAAAATTTGAGGGGGAAAAAAAGCAGTAATCCTTCATTTAACAGTGAGCTGACCAGCAGAGCTGACTGCTGCACAGCCTTGCTGCTGTCCACAATCTGCAAGGGTTCAAGAAGAGATTGGTTTAACTCAAGGCAGAAAAATCCAGTCAGGCTGAGTAAATAAGTGTCAGAACTATAGTCCATGCAGAAGTGCATGTTCTGAAAGACATGTTGCACCAAGAAACCTTTCAGCCCCAGTTTAAAGATTCCCACTCAGAGTACTACTCCTCCATCACAGGAAAATCCAGGTGGGTCCCTCTACAGACAGAGTCACAGAATCACAGAATCATAGAATCACGGAATAAGCTGAGTTGAAAGGGGCCCACAAGGATCAAGTCCAACTGCCAGCCCCGCACCATCACCTTTGCCTTCAGACAATCTATTTCTAGATCTCTGGCACAGCCAAATAAATCAGGGCCGTATCCAGGGCCACTAAAAGCAGCACTTTTAAAACCCAGGGGGGGCTGTCAGGTTTCCTGGGAGCCCTCAGGAGGTGCCAGGGGTCACAGATCCCCATTTGTGAGAGGCTGCTGACATGGAGGGTTGTCCTGCCAGGGTTCTCAGGGCCAGCCTGCTGCCAGGCTCCATCTCAGCACCTAAACAGCCCAGAAAGGTCCATGCTGTCACTGCCAGGAGGCTGCCTGCACTTCAGTGGCAGAATTAATAGCACATAAAACAGCTGTCTTTTACCATTTCAGTAGGAAGGGCACAGGATTGCCTGTGCAGGCTCAACGTACATACTGGGCACACACAAACTGTAAAACATCAGGTCAGCTTCTCCAAGCCTTGTTATGAACAAAACTAACCTTGTTGATCATCTTCAGAGCCCGTGTCATCAGAATGTCCATCACTTTCATCTTTCTCACTGTCAGAGGCCTCTATTGCCTTCTGGGATGAGGTTTCACTCTCCTTTCCATAGTCTAAATTATGGTTTTTATCATCTGAGGATGACTCTGACATTCCATTCATTCGATCACCAGTCTGTCCCTCTTCATTAACTTCTTCATCTGGTTCAAAATCATCATCATATTCTAAAACAGAAGAATCGTAGTGTGAGACAGGAAACAGAATTCACAATTAATAAAGTTCTTTTTAAGCAGATAGAAATTAACATCGTTAATCTCCTTTTGCCCTTGAATTTGCTCAGTCTTTTTAAAGCCATGAGGGAATCTAAGACAACAGATAGGAATTGTGAGAGCATATTATCGTAAAAAGGATTGTGTTCTTCATAGAGTAGCAAAAATGCAGCAAAACTACAAGTATGATTAATACATTAAAACAAAAAAATAAACAAAATTACCAGCCATGGAAAGTACTAGAAAAATTTAGAGTGGGGCAAACTCAGAAATTAAATGTAAGAATCTCTTATTACAGGAGAAAAACTGGTTGTGATGAAAAAAAAATACAAACAATTGAGAAAGCTTGAGAGAGGTAACATATTGTAGCACAAAGTAGGATAAATGTGTATTGACATGGCTAAATAGCAAAGAAGTGTCTTATAAGCTCAATGAATTTAATGAACTCCAGCCAAAGGGCACTGCAGAGGCATTCTGTTATCACACTGCCTCAACGTGCTCCTCCAGGGCCCAGGGGAAGAGCCAGCACAAGCAAAGCCTGCACAGAATTACCCCTCTCACATCCACACTCTGGATTCCAGGCAGGAACTCTCACATCCACACTCTGGATTCCAGGCAGGAACTCTCACATTCACACCCTGGATTCCAGGCAGGAACTCTCACATCCACACTCTGGGTTCCAGGCAGGAACTCTCACATCCACACTCTGGACTCCAGGCAGGCACTCTCACATCCACACTCTGGGTTCCAGGCAGGCAAGCTGTGACACCTGAGAGATCACAGAGGCAGCTGAGCTGGAAGGATCCACCAGAATCCCTGAGTCACAGCACTTTTCTGGCTCTCCAGGTGAAGACCCTCTTCATGCAGATGCATTGGAGAAGACTCCCCTTCCCCACCAAAGCTGTGCTGGGCACATCCCAGCACAGGGGTGTTGGTGGTTCCCACCCAAAATCCAGACACTGCACTGCTGCCATGGGCTCCCTGCCCACGCAGGGAACACTCCTGCACCAGGCCAGCTGTCCCTCGTGCCCATCATTCCTCACTTTGCAGATTTAATTGCTGCCCTCCTTTCCTTCCATCAGGGCTTTTAACACACTGAAGTGACAGAACACCATGGACAGAAATGAAGAGTTCCTGATGCAGAACCCGTTAGGCAAACAAACAATTACCAAGACAATGAGAACTAAGGGAAGAAGGAGATTTATTTTCCTGTATTAAAAATCAATTGCAGTGTTAGCAGTGAGGTCTCTTTAGGTAACTGTCAGAAGGGCAGTTCCTCCTGAAGGAAAAACGCTTCATTAATCCCAAACACACATCCAGAGGGATTAATAAGTGCCAGATGAGCAGCAACATCGCAGAACTGTGAAAGCAAAAATAGGAATAGGAAGTAGGAATTAAAATCTCTCTGTGAATGTGATGTGACACAGACATCACCACATCCTCTCCCATTTCTCATCCCCTGCTGATGTTTGGGAATACTGTACCACAGGGACTGGTGTCTGTCTGGCACTCCTCGTCCTCCTGACTGGATTGGTATTCTGATTCTTCTTCACTGGACTCCTCCATAGTCTGCAGTGTTTCCTCCACAGTCTCCACACTTGCTTCATGGCACGGTAGCATGACTGACATTGACTCTTCTGCTGCTTTCTGCTCAATGCAGTCACATGGGTGACAGTGCAGAGCATGTCCCCAGCAACACACGTGCTTGTGACAGCACCTAGGCCTCCTCTTCTTGGGAGGGCAGAGTTTTTTGTCCAGGCCCATCGCAACAATGCACCTATAAAACAACACGAATTGGGAAGTATCACATTTTCCTTCCTTTGAACAATGGAGGGCAGCAGACAGTGAGTTCAGCTTGTTGTTAGCAGTGGAACCCAGCACCCATCTGCCTCTGCACTGCCACCATGACCCACAAGGAGAGGCACCCTGAAATGCCAGAGAGCTCCCCTAAAACACAGGTGCAGTTCTTCCCTGAAGGACAGTAATGCTGCCTACACTCACAGGCAACAACTGACATACAAACAGAACCAAAATGATTACAAGTGCCCATTAATTTGAAGCTGCACCAAGCATTGGCTGTGAAGACAGAACCACTGAAAAGGGCAGATGAGCTGTGAGTCAGACGAGTTCTGGATCAGATCTTGCTGTAGCTCCCAGAAGTGTGATAACTGAGGGTTTGTGGGTAAGACTGGGGGTTCCTGAATTTATCTGCTGGGTCTAAGCACTGTGGAGGAAGAAAAAGCTTGAAAGTTAATAATTTTCTGTTTCTGTTCTGTTTACCTACCTAAAAGAAACCCAAACAAGATGGAAAACAAGGCATTTTGAATGAGCTATTGAGATTGCTCCTCTTGTATAAAATGGAATGCTATGCCCTCTCTCTCTCACAGGCAGGAGCTGCACAGAAACGCTGGACCTTGGCCAGCAGAAAGCTCTCAGAGCAAGGCTGACAGCGTGGCACAGAAATCACTGCAGCATCACCTCGTTGTGAGCCACTGCCCTGACCCACCAGGGACAATCAGTGGGACTTTTACTGGGAACCAGTGGGCATTCAGTGTATGTTACAGAGCAAAAAACAAACCCAAGTGCACTTGGCCTAAAGGGATGTGAAAATAGTTGTCATTTATGGGGAAAATCAGGTTAATGGAGATGGGTTTTAGTCATTAGATAAGGTCAGCTGGATTGATAAGAGGTAGGAAAAGAAAGATATCACTAAGAGTAAGAGGGAAAGGGGGGCAGAAACAGGAAGTAACTTAGGAATGAATTAATCAATTTTTGGACACTATATTAATTTCAGAAAATTCACTTCAAATCTTTCTAGAAATCACAAAAAGATGAGATTTGGGCATTTCCTAAAATCTGTAGCTACTGCATCCATTCTGAATTCAGATGCTTTTCACTCCTCTGAACATGCATTTATATAAATCATGTTCATTGTTAGACTGGAGCAAAAACTATGGTGCAATTAACTGGCTTTTTTTTTCTTAGAATTCAATCCTTATCTGAAGGAACAGATTACACCTCTGTGGAGAGTCTCTTATTCCAACTGCTTGCTACTCTTTTAAAAATTATTTATTAAAAGAACAAAAGATTTTAAATTATCCACATGCCCATAAGTTCACTTGTATGGCCTGAGTTAAAAATTACAGAAAATGAAGATTCTATGAAAATTAAAGCCTCTTGGCAGAATCTCAGCTGTTGGTCACAGCAGTGACCTTTGCCCAAGCCCAAGCCCTTTCTGCACACATTTAGTTTCTGAATCATGGCAAATACTCAGTGCTGCCTTATTCTGAAGCCAGAGGTATCACAACAGAACCTCACTTCAGAGGCAGAGCTGTTTAAAAATCAATTATCACAAAAAAAGCCTCTGGAAACCACAGCTAACAGAGCAGCATGCTCAGTGTTTGTTTCACAGCCACACGGGTGACACACGTGCCCCACCCCGGAGCCAGTGCCCCCTGCTCCAACACCAGCACTGTCCCCAGGCTGTGCACACCCCACGGGGAGGCTGAGGGGCCACGGGGAGCCTGGGATGTGACACCTGACAGGTAACCCCCCTCCTGCACCTCCCATGGGGCACTGAGAGCAGAGCAGGCTCCACAGAGCTGTGTGGAGCCAGAGAGATGAGAGGAGAGAAACAAGCTAGGAACTCTCCCCAGAGGAAGTCCCGGTGAGCAAAGTGTAATTTCTCCACACCTGTAGCAAGGAGGAGCTCCGGTGACATGGAGAACCCTGAAGTAGCTGTTTGTGCCTCGCAGCTGGGAACACCTCTGATATCTGTACTCACAGCAAGAGCTCAGCCTCTCAACCTGCAGCCCGTTGAGATAAAAGGTGAGGCTGAACGGGAAACCCAGGTGCCTCTTGGAGGTGAACTGGAAGGTATCTGCAATCACAGAAAGAAAGGGTTCAAAGAAAAATATTACACTTCACTGTCAGCCTGTTGCAGCTGCTCTATCTCAGCTGCACCAGCACAGCACCAGCCCTCTGTGGACAGGCACTGGGTTCTCAGCTCTGTTTAACAGCAGGTCAAACTCTCCCCCTCCACACACAGAGCCCTGGCTCTGCCAGCCCCAGAATCCTCAGGTGGGACAGCAAGGACGAGTGTCACACTGTCAGTCTGGCCACTCACTGCTACAGCAGGGCAAAGGCCAGAGCCTCCCAGCCATTTCCTGTGTCCATTTCCCAGAACAAAATTCATCTTGTACTGGTGTGATGGAATTGCACTCACATAAAAAGAGATGGGAACTGGCTCCCACTCTATACTTCTCCTTCTGGAATAACATTCACTGATGTATTTTAGCAATGCAGATGACCCCTTTTTAAGGACAGTTTATTACTACAACTGCTCTATTAACTATATATCTCTATAGAAAATTAACCTAAGCCACAAGTGTCTTGTTAAATCAATTGTCTAAATTCTTCTGCCATCATTGTAAAAGTAACTGTAACCTCACTTTCAACCATGGGACAGTAGATCCAGATTTAATGTGGAGGCAGATGGTATAAACATCCCTGCACATATCTTGACCAAGCTGAGGTGAAATCATTCTGATGTCAAGGCAAAGTTTTAGCAAAAACAATGTTGCCAGAATCAATAGGAACTCTCTGACTCCACCCTTACCTCCTTCCAACAGCTCGCCCTTGTAGACACAAATGTTTTCTGTTCCACAGTGTTGCTGATAGACTCTGATTTCATCCTTGTACTCTCGGTGAGACACATGTTTACTCTTCCCTCGGTAGACCATGGTGACAAAGGCGTTGCTGCATAACGGGGACTTGGGGTACCCTCTGGTATTCTGCAGCAGAAAATGCACAGAAATGCCTTCAGCTTCCAGCTCCAACAAGGGGAGAGAACAAAACTCACACCTGTGCAGCACACTCTTGAGACTTCCAGGCTCTTATAACAAGTGCTGAGCTGATAAAATTGGGAAGTGTTTGTAACATGCAGAGGGTCTGGGATATATTTCCAAGTGAAAACCCAGTGCATTGAATAGCCCTAAATTGCAGGGACCAGGTTTAATGACCCATGTCACCCCTCCCAGTCCTGCGTTCCCACAACTTTATTTACAGGAGTTAAAACTGGCTGGAGACAGTGAAGCTGATGCAGTGCTCATACTCTCAAGGCATTTCACAAACCCCTGAGATTCTGGTGCCACAGACAGGATCAGATTAATTGAAGTGGAAGGCTTTGAATGACAGTTGCTATAGGTTGTTGTTCAGCGCCTTTTTATTTTTTCCCCAGCTGATGAAAAACACCGAATGTTTTCGTTTACACAGACATGCATAACAATTACATATTTTTAATAGTTATACATTTTCTTTATGTAAAGTAGTCGTGCCCATCTTTCAGCACGAGGCAGACACCCCAGTGAGGGATGGAACACACCTGCACACGGACAGAGAGGACTCACCTTGATCAGCACCTGCTCGTTGAAGCCGGTGGTGGGGTAGAAGCGGGTGGCTGTGGAGGGCTCCGGCCGCAGCATCAGCGCCCGCCGGCGCCTCCTGCGCATCCGGGGCGGTGGCACCGGCACCAGGCACCGGTTGATGACGGGCAGCCGGTACGGGGACAGGCCAGCCCCCATGCACCCCACGGAATCCAGGAGCCTCAACTCATTCCTGTCCACCTGGAAAAGCATTTTAACCAAGTGGCACAGCTTTTGCAAAAGCAGCTCCCGGGCGCATGGATCTGGGCATGGTCTGACTGCTTGGTACATCGAGCAACGTGCATCCTTCTGAAACAGCTCCTTAACTCAGGGCCTGAAACTTTGCTCAGTGAAACATTTCTGGGCTAAACCCCTTTCTTTTAATTTGCAAGGCAACATTCATGCTGCTTGAAAATGTCACCCTCAGAGATACAGACAGCCCTGCACAGCAAGCCCTGGCTGCAGCCCCACCGGGGTCTCATCTCAGACAGAACCCTGCACAGCCCTGCAGCACTGCTGGCAGCTGGGAAGCACATCCCCAGAGCAGCCAGCAACAGAAACATCACTTGGCATCAGTTACACAAGATGTGCCTCAAAATGCTGCTTCCTCCTCTGAACAGAGATTCAATCCTCTTGCAGAATGACATGGACCACAGCCCTTAGGAGTAAGACATCACTAGAGAACAAGTTCTGTAAATGCTGCATGCTGTGGCTCTGAGTTCTGCACCATGTTCTCAGAACTGACATCTGATTTAGCTGTTCTGTCAGTTGTGAGCACTAAAGAAACCATTAAATCACCCATGATTTGAGTAGACATAAACAGGACCAACCAGCAAATTCTTGGAGAAAGAATCGTGACCATCCTGATGCACAGCAAACACAGATCAGAAGGGAGCTATTTACACAGTGTCTGCCAGCCACTGGTAGCAGGTCACAGTCCCACCCCAAAACCCTCTCACCCCATGGAACACATATCACAAATTACATTATGTACAGAAAAACAGGAAAGTCTAAATATCACTTGAAAGTAACTGCAAATATATCAAGGCCATGTTTGACTCTCATTCTCCCAGCCCACTTAGCATGATTTTATACTATAAAAGATAAGTCACCACATTTTTACTCACTGTGATCAAGAACTAGGCATTAGACCAGTGAGACAGTGTCTTGAAAATTGAGGGGGAGTGAAAAAAGACAGTTTAAATAAAAGTTGATGCCATTTGAAAGGGACGTTCCCTGTTGTATAGAGTTCTGGGAACTACAGTACTTAAACAATATTATCAAACTGTCCCAAAATTATATTATTTTTGAGAAGGAGGTACAGCCTCACCCCACGGGCAAAGTGCTGATCATGTTCCAGTGCATGGCACTTCTGTTTGGAAGCCTTTGGTACAGACCTTGCTGCAGCCCAGCCGGGAAGGGGCTGGAGGAGAGGGAGCTGCTGCATATTTCCTGGAGCTGTGTTTGGTCGCAAGGAACTCTGCAAAAGGAAAAAGCAAACAATGACAGAATCTCAGTGTACAGATTCCAGTGCAGAGCAGCACCACAAAAAAAAAAAAAAAAAAA
>VXBB01001400.1:184230-224844 GCA_013399915.1 Illadopsis cleaveri
CACTACTTTGGCACAGCTGCCACCTTTTAGCCTCTATCAAGCAGAGATATTTTTAAGTGAACTGCATTTTGTGTGTGTCGTTTACCCTCCCGTTGCCTTCTTCATGCTTTTTTCTTCTTTTTTTCTTCTTTTTTTCTTCTTTTTTTCTTTTTTCTTTTTTTTGGTTCTTTGGTTGGGTTTTTTTTGGTTTTTTGGGGGGTTTTTTGGTGGGGAGTAGCGGGGAGGGATAGATGTCTGTGAAAATATTGTGTGAACTTTACTTCCAAGAATGAAGTTGAAAGAAGGCAGCTGAAGCTGGCTCCATGTACATATCAGATCTGCAGTTTCATGAAAAATAGGGCTGAAGTAATTCGCTCAAGGACTAAAGTGAGCCACAAGCACTGATGGGTGTTTGGGTGCTGGAGTTGAGTTTAGTTTGCCTGAAACTCAGAGTTCAGCCAAGAATTTGTATTTATACTATTTATTTCCAGAAATTATCTGTTTTGCTAGCATATTGTGTTTTAGAGCTCCTCCCAAGTTGTCTCTAGGGGTATGAAGCACAGCTGGTGCCTGGAGACCCCAGGGGTCACCCTTGCCGCCAGCCCACACCTGGTGGTAGCCAGTGGAGCCTGTGCAGAAAAGACTGCAGAGCCCCACCGGGGCCACCCTGCTCCAGTCCAGCCACAGAACCCGGCAGACTGTGGGCTCAGGAGCACAGCAGCACATCTGCAGGAAGCCACAGGCATCAGCCTCATCCCTTTAATTGCTACGGCTCTGAAATTGCTGAGTTTTGCCTCATAGTCCATTTGCAGGCAGGAACTCTGGGTCAGCTAACTCAGTAAAACACACTTCCACGGGCCACTGGCACACCCCTACAACAATGGGAAATGGAAATTCACCAAATCCCCAACTCCAGTGGTGTGCTAAGCCCTGGGAGCACAGGGACCAGGCTGTGCCATGTAATGCCATGTAAATTATGTAACATATACCATGTAATGTGATGTGATGCTGCATTAGAAGGCTAGTGCTGTTGACTGTGTGGAAAAACAGGCAGTGAAAAAATAACAAAACTTATGTTTCCTGGTGCTGGAAACTGCAAAAGCAGCAGAACAGGTATTTAGTGCATGTCTGTAACTCACCTGCTCCTCAGACATGTTTTTCAAAGTGTCAGTTTGGAGGGTCTGGTGCCTCACCAACATCAGCCATGCCACCAGTTCATCTGGGTGGGACACAGAAGAAATTGGTCCCAGAAGTTTTGCGTCTCTAAGAACAGCCCATTAGGAGCCAGAGAGGGAACGGGTGCCAAAACCATCCCTGATGGGAAACTGGGGACAGAGGCAGCAATGGTCACAGGGCCAATTTGTCCCTGTCTTTTCAACATTTCCCTGGGGTATATCTGCTCATCTGACAAGAACCTTCCGTCTACTGAAAAAATGTTATACTTTGAACAGTCCTTGGTTAAAGTTTCAGCCCAATTGAAATCTTGGGGTAGATGCTGTGGTTATTTGTGTCAAACAATTATCTAGTATTGTTCCAAGGATTTCATTTTTCTGTATTTATATTTCAGGAGAGGTTGTGTTAAAAAGAAACACTGGAAAAGGTTGGCCAGTTGCTGTTACCCATCGGCTCACACAGAGACCTCTCCAGCTGTATTTTGTCAGCTCTGAGGAGTTTGCCAGTGGGGTGACTTGTCAGATCCACACATCTTGTGCGTTGGCCAGTTTTATGGTTTGAGGGGTGTTGCTCTGCAAGGGCTATGGGAGCAAAAGGAAATGGTCCATTTTTCACATGTCCCTCTTTTCCAAGATTATTCCCCTCCTTTTCCTTGCATCCAGCTGCTGTGGTTCCAGTCACCACAGTGGTTGGCCGGCACAGGACAGGCAAAATTCTCTCAGTCAGCCACAAGGTCCAGCAGCAGGAAGGGAAGGGTGTCTCACTTCCTCCCTGCAGCCTGGAGCTGGGCACGTTTGGGGTGCAGTGGTTGAGAGCTGTCACTTCCCATTATCAGCTACATCTCCTGCAGCTCCGGCAGCCCCCGCAGCAGAGGCTGCGCTGCAGGGTGGCAGCCTGTCACAGGGCTTCCAGGGAGAGGGATAACCATCTCAGTACTAACTTGACATCTATAAATTGATTACGTAAGTGGGCACTGGTGGTCCTTTCAAGTATGTTCCTTTTGTTTCGGCTTTACAGTAAAATTACCAGCAGCAGTTTACAATTAAGGGAAATAACAATAACTGCATATGCTTTCATCTGCACATACAATTACAATAAACTGCCTGCTTTAATAGGATTGTGAAAAATCTATGTTTGACCCCTACAAAAAAGTAAACATTCTTGTTCTGGATAGTATATCATTATCACAACAAAGGAAAACTCCTGAAATCTGATGATTTAAACATCTGGAGAATGTTAATCACTTCAAAATGACGGATGTTTTTTATTTCAGCTTTTGACAGACACACTCCTTTCATAGATAGATGATTATTTACATAAATTACATCACCAACGTGAAAAAAAATCCAAAATAACTTCAAAGGATAAAGAGCTTAATTAAAAGGAGGCTTTTGCATTTCTTCTGTTGTAGAACACAGAAAAAATAAAAGAATTTGCAAAGGGAAAATGAAACGCCACCATTTTAAACATTTTGCAGTTTGGCTGTTGGCTCTTCCCCTCTGTGCTTGGGCTGTGGGGGTGCCCTTTGGAGGAGGCTGATGTGCAGTAAGAGAACTGCAGGGGTGGCCCCACTGCCCCTGCCCCAGGGAACAGGGCGTGCTGTGGGATGGGCAGGCGGCCGAGGGGCAGCTCAACTCCTCGAGCATCTCTGCAAAGGTTTTGGTGCCACTCTGAGCAGTGTCTGCAGCTTCCACTGCTCTCTTACCATCAATTCCATACAATATAAAACCACTGACTTGAGCAAACTGTTCCTCACCAACTCAGATTTGTTTGGCTTCACATGTATAAGTAAGATAAATAATGTTAAATACATAACAAATACATAGTATGTTCTGTATAACATAACACGTTCCATTTACATAATGTGTTCTATTATAACATACAGATCTACAAAGAGCAGCACCAAGGTACTCATCAAGAGTGGGATTACGGGATCTGCATCCAGTCCTTCAGTCCTGTGCCTCAATGTCACTCATCAGGAAGCAAATTCAGCATCCTCCCCCCTGCCGTTGTGGATGATGAGAAGAGGCTCAGCTGCAAGCTTTCAGCTCCCAGCTACTTGTAAGACAACAATTTCCAAGAAGGTTGCAGGAATGAGTGAGAAGAACATGCAGGAGCATCTCACTGTGTGACATCTGCAGAGACCCAGGAGCCCTTTGGGTTCAGCTGAGTAACGCTGTGTTCACCACAGGTGGTCTGAAAGGCTGCTGCACGCTCAGTGCAGACCCAAAAGGATCCCTGTGCTGGTCTAATTCATAGCCACTGCTCCAGCCGAATTCCCTTGGCTCCAGAAAGGCTGGAATGGCCACAGTGCAGCAGGACCCTGTGCAGAGGCTCTGGGCCGTGGGGCTGTGCCCACCACGCTCAGCCAGACCTGGCGCAATTTAACTGATCCGCTACAATTTCCTCCTGCACGCTGAGCTGATCCCACATTGACCTCGGCCAATTTGTCCTCCTTCTGGCAGAAATGTCATCCAAAAGGAAGTTATTAAGTCAAGGAGGTAATTCTGCAAGAGCAGTCCACTGTATAAACAGAACTTGACCCGGGGTAATTTGTTTCGAGTCCCACACAAAGGTATGATCAATACATTTCAGGATCTAAATGTGCCAGTGAAGGCCAAAACATAAGAATTTTGGACAATACTTGTAAGGAGCTTTCTGCAGTACTAGAAACTGAGAAACAAGTGTAAAACAGCCTTTAGAATCTGAAGAGATTTGGTATCTGTATTTAGGAGAATAAACATCTGCAGACAGTAGAGTTTTGAGAGACAGTAGAGGCCTAAAGTTTTGCTAACCTAAACTCTTATTTAATTCCCTACCTAATGTATTAAACTACATTGATGTCCTCCCACTTAACAACATTACAAAGGGGACCATTTACTGTCTTTTTTCCTTACCCACCTAAAAATGGCTTAAAAATATTTTTAAAAAGGAGGCAACAAATGAAAAAAAAAATACAAATTCTTGCTCTCCAATGTAGAACAATGTAGAAAAAAAAAATTTGGAATGCAGTCAGAGGCCTGTCTTCCTTACTAATATTAAATTAATGTTTTGCTTAGCCTAAAGCAATTTCCAGTTCTCAACACATCCATGAACACAAACCATCAGCTTTTCTTACACTGGGTGCACACACAGACACCCAACAGCTGGTGGGAACCTGCTGCCCCCAGCCCCTGCAGCGGCCAGTCCTGCCCAGGCACAACCCCTGGGTCCCGGCCAGGACCCTCCACCCTGGGCAGGATGGTCGCCACAGTTCCCCTCTGACATGCCATGGGCTGGACACCCTTCTAGGCTGGTTCTAGGGAAGAGCCCAGGAGTGTGAAGGCAGGGAAATCACCGAGCTGAGTCTGCAAAGAGCAGCTGGGAACAGCCCCCGATTTGGGGCAGGAGGTGTGAGGGATGTTTTGCAGGCAGAAGACAGCTCATGTTCTAGTTTTTGGTAGAAATATAGGCAATGCTGTCACAGTTTCAAGAACCAACGGAGCATAGAGAACTAATGCCACAGTTTCTGCATCATCAAACCCTTTCCTGCTGTGCAAAGGTAAGAAATGGTTAATTGTATTTGTATTGAGAATGCATGTCTTCCCAAGCTATGAAAAGCAGCTCCTTTTCTTGCCTGGTATTTACACTTACATTAAATAACTCACTTTCTAGAAATACCAGCATTTGAAGTTTAGGGACCTTCACAGTATCAAATATTTCCTTGATGCCTGCACCTGGACCCAGATGAGCTCATTGTATACAACCACAGCCACACTCAAATGTGCTGCCTACTCAGTTTGTTTTCACCAGTGAAACATGGATTTATGTCTCCAGCAAACACAGAATCTGCTTTTTGTTCTTGCTCTTGTCACCCAAAAGGGATCTCACAACATATTGTATATTATCAACTTACTTGAAAATTAGTTATCCTAACAGGAATGAAAAGAGAACTCAGTTTATTCACTTCTGATCACCACATCACTTTTGGGTCCCCCCCCACCAGCTAGAAAGGCTTCTTCATATTTTGTGCCAGAAAAGTGAGTCTGTTTCTTGGCATTATTTGTGCATTCTTCCCTCCTTCCACATATTTCCACTTGAAATTTCAAATTCTTTTCACAAAGGGTTTACTTTGTCTGCTGAAGCCAAAAAAATCCTGTTTCCTGCCTAAACTTTATTCCTGACACAATGCAATGAGCAGTTGCATTTGGGGTCTGCTTCTGCTGGGAAAAAACAAACAAACAAACCTGCCCTTGAGGCTTGAAGTGAATTAAAAATAGACCCTGAGCAGTCCCCAGGCTTATTCAGACCCCTCCTGGGACTCTTCCCTCCACTGGCAGCACAGTCTGGGGCCTGGAGGAATACCCAAGTGAAAAACTGATCTCCTGCAGAGTTAAATAGCAAAAAAAACCCCAAGTAGCAAGGGTGAAAATAAAGTTATGAAATAATTTTGTACAATGCAAATGTAAAATGAGATGTATGAAAATTAAAAATTACAAGAAACTGAACACAGGTTCCTGCTTATATAGCTGAATCCCAAGTCCTCTATTTTATTTGGTTGTCACATAAAGTCATGTTACTTTCAGTGAGTTTCATATCAGACATTCCTCAGATTCTTCTTGCAGCTGATAGAACCCATCAGTTCTTCATACTATTATCATAATAATTGTTTGGAATTATCATTACTATTATGTATGCAGAGAATAGAAAATTAAAGTAGCACACAGATCAAATGGGAAAATGCATTTTAAAAGACCAGAACTCAAATCTAAAGTGACAGGCACAACAACATGACCTCTCTGTGGAAAAGATGTGGGTCTTCTTCACAGCTTTGGATGAGGCACTCCAGAAGATTGTTCATCAGTTTGCATTTTAATACAAGCTCAAAATATTAAAATTAGAGCTGGATGAAAAGTGCTCAGCCAAATAATTCCAGTTCTATCTGTTTCAGAGCACAAGCCCTTCTGTTCCCTTTCTGCTACCTCAGTGTCAGCCGCAGGCAAGGTGACAATGGTGCCACCCAGCCAGGGCCCAGGGGGTCCCGCAGAGTTTTACATCCTTCTCCAGCTGCAGCACAGCCAGAGAACCCACTGCTGCAGCACAGCTGGTGAGGAGCCTGGGATCTCCTGGCACCAGTTGGTTACAACCCTGGACCTAGGTCAGAAAAAGGATTAAGGGAAAAACCAAAGGAGGAAATTTCACAAACAAATATTTCTTTCTTTTCCAAACCTTAGTGACCTTTTGTCTGACAGTAACAAGGATGGTTCTGAATTCTTCTGCTGTATTAGCAGCTTAATTACATGTGCCACAAACACACAAACATGACACACCTGTCCAAGTTACCAGGTCACAATCTGGAGCAAGTTACGCTTCCAATGAGCCTGAGTCTGGCATGGATATCAAAACACTTCTGCTTGGGTCAGTCCTCGAGCAAATTGAGGAGAGAGGACATTTTCCAATGGGACACTAAGGCTTAGTAATTTGATGGACAATGCACAATTGGAGCAAGCAAAAGTAAACTGCAAGAAGAGTTTCCTGGGCACATAAATAAACATACCTGCTAACACAAGCCATTTTGTCACGGCAAGTGCAGCAGGCAACGAGCCATTGCACTGCTTCATTCCTGCCATAGGGAGCACTGAGGCCTCTGGGGATTTAACCAAACAAGCTCCTGATGAAAGTGCAAGTAAAAGAGAGTAAAACAGGTTTGTAATTGTAGTTGAGGCCCTCGACTTGAGAGAATTGATCTCTGTCTTTTGCTTTCCAGTAGATTCTCTGTGTGACTTAAATATATGTCCCATTTTGCCCAAAGCAAATGACAGTTGCCCTTGTAACATGAGCTTTATCCTCAGACAGTGACTGTAGTGTGCCCAAAGCAGCAGGTGAAGCACCTGCTGGTAACTCACAGTACCAAACACCTTTGTCTCTCGCATTTCTCCTGCACTGCCCAATGGTCTGTGGAGCTGCATCCAGAGCAGAGCCTCAGGGACATCTCTGCAAGCATCAGCCACCAAAATTTGTCAAGGGGGTCTTTGAGGCAGGCTACAAAGCCTACCCAAATAGCAGTCTTGTTTGAGGGTGGCTCAGCCTGTGCTGTGGGTCCCTGGTGCCAGCAGTGATGGAGCCCTGTGGGTGCCAGCTGTGCCACTGGAAACAGACCTGTGCATCTGTGTGCAGAGCCAGCCCCAGAGAAACCTCCAGACAGACATGCAAATGCTGGGTTTGAGCTGCTGATGCTCAAACCAAACTCTGCAATCCATTATTACTCACTGCAATCCATTATTACTCACTGCAGATGGAAACAGCGTAAGCTTACACTTTTCACACCACATTTTGATTCAATACCAGCCAAAGACCAGAGCCAAAATTCTGTCAAGACTCTGTTCTTTTTAGTTTTGATTCCTTGAGAAAGAATCTGAGGGAACAACAAGACTAGTACTCCTTAACCTAATTAAAAACTTATGCCCTCTTACAAATGAATAGGAGAGATATAGACAGTGAAAGGAAATGTCATCAAAATCCCAGGGTTCCAACAGTCACAGGGATGTGAGCAATCCTCTGGTAACCCTATAGCTGCATCAAAAGCAGCCAGTGAGCCCCGGGCAGTATTGCCAAGATGATTACTCAGTTCCTCTTGCAAGTTTACATCCAGCTTCATGTCTCGCGTGCCCCGCGCTCCACATTCTGCAACAGGTAAAAGGAAACTAAGCCATGTGTTCCTGTTTTAATTACAAATCCAACCCTTTCAACTCATTCCTGGATGACTTAATCATGCTGGGAGACTGAGCAAAGCTGACAGGTGAATGTGAGTATAAGGAGCACACGATTGTTAATCTAAACCTTTCCTCTGCGATGGGGGACCATGGACTCCCCCACAACTGGCAGAAGTGAAACCCTCAGGGGCCTCAGGGAGGACTGGTGTGGTTGCAAGGCTCAGATAAAAACTCCCCATCTCTGGTATATTTTCCTTTGTAAAACCCCTAAGAAATGCAGTTGTGAGCCATTTTGCAGAAAATGAATGGAGGCATGCCAAGGGACTGAGCAATTTACTCAAGGGCACAGAGATGTCACAGGTGCCACAGCAGGGGACTGAATTTTCATGTCTGGGGCCTTGGCCTTCTTTGCCAAACACAAAGGCACTCTCCACACCAAATCCATGCCCAAAGGCATGTGCCATCCAGCAAGAACCAAGAGAACAGCAGAGGCATGGAGTGTTTAAAGTCACTTGCCAGCTGTAACCACACATGGCTCAGCATGGACTGCCCTGTGCCCAGCACGGTATCATGGTGAGTGAGCAGAGCTCCCTCTGAAGCAGGACTATGGCAAGAAAAGCAAAGGGAGATTTGGCTTTATTCAGGATTTTCCTTCCAACATCCATTGCCACATACACCATAACACTCAGTACCCAACTGAGATCTCCTAGCAGACTGATGATGGAACATTCCAGGCCCTTCTCAGCCCTTGGGATGATAGCAGATGGCTCTGTACTTCACCACTCAGATGAAAGCCCATGGGTTCAGAGGTATTTCATCTCTCTGCAGCATGTCTCAGCTTTTTCTTTACCAATGATGATTATTCAATAAAAGTTTGTAACTGCAGCTTCATCTCCACAATATAAATCAGTTTTAACTGCGCAGTCTAAGTATGTGAGTGTTCTGGCAACCAATTGAAAACAGATAGGGTCCTACTCACAGCTCCATGGCAGTGAAAACCATGACAAGCTGGGGAAGGTATGTTCAGAAAGGAAAATCTCACACCAGTGCTCATATGGAAATGATTTTTTCAAAACTCTGTGGTATTACAAACCCAGCCCAATAAACAGCAAGGTCACAGTAGCATTGTTCATCATGGCATCTCCTGTAAAATTCAACTTATTCAGCATTTTTGACTGTCAAGACTCTATTTGCTCTTCAGTGTTAAAAGTTAACAGCTGAACAAGAGTCATCTTCACCACTACGAATTATTTCTAAAGGTTCTCGAACTCAGGAATTAAGCTACACACTCCTGAGTGGTGGAAACTCACTTATAAAAAACCTGCCTAGGTACCCACATGGAACATTGCATACTTGCTACTTTTAGTAACAAAAAATAACAACTTTATTAGTGAACCCCAAGCCTGCCAGTGCTTAAGAACTCTTTGGACAAAGCTCTCAGATATATGGTTTAAGTTTCCAGTTGTTCTGTGTGGAGTGAGGAGTTGGACTCAAGGGTTCTCATGGGTCCATTTCAGCTCAGGATATTCCATGATTCTATGCATGTTGTTGGGCGAAGACCAAAGCACCCATGACAATATGTTCCAAAGTCATGCAAACGTGTCAGTCTACAGAAGTCTTCTTGAGAACCTGTGTGGGCTGCACTGGATGTGTCTGTGGATGGAGAAAAAGCCATGATCAAACACATGCATTTAACTTTAGAGGCGGGAACAATCACACAAAAAAATCCTGAGTGAAGGTTAAATTTGGTCCACTTGGAGATTTCATTAATCCAATGTAGTGATGAGCAAAGTGGCCCAAGTATAAGATGTCTCTACCCAGTCACCCAGCTCTGAGTAAAGGCTGACCAGCTTTGAGTGGCTTGGAGGATCCAGAGGCTGGCTGGGTTTCCTGGCAGTCATCAGAGGGGCAGGCAAGGAGGGACAAGCATTCCTGTGCTCAGGGTACTCCAGCTCCTTGCACAGGCAAAATTTTTCAGCTGTTGCTGTGCCAACAATCCTTTTGGCTTTCATACCCTTATAGAAGACACTTTATCTGTTTTCAGTGGTTCCTAATCCAGGAGAGGAATCGAACATCTGCTTAAACACCCACTGAAGTCCCATGGAAGCAGAGAGAAGTTTAGGAATCAGTGCCAAAATGAGGAGAATTATTTCAGTGGTTTGGGAAACAGTGTTGTGGTTTTGCTCTTCCCTCCTTTGCCCTGAGCTGTCTGCTCTCATCCCAGCACCAGGCCACCCTCTGAGCCAGCAAGGCTGTATGCCACTGCCAGAACAACAGGGCTCCAAAACCCAGCTCATGGACCTTCACCAGCAGCCCCACAGGTGTCACTTCAGTGCTTCACTGTGCTTTTATCACAAACTATATCAGCCCTGCTGGCTCTGGATATGCATTTTTTTGTCCTGAAATGTACCTCTGCCATCCAATTGTTTACTAAATAGTTAGCCTAAATTTGGTCTTTGAGTAGTTGTAGCTTTTGGGGGTGAGTGAGGGTTTCTAACAGCTCATTCCTGTCCTCCCACTGACATGCATAATGAAACATGGGCCAAGAAAGGGAATAAGCCAGGGATCTACAGCACTGAGGTGGGCCAGGCTGAGCACCCTCCAGAGACAAAGCCCCACAGTGCTGTGGACACTCAGGGATCCATCAGTTCTTCCCCATATGTTGTAGCAAGCACTTACACGTCCCACTAAGGGGCTGTGTTCACTGATAAATACCAGATTGCCTCAACATGGCTGTTCTGGGACTTAAGTTTCTCAAAAAATGCAGCTTTTATTGAAGATAATTAAGCATTGTTTTCTTTGGTGTGAGTCACTGAACTGCATCATGTTCTGCCTTTGCATTTTGGATGATCAGTATGATGATGCTGGGAAAATACAATAATTTGGATTACCTCAGCAAGAGCAAGGGCAACAAGTTCTGATCTTAAATTTCACAATGCACATCTATTACTACTCCCACATTAACAAAGCAGAGCCCTGAACACGTTCATTTTTTACCCATGCTCCTTGGGAATATTGGAATAGCTATTGTTCCACCCCAGTTCTTAGATACTGCAGCTCTGCAGTTTACCAGCTCAAGCCAAATTCGTACTGACTTCAGGAAACTATTAGAATATTTCAGCCAATTTTCCTCCAGCAAGAAGTAATCACTTGGGAACAGAAAGGATTAAACTCCATCTTCCATGGGGTCTAAGCGGTTTTTTAGGCACTTTTTCAGGAACACCACACTGGAGAAGCCAAGATTCATAGTCAGCCTAGTAAAAGATTTTGCATCACCAGTAAAAGGCTTTGGAAGTGAACCAAGACTTTGCTGCCGTTTTTTAGTCAATGGAGCCAAATCTTTGTCACCTGTGCAGCAGTGGGGACAGGATTTGCCTCCGGCCACTCATGGGGAGCAGACACTCTGAATTTGGGGCTCATCCACCTCACACACAAAGGCAGTGCCCAGTTCACATCAGAAATGCTTCTGGCACAGTGATGTAGAGGTGTTATGCCAAAGCTGTTGCATAAATTACTTGGCTTTGTTTTCTATTACAATTGCAGGCTAATTCCCAGGCAAAAGTGAGCACTGGACTGTAGGCACACTAGAGTCCACCTCCCTCCCATCAAAAGCTGCCCAAAAGTCAATTTTTACTTGGTGGAATTTCTATTAATTTCAAGGTCTTGTGCCTATTGCAAAGGTAAAAATCTGCCAATTAAGAATTAAAAAGTGTTGGGCATCAGGCATTATCAATTATCAAATTATCAATATTATTGTATTATTTCAGAGCCTCAGAGGCTCTGCTGAAGCATTTTCTTGTGATCTGTAAATAAATGTTTCATTCCCTGAGAAAAAAGACTCTCACTTTGGTTGCTAAATATAGCTTAGGCCTATAAAACCTGTTCAAAATACACTAAATCCAAAATAATAAAGCAGTAGATTTGATTCCACTTCCATACAGATTTTCTGAAATTTCTGTGGCCTGATCTCCAGCTGGTAAAAGAGGACCACAACCATCTGTGTGAGAAGAATCTACTCCACGATGGGACAATCAGCTGTACCTAAGACAAGAGGACTATTGTTCTGTTTTCAGCACAGGTAAGAGCTCACAGCTCACAGCAGTACAAGACTTGTGAGCATCTCTGTTCCCAGCTGAGGCAGCTGTCAGAGCACTGCTGTGGGAAGATTCAGTCCTAGTTCCTTTGTCTTGCACGTTTAGATTTCAGAAGCCTTCAGGGCTTAACAAGTCCTTGAAACACTTGGCCAATTGTTTTATTTTTTCTTCCATGTAATTAGAAAATAGAGACTGAAATCGGGAATAGTCTTCCAGAAAAAAAAATTACAGTTTTTCTTAATGATTATAAAAATATGAAGATATATAGAAGAGTTAGATTTCATATGGAAAATTATTAATTCTCTCTAAAACTTGATTACCTAAACAAAATACATCTCTGTGACAAAGCTTTCCAAAGGAGTCCAATTAGTTTCTACAAGATAAAATCACAAGAATTTCTCAAGAGATTGGTTTCTAAACCATTTTTATTCTAAACTCATTTTTATTCCTAATAGCTGCAATAAATTATTTTTGCCACTTTCTGAGTTACAGACTTCCACAAAATGACCAAGCCATACTACTGGAATAAAACACTTTAAAGCTTACCATTCTTACGAAGCATTTTGATCATGTTATTCAATTGAACTTAAAGATTAAAAAAAAAAAATCATGAGGGAAATTCTTGCGTGGAAGAATATCCATATTCACCTGGTGTCACTTTTTGTTTTTGTCTTGAGTTAAAGCTTTACTCATTGACTTGAAACAATGCACTCAAACTTTTAACATATGTGAGCTGAATTTAACTCTGTGTCCTGGCAGCATCCCTAGTAAGGTGTTACCCAGTATCTTATTTTGCTTTCACAGATATACAACAACTTAGAGCTCCATAGACAATGCTGGTGCCTCTGAAATAGTCCAGATATATTTAAATTTGCATTAAAACACAAATATCAGGCTGCCACAGCCTTACAAAGGGTGACCATATTGCCAGCATTTACATCAATACCCCAGAGTAAATATTGGGATGTTCTTCTGTGATGAAGGAAGGTGCAAAAAGAAAGGACAAATGGGTCATCAATTACTATATAAGATGCTGGATTTTCTTGGAGATGTGTGACTGTGCAAAGGCCATTTGTCAGTAGGAGGGACTTTGGAAGAGCACCCCTCTTACCACCATGTGGTTTGAGTATGAACTTTGAAGGTCTACAGGGTATGGTGCACAGCCTCTGCCAGGGGACAAAATGAATCCTGGCAGTGTAACCTGATGTTCTGGATACCCCTCTGCCTCTTCACTCCCTAAACCACAAGCCAGGATTACATTCCTGGCTCAGTGTTGCCTTGGTCACACACAGGTCCCTGTCACATAAGTCCTCACTAACAGCAGTGTCCAAAACAGTCTCACAGCCCCCTGAATTTAAAGAAGGAGATGATTTTTGAAGTGTCGTGGCATCTCACAAAAACAACTAATTGTTGTCAGCATTGGATATTCTATTGTATTTTCCAAGCCTTGAGAAAGATCTCCAATAGTTTCGGTGAAAATTCCCTGAAGTGCACGTCTGATGGCAGAGAAATGTAGTTTAAACACTGTTAACTGATCACACATCATTTGTGAGAACTCTAGATTAAGTGATAGGGCACTCCTTGCTAAATGAAAGCCAGCTTCTGCCAATAACCATAAGTATGACTGTGCAAGTGTTTAGTGCAGATCGCAGTAGCTAAAAGGAGAAAAACCAGGAAAAAAGGGGAATCCCCCCCAAACTCCCCTGCAGGGGCATCAGCACCTCCTGCTCCTCTGGCTCTGCTCTCCAGCCAGGGTTCCACCAAGGCAGTGTGCAATTCCACAGCAGAGCACCTCTGTGCCAGCACTAACCCAGGGGCACAGCACCAGCATCTGAGCCTGCACACACAAAACTCTCACTCCAAAACGCTCATTTCAGTTTTCATTGACATGGCAAAAAGCCACAATATAACACAACACGCTAAGGAAGCCAAAAGAAGTATCCACAGAAAAGATTTGCAAGATAATTTTGACTCATGGCAAAACTGAAGAAAATCCCAACTCCCACAGTACGAATACCAGATCTAGAAATAAATTTCTATCTCTGTGCACATGCTCTCTATACTTATACTGCTTGCCAAGTGTTTTTAGAGAAACGTTTATATAAAAAAATGTGCTGATTCATCAACAGTAGTTTTGTATGTAGGAGAAAAGGTCAGTTATGAAAAACTGACAGTTTCAATATCCAATCCAAAATCCAATTTGAGAAGTCTAAATTACAGTTCCAAGTTTTTATTCAAAGTCAGTCTTTTAGTATGAAAAACGGATCATTTTTTCACAAATTTCAAAAATGTGAAACAAACAAAAAAAAAAAAGGAAATTCAGACCAAAATATTTTAAAATATTCTAAGCAAGCAGTTACAACCGACTCCCTTAATTTTGGTATTTTCAGTTCTTCCTCACATCTAAACGGTACACGCAGTAATATGGATAGTGGTCTTAAGTCTTTTCTCATTATTTTTTCCCTGCAGCACCCCTCTAAGTACTATCCGTAGATGCCAGAGCTTCCTATCAGCATGATTCAGACCGACACAGAGGGCTCACCTCGCAGGGAGTCGAGTCCAACACACCGAGGCACCCCGGGAAGTGACAGGTGTGAGGACCTGCTCCGACAAACATTTCCCATTGCAGCGTCCCTTAGCCTCTGCTAATGCTCCATCACAGCGTGGCACGGCGGGGCAGCCCTCTGAAACCGCCTTTGGCTCTAAAATTAATTTCGGAGCTCATTTGACTCACCCCAAGTGTTCATTTTGCTCACTGAGTAGCAGCCGCAAGCCAGCGATCATTAATTAATGAACACCGTCTCCTTTCTGCCGTTCCCGCGGGGAGCGCGGGGGGCGGCCGGGCTCGCAGGGACCCTCTCCGCCCTCTCTGCCCTCCCTGTCCGGGGTGTCCCTGCAGTGGCCGCGGCCGCCGGGACCCGGCTGAGGGCTGGGACAGACTCCTCTTCGTCCCGCGGTGCTGCCCGGGATGAAGGCTGCCAGCCCCGGCGAGCCTGCCCCGCCAGCACAGCCTTCTGCTGTCCCTCGGGGCTCGCCGGAGGGGACACAGGCACCTCTGGGACCTTCATCACAGAGCTGAGCACACAGAGTAATCTACAGCTCCACAAAACTGCACCGAGTTACTGAGCACCGTGTGCTGCGTGCTGTCCTGAGCCACCAGCAGCAGCAGCAACCCAAGGACAGAAGCCTAGACTGGACTGCAATTTGCTTCTTCATTTTATCAAGAACTAACTCCTAATCAAGCTTTCCTGTAACTCCCCACTAAAACAACACCATGGAGGGTCTAACAGCATTTGCCAAAGTTTCTTTCTACAATTTTATTTTAAACGAAACAAAACGTGAAAGTTGCGTGGGATACGAGTTGCACTTCTCAGTTTTCAAGGCAATTAAATTCTTCTGCTTTAAAATCCCCAGGTTTTTTTACTCAGCAGAGCAGAGAAAATCTCTCTGTTCACGGGGAAAGTGACGACTGGGATTTACTTGCTCTCATTGTGAGGCACCCCACTGCTAAAGCACTCCTCCCACCCTGACCACGCACCTGGGAAGGGCTCTCCCACGCTCCACGTACTGAAACATGTCCTTGGCTTCCCACAACCATCAGTACCAAATGTCAGAAAAAAACACGTGAAGGAATTAAATTAACAAAGGCAGTACTATAGATAGGGTTCTTAATACATAAGATAAGCTTTCATACTTTTAACAAACATTTTACTTCCAAAGGACAGCAATCTGGGCAGCCCAGAACATTATGTCGGGGAAATCGACAACAGAAGAATCATAAAGTTTAAAAGTCTCTCTTAATCAATGATGAATTTAGTACTTGTTGCTACAATTACAAAGATAATAGTTCCTTTATGTCAGTGCCTTTGGTTTTGCAGCTGTAAAATAGCTTTGAATTCAGCATTTCAAGTAACAGAAATTAATAGGAGGTCATTTCTACCAGAGAAATTTTAGGGGCCCATCCTCTCTAATCATCATTAAAAACTAAATCCACAGGAGAAGAGGCACTTTACTGATTGTCAAGTGGAAGCTATTATTCATTTGATGAAGCTCTTGGCACTGTGCCATTTATTCTGCTGTAGAGCCTGCTGGTTGCTCTACTTCATCTCATGCAATCAAGGTTGTTTCTGCCTGCCAAGAGTTATTTATAGAGTAGGGGAAAAAAATAGCAATATGTTCTCTTGCTTCAAAAGCAAGTTTCAAACTTTCTAAGTGAACAACTGCCTCCCTTCTCCATAGTGACATTCTTCTTTTTGACCCACACTTGTACAAAAACAAAAGCACTTTTCTAGATTTCATCTTTCTTGAAACATGAAAACAATTCCCATGTCATGGACATTTTCATTGAGAAATGACCTGATTTTCTCCATAGAAAAAATAAGATTCTGCATAGGCAGACAGTTATGGCAGCAGGCAGCCAGATCCCCCGTGTGCCACCCTTCTCTGCCCAACAGTGCAGAAATGACCTTCCCTGAGGGTCACCTCCTTCACTGGTGCCACTCACCTGGACCTGCAGAGTAGGGAAATCTTGTTGGTGATGGGGACACTTTTCCTGTCTTTGCTGAGCTGCCAGGATGAGGAGGCAGCCAAGGATGAGGGGTGATTAATTTCTATCCCAAAGTTTGATTCTCCAGGTCCAGATCACGTACAATCCCCAGACCCAGGCGGAGTGGGCTGCAGTGCTGTAGAAGGCCTTTATATCCACTCTGATGTGTAAATGACCATAAATGCCTAAACAAAATATTAAAGTCTGTTGTTTACCTCAAGGCCAGTCTAAATTAGGAATCCTGACATTCTTGAACTGAAATATATAAAATCAGAAACAGTCTTTAAAGTGAATGCAGTAAAACCCCACTAGTGTTGAGTTTATAGATAAAACCATGAACCAACTCTTTATGCTTTTTGTAGTTTTTAAGAGTAGCCCCAAATAAAGCTCCGAATAAACATCTGAAAAGTGGGGAAAGTAAATTTCCTGTATGGTAAGACTAGAAGTCTTAAAAACGTTTGGGAAGCAAAACTATCGAAATGCAGTTGAGTAATATTCAATTCTGGTTTATTAATCTCTGTGAAACACAAAGTAAAACATGGTCATCTCCATTCCAGAATATATTGCTAACCCTCCATTTCCAGAGCTATTAACCAGTTTATTTAAACAGACATGGTTATTTCAAGTTTACTCATTGCAGTTCTGATACCTTTGCTAACACAAAGTAGCACCTTTTTTTGTGGGTGTTTTCCCTGACATCACACAATTATTTCCTGAACTATCCTACTCCGCCTTAGGACTCCAAACATAATAAACATAGCACAGTCCCTGCATCAGTCTCCTTCACCCCTAGACCAAACCAACTCTTCCCTAATAAAGTCCATAATAAAGTCCCTCTAGTATCTGACTTAGGGATGTCAGAGCAAAGGCAAGGGCAGGCATGTGCAAACAGCAAGGGATGCAGGCAGTGGCTCTGCCAGTAACCACAGAATCATTTGGGCTGGAAACGCCCTCCCAGACCTCTGAGTCCAAGCATTCCCCAGCACCACCGAGGCCACTAACCCCTGTCCCCAGATGCCACATCCACATGGCTTTTAAATTCCTCCGGGAACAGGGACTCCTCAAATGCCCATGGCTGACAAATTTCTTGTTTGGTTTGCAAACTTTTTCTGGATGCTAACAAAGATGATTAAACTAGCCCTGTTTCTAAGCTTTTATTATTTTTATTATCATCTTTTCATGAACCCCATAGACCAAAAAGCAGAAATTTTAATTTAGATCATCATTTCCCAAGTAAAGTACCAACGAAATGCAGAAATGGAATGGGTTCTATTCCCTTCTTTCTGACCAATATAAAATTTGCTATAGTTTAGTCAAACAGAATTCATAAGACATACAAAGAGCTACTTGTATACAACTGCTACGGAGAGACTATCAGGAAATCCCTTGAGTAAAGAAAATGCTGAGTATTTGTTAGCCAGTTTCCTAGGGATTTTATACATAATAAGCAAAGTACATTAGGAGCTCTTGATTTAACAAAAAACCCTGAATTATGCATTTGTGTAAGGACAAGTATTGTAGGAAACCTTTCACAAGTATGCAAATTTTATGTAAAATACAGTTTGCATATGGCATAATACCCATCCCCCAAATAAAACATAGTATAATTTCAAGGAAGAATTTTCAGCACAGCGAGCTTGATCAAGAAAACACAGTTTTCTAAAATAACCAGCAAAGCTATTGTTAAAACTGAGATGTGAAAAAAAAAGATGCATAAATCACTGGAAAATCATGTGTGCTTTGAGGATTATGTCTCGGAGCTGGTTTTCCCATTGGATGACATGCCAAACCCCAGACACCGAAATGGGTTATGCTGAAGAGCAAATACCAGTCATTAACTTTCCTGTGGTTTAATAATTACACCTCTTCCTGGGGATGTGATTAAACCACACACAGCATTAGAAAACAGAGGGAATTAAGTCAATATGCCTCAGAGCTGATGAATAAGTGAATGTGTAGAGTCGAGAAAAAGCTGGATCAGATGGCTGGCTGTATGTTTCCAAGGTCCATACTGCAGTGCAACACATGAATGCAATAAGAATAACATCATTACCAGATGTAGCAGCATTCCCCCCCGCACAAGGAAAACGCAGCGTTGCATTACAGATCAGCATGAGGAGCACCACGGTCAGCAGAGACCTGATCCCCCACCACGAACCCTGGCTCTCCCAACAGAAGGATGACTCCTTGACAAAACATTTTGGTCCACTATTTATTTCATCACCAGTGCTGTGGGTTTATATTCCTTCCTGGAATACAGGGAAAAAGCACCTGAAATGCCTGGCAGGGAATTGAAGCCCCTGAAATCATAAATACAATCAAACTGAAGCCTATGGAAAGAAGCATTTGGCTCAAACACTCCCATTCCATACATGCCTGGCCAAAAACAAACTGAGAGTCCAGACATTTGTGTTCTCTTCTCCTCCACCATGACTTTAGCTCTGCAGTGTTGGAAACATTCCCAACCAATGCAGTACTGCAGCATTGTGCCATGGTCCATGTGGCACTGTGAGATGACATAAACCACAGGAAATGTCATTTCTGAAGAACTGCATTAAGCAAACACTCCCCCATTTCTCCATTTTCTAACTGGAGTAACTCCAGGAAATTCACTCTAGTTATGTCTGGATGAGAAGCAAGAAAGGGGGGAAAAACAGTTTCTGTGTTCCTGCCTCTGCCTGTAAGACAACACTGCACAGCACACTGTCCATGGGAAACTGGCACATACCAAAGCATCTACAAGGAAATAATAAACTCAAAGTGTCACACCGACAGGGAGAGTTTCCAGCCCTACTCTGACATGTCACACCCTCCCCACATTTTTCTCAGCCCACTTGCTTTCCAACCCACAACCACATCTTTGTGGCTGAAGACCAGCATGACTGCAGGGGAGGCTGGAGGAGGAAGGACTCATTCTCCAGCAGCCCCTGGCTTACACTGGGCAGCTCCACCACATCCCCCAGGGAGAGCAGCTGGGGGTTGTCAACCTGCTATGGATCTGAACTAGTGACCAGGAAAGAAGGGACCTTGTCAAGCTTTTGTCAGCTGACCCAAACCACTGCTTCTTAGGCTGAGCAGCAGCTTAGCTGCCAAGTGTTTGTGGACCCCAATGAGTGAAATTATTACCTCTTACTCTGTATTATTTTACATTCTCTGGAGAAGGGAGTATTTATAACAGCTGGCAGAATTTGATGCAAGCAATAAATAACAAATTCTAAAAGCCTTCCAGCTTTATTAGACCCATTGCTAATACATCATATATAATCTCTTCAGATCAAGTGCAAATCTGTAGGCAGGGGACAGCTCTTTTCCTAGGAACACATCTTTGCCCACTGACCATGCTCTCTGACTGTGGGAGGGGAAGAAGACTTATTCTAAAACCATTTGCAAGCTACAGGAGCAAGCCAAAAAGGTTTGGCAAAGTTCAGAAGGATGCTGGCTGAGGAGGCCAAAGTAATTGGCTTTGATGGAGCAACATCAGGGAGGAATTTAGGACTAAAGCATTTCAGTCGTGAGTAATTTCGGCTCCAATGTCACCATCTGGTTTTGGACAATTCTGTAACTGTGCTGCTCAAGGCTATGCTCCTGGGATGAGCTGGCAGCCAGAGCAGGGACCCATAGCTACCCAGATGCTGTTTGCAGTCCCCAGGGAGGGGGAAATGACAAAAGTGACAATGTTCTTGAGCATTTTTCTTCAGTAGTTTTGTGGTTCTCTTTGAAATATGCAAGGAGAAGGCATTGCATCTTTCAATCATTTGAGAAATCATTTTCCACTCAGTGGTAACATCCCCAGAACTTAATTGTAAGTGACTGTCCCTGTGCAAACTTGTACTTCAACAGAGAAAAAAATGGAAGAAAGAAATTTCCCTCCCAAAAAAATTTTGATCTCTCTTCACTTCCAAATCCATCCCTAAGTGACTACAGTAGATACTTGGCACTACCTGACTAAAATCCCTGGTACCATCTTTTCTCAAAATGATTTCAGCTCAGAGTGGCTCTGTACATGAGCCACTGTGGCCAGGCCACTTGTGTGCAGCCTGACCCCTGACGTGTGACCCCACACGCTCCCAGGGGCAGGGAACCTGCTGCACATGATCCCACAGCCCCTGCCTGCTGCCCCCAGGTTCTGCACCCATCTGCTGCTCTCCACGCCACTGAGAACCACTGATTTCAAGACTCCAGGAGAAAAGAGGTCCCCTGCCCGAGGTGATACTTCCCAGCAGCTGGCATTGCAACACCAGTGCTGCCCAAATCACACCTGTGCAAAACACTCAAGGTCCCTATTTATGGGACCTGTGAGTAGGGTTGGGATCCTGCAGTGCTTAGCAGAGGTTTTCTGCCTGTCTCATCTCTACTTACAGAGCTCCCCTATTATGGAAATATTCTGGTTGGTTGCAGACAGGAGCCCTGAAATCATAATATGGAAATGGAAGAAGATGCTGATGGTGAAAGCACTGGAGATATGCATTGTTTCTTTGGCAGCAAACTGAAATATTTTGGACCAGATGTATCCGATGCATCATTTGTTTAAATTGCAGGGGTTGCATCAGGAGTGAAATGTCACATCCCCAGAGTCAATGATGTGATATCTTATACTGCAAGAAGACCCAAAAGCACACTAGTTTATTTGATAGACTGGTCTATTATTAAAAAGTTATGAAGACAATAGAAGTAAATAAAAAATATAAATATAAATTGTAAATAAATATATCTCTTTGATAGAAAGGTGATAAATACATAATTTTTAATTGAAGATGCATGCCTCTGAAATTCCTCTGACCACTGAAGCAGAAATGCAATTTATTCCATCTTGATAGTCTAATCAGGAGCCATTAAAAAAACAATTATTTCACTGAATAAATAGTCATTTCACAGCCCTTATTATCTAAATCATATGGATTTACAATATAAGCAAGGGACCCAGGAAGGGTATGGAGCTCAAATTTTTCGACTATAATGACTGAGTTGATTCTGTATTTTCTTAATGTGAAAGAGACTGAAGAACTAACTTAAAGGCACGTTTCATGTTCTAAGCTTCTTGCAAGAATCAGACTCTTCTAAAATTCAGTAGCTCTTTCCCTCATCAGTGTCTCCTCCACCTGGACTGCCTCACTATTTGCTCTAATGTATTAAATCTACTCTCTAATCACAGTAAAGGAGACCACTCAGGTAACTGCAGTTTATTAGAGGATGTCACCTTTAGCCAGCTGTCAGGCCACACTTCCACAGTCACACTTAGCCCCATATATTGCATACTCATTTTCTCCTGAGCTTTAAGGAAGTACACAGGATGTGTGTGTGGATACTCTCATTTTGAGCGAAGCCACGTTATTCATACAGACCTACAAATGCTAAGCTTAAATGTTGACATTCACAAAGTTCTACTGTGAACCCTGTTTAAACAAAACAGATTTACAATGCATCTCTACAGGGGATTTTTCTAGCAAATTCTGGGATTAGTGTAAAGGAAGTGTGAGACAATAAATTTTACCACTTTGATAAACATGTGTCTCCCTGGGGAAATAAAAAATCAAAAAAGAGAGGACTCATTGTGGTCTGCATGCCAGATAGATTCTGTGCTGCTGCCCTGTTATTCCATCAGTGTTTAATGGAATATATGGGCAGCTCCTCTGCACCTCCCTGCAGCTGAATGCCACGTCTCCCGCTGGCTTCAGCAGCTCCCACAGGATCACCTAGGGACAACACCCGGCGCTGCTTGGCAGGGACAGGCGAGCCCAAGGGGCTCCCATGGGTGCCCCACACCCAGTCCAGGGCACAGAGAGGAGCTGGTGCCCCAGCCCTCCCCCGGCACTGCCCAGCGCCGGCTCCAGCTCGGGCAGGTGCCCCTGCCGTGGCTCAGCAGGGCTGCGGGGCAGGGCTGAGAGCAGGGTGGGCTCTGCCCCACAGCCCCTGCACACCAGGCTGGGCCTGACAAAGCGCAGGGACAGCAGCCGCAGCCAGATCGCCCAAGCGCTGCACGCTCCCGGCCCCTCCTCACCCGCACCCGCTGTTTCGCTTCATCTTGCACTTCCCTTCGATACAAGTCCGCACGGGCTGTTCCCTTGGAGTCAGGTAGAAGCTGGAGGATTCTTTTCCTCCCCTGTAATTTCACCCACAGTTACCCAGGGAATCGGCTTGTATAAATATTGACAGAGAAATATACGTAACAAAAATAATTATCATTTCTGTTTCCCTCGGCGCTGAAATTTTGGTTCAGGACATGAGGTGCCTGTTTCAGTGGATCTGCTCACTAGTAGACAAAACAAAGGGGATTAGAAGATCTTTTCTTAAACAGGATCAGTGATGCATGCCCTGATTTAGAAACTGTCCCGCTGACACCGAGGCCCAAGGAGCCCTGGGGGAGCAGGGAGTGCCCGAGTTCCTGCTCGGGGCAGCACTGCATTGGAGGAACTGAACTGACAGCTCTGCTGATCGAATGGTGGGAGCTGACTGGGGCAGATGCAGGGCAAGAAATGCATTCCTAAGTATCTTTTTCTGACTAGAAAAAAAGCCATTTTTCCTGGCATGTCCTTCCTAGGAGATTCCACAGAGACTAGAGTATGAGTAAATATTGAAATGCGCATTGGGATTCTCAGGATAGCACCAGAGCAGCATCATTCCAAATCCAGTCAGAGGAATTTCACTGCCAACAGTGCAAGACATGGAAGAACCACAGTGCCCAAGTCACAGTAACTGGAGCCCTAAGCAAGATGTCCATAACTGGCTTTAGCCAAAAGGAGAGCAAGTCCAGCAGAACAGCTGTGATCTCCAGCTCCTGCTGCTCCATTCCTGTCAATGCCATTCCACGTTCACCAGGAGCCCAGGGAGCAGAGCTGGGAGACACTGAGGGTGCTGTCCTTGAGAACCTCAAACAGCAGTTTGGTTTATTGAGTCAGTTTTGTACCACCTGCCATAAAGAAAATAAGGGGAGCTGTATTTTTATGAGTGGCTCAATTCCTATGCCATCCAGGCAAAACAGGAGCCCATGTTATTTCTGTCATTAGTTATAATTAGAGAACTCTAATCAACCCCCTGCCTGCCTCAGTACTCAAGTGTCTGAATCTGCAATTTTACTTGTGTTCTTCATTAAGGGTAGGGAAAAAGGAAAAGAAATTCATTCATGAAATTTCCATCCATTTCAAAGACTTTTATTTTAGGATTTACTTCCAACTTATGCATCTTTGGACCTTTTAAGCGGGAATAGAATCTCTTCCTCTACCATTCTGTTTCATGTAATGTCTTTCACATAATGTCTGTTAAAGAGCAGAGAATTCTCTTTCCTCTGTAGCAGTAAATATAGGACTTGAATGCAGAGATGGAAAAGAAATACTAAGAGAACATAAAGATCTTTAAGGCAGCTGGAGGTATTTGTTGCACATACTTTCTGGTGCAGAAGGGCAAAATTGCTTAAAAATCTTCAACGTCTTAAGTCTCAGCTATTTCCAATAGATAGATCTGATGGCATAATTACTAGTGATCAAATTTTAGCATTTATTAGTGAAAGATTTTTAAAGGCACAGGTTATCAGCATCAAGCCCAGAGTGAGATGATCACCGTGACTGCCCCGATGCCATGATACCAAATTTCACTTCCACCCACTCCACTGCTTTGACACTGGGTGTCATAGATTTCATAGGCTTCTGAATTTCAGAGGTTCTTAAAGATCAGAGACAAAGGGATAAATAATCATCCTTTTACTCCATCATATACTTGCCCAAAAACGTAACATCTATGTGAGCTACATCAACCAAGGCTTCATTTAAGCCATGTGTTTATCTCTTTTCACATGCAGAACCACATGGTACTAAGAGAGAGTCAAGGAGACCAAGTCACCTGAGCCTGACACATCTACATTTGCAGGACATTGATACAAGAGATTTATACAGCAGATTTCAGACACCAGGCTGATCAAAGGATGCAAAAGCAGATGAAAAACCACACAAAAGTTTCTGCTTTAGAAAACACCACTGGACTGCAAGAGTCATCAATCCATACCAAAACCTGCTAGTCAAATATCTGAGGGGAATACTTTTTTATTTTCCAGAAACCCAGGACAGTTTACTCAGAATTCAGCCTCAGACACAGCTAATTGCCTATCTATTTTAAAGAACTAGTAAAATTTAATTAAAATTTTATATGGCCACGTGGAGAAGAAAAGTCCTCTCAACCTAGAATAGGCAGAGCCTCAGAGTAGAGAATGTCCTAATAAATACTCCAAAACATGTGGCCAACTTTCATCCCTGAAATCCCCGCAGCATGCTATGAGCTCCAGCAGTAATCAGGCCAAGATTTACTGGGTGTTTGGATTCAAGGAGCTCAGTGTTACCAAGTGTACATCAAGAACCTTTCCACAGAGGCTTTCCAGACATTTCAGAAAATGTGACACTGTACAATAGTGTCACCCTCTTTCTGGAAAAAATTCTGCTGTGTTCACATCGAGCCTGGGTCTGCATTTCCCTTACCTGAAGTTGCATGGTTTTGCTTAGCTATAGCCAGAGCCCTGATTCTTCCTCAAGATCTCCAAAAGCCTGTTCCATTTTGTGGGAAAGTCTCTCAGGTACCAAGCAGGTACAAATCTATGACCAAATGTATGTTTTTCAAAAAGCACCTGGTAGAACCTGAAACAGCAGGCAAAGAAAAATGTTTTTAGCACTGGCCATCTCCTGAATTTCACCCACACAGGAAATGGAAAATGTTCACTCTGCAAAGTTACTCAGGAAAAAGTGGACCCAGATTTCAGCTCTGTTCTTTAACAAATCAGGCTAAACATCTGGGAAATTCAAATTCCCTATAAGGACAAGGACAATTTTAAACAGTACTTACATTTGTCAGAAATATTAAAATCTTAAGTCTACCCTTAAGGATAGACATTTCATTTTATTCGTCCTGAAATAAAGGGATGATAAGAAGCATCACCCAAGTCAGGAATAAACACAAGTACACAAGGTCAGGATCATCTGAGAATCTTAATAATGTAGATGGAGCTTGGAGACAGTCCACTTCAGAGACTAAATGTCCAACTTCTACTAAGTACAAAAAAATGTTAGTCTTCAAATTTAAAGTGAATGGGTACATATTGACGTTTATAAAGATGCAATAAAGAAATGGTAGATTACAGAGAAAAGGGTTAATAAGGAATTATCTGATTACAAATGTAACTAATGTCAAGAGTACATCAGAAGAAAATAGGAAACAATTCCAGTCTGTAACATATTTTGATTTTAAGACAGCTGGTTCCAGCAAACAAACTCAGCCTGTTTCAGTCACTTACCAAAGGGAAAAAAAATAAGTTGACTTTTCAGGAAATCCTTAGCATTACTGATTTGCTGAAATTTGACAAATTACTGATAATGAAACATTTGATGAAGGTTTTGCAGTGGGAGATTCAGCAGAGTTCAAGCCTCAGTAGTCTGGTATTAAGATCAAAAGTCTACCTCCAAATACTGTTACTATCCTCAGTTTCAGAAGACTTGTGGAGTTTATCGTGGCCTTAGATGCAGCAACGGAAAGAATATTTTCCTGTGTAAACAGATTTGGACAGAGTTCAGAAAACTGCCGAACACAGGTTTTTCTGGGACTGGGCTTAAAGTTAAAGACAAAGTAAAAATAGATATTAAAAACTTCCTGGTTTGATTCAAAACAGCCACTACACGTGAGAGTAGGAAGCAGTAGTCCAAACAATAACATTATTAATGAAACAGAGTTGCATATTTGAAGACAGTGTAAATATACACTAGGGGGAAAAATACATGTCACAACAGAGTGTTGCTGCTTCCCTAAAACACTCCTTCAGAGAATTTCCCCTTGCTATTCAGCCAGTCTGTTTCTTTCAGGCAAGAAAGAGAGAAGCTCCCCGAGGGTCAGAGCAAGAAGTGCTATTCTGGACACAGGGCGTGGCCTGAGTAATCCATGGAAGGGAGTGTGAGGGTGCATGGAATTTCGGGTTAGAAATGCTGGAGGGTAGAGTGGGGGCTGCTTTCCCTACACTGCTCAAACTCTTCCTAGCCTGCTACTCCCAACAACTTCCCTAAAAAGCCATTTTCTGTACCAAGGAAACACTACTGACCAAGTAGCAACACCGCTGACCCATTTAAGGGTAGCTGCCTTTTTGCTGGGAACCATAAAAACAAGTGCAATGAGATAACTTTTTTTTTATATATAACTCTATAACTTCCTGAAGGGTGGATCTAGACAGCTGGGGGTTGGTCTCTTCCTCCAGGCAGCAACTGACAGAACGAGAGGACACAGTCTCAAGCTGCGTCAGGGGAAATATAGGCTGGATATTAGGAAAAAGTTTTTCACAGAAAGAGTGGTAAAGTACTGGAATGGTTTGCCCAGGGAGGTGGTGGAGTCACCATCCCTGGATGTGTTTAAAAAGAGACTGGATGAGGCACTTGGTGCCGTAATCTAGTTGAGGTGTTGGAACATGGGTTGGACTCGATGATCTTGAAGGTCTCTTCCAACCTAGAAATTCTGTGATTCTGTGATTCTATGAAAAGAAGGCAGATGTCACACATCACGTCTGACACAGAGCCCTAACCCATCACAGTCACTTGGGGCTTGGCTGTCTCCAGCCTGCAGCCAGTCCTCCCCATGGCATCTCCAGCTCCCACAGGCGGCGCGGGGAGCTGGTGCCTCTCTGCGAGGTGTGCAGATGCCAGCAGGCGCTCTGGGAATGCCACCCGTGCCGGGAGGTGATCCAAACACGGGCTGGATGGAGCCCCAGGGAATGCCACCCGTGCCGGGAGGTGATCCAAACACGGGCTGGATGGAGCCCCAGGGAATGCCACCCGTGCCGGGAGGTGATCCAAACACGGGCTGGATGGAGCCCCAGGGAATGCCACCCGTGCCGGGAGGTGTTCTGAGCTGGGGCTGGATGGAGCCCCAGCTTAAGCGGGGACACGCAGCCTGTTGGTGGCCCTGCCCGTGCAGGGCTCGGCTCCTCCCGGGGGCACACGGGGACAGGGGACAGCGGCATCTCTCCGTGCTCAGGGGACACCTCCGGGGACAGCAGGGCCAGGAATCCACCCCTCGCCCCAGCCGGCACCGCACCGCGGCCGCGCCTGCTGCAGAGAGACGGGATGTAGGAAGGGGAAGGGATGAAGTTTTAGCTTTGGATTAGAGGAGCCCTTTGCCACCTCCAGCCAGCCCTGTGCTCCCGATCGCTCCTGCGCTCCTCGGCGCTCGGGCTGCCCGGGCGATGGTGTCATGCGAGCAGCAGGCTGCACAGATGTCAGATGTCACGCTCTATCTGATGAAGAGGTCTCTGCCTCGGGCTGTTTATATATAACCTACCAGAATTTCCTGCTGCATGATGAAATAATTAGGGGGCCCTCATGCAGGGAACAATGTTGCGAGTAGGTTGCAAAGGCATTACACATACAAAAAGAAAATTCTAAGCATTTTCCTTATCTGTGATACAATCTTCTAAGACTCCTTATATACATTCAACTTGTTTATATTATTTCTTTTAATGTTCCTCATACAGATGCTAAATGAAGGCTTCAAAAAGTTCTGCAGCGGTCTTTCCTTTATGCTCAGGTTACACATTGGGAGTAACAGCATGGGAAAACCAGGAAAAAAAATGGAGATTTATTTGGTTTTTTAAATCAAGATTGCTTTTTGTATCTTAAGTCAGTATCTTAAGAGCTCTGACTTGCAGATAGCTTAATAGAAGTTGATCCTGTCATCAGACTCTCGTTTTGTGGCTCTACTTTTTTCTAATCAGTTTTAGTTCACAACCGGTTTTATCCATAAAGAGATCACCCATATGCCCATAGATGCTTCATGTGCTGATACATTTCAGCTCACTCACCGCCCAGCTCACTACACTACAAAACCAGCTGGATCATATCCTCAGCTGCAGTCTAGATCAGCTTCCCTCTGATTGCCAAACTTTCAAGTAAAACTTCAGAATCTGAGGTTTCAAACCTCCCACATCCTAAACATGTCCATAACAGTTGAACTGGGCAATCCTGCTGGCTGGCAGCAGAGGTGACACCAGCCCAGGAGGGAGGCTGGCACAGAGATCTGTCCAGAAACACCCCCAAAGTGGAGACCCCTCACGGCCACTCAGCCCTGCCAGGCTGTGCCAGAGCCCTCACCCTCTGCTCTGTGAGGAGAGCTGCTGGCAGTGAGCAGGGCCAGCTGGACACACTGGGCCCTCTAAAACCTCCTGGGGTCTCACAAACCCAGTTTTAGTGAGGTCGGCACACCTGAGGCAGAGCTGGAAGTCATCTTAAGGGAGAATGTTGAATATTTGGCAGTGGGGTAGGCTGCCCAGAGAGGCTGTGGAGTTACTCAGACCTCAGCCTGGTGCAGCTTGCTCTGTGGGAGAGTGAAGGTTTTCTCAATGAGAGCAGGCACTCTGGTGTCCCTCCAACCACAGCCATCCTCTCTGGCTCTGTGAAAATAGCAGCAAGATTGTTTGTTAGTATAAAAAACTGATGTGCCTTCAAAGTCTTCCTGGATTCACAATTAATTTGTGCTTATTCTATTAACTACTTACATGCAGTGAAGAACATTACACTATACTCTCTCAGTTTGGAGACAGATGTGCAGTTGTCACCCTTCCCTGATGTTCTTATCTGATGAAGTCTCTTGGGCATTCCCTCCATCCTCCTCACAGCAATTACCTGCTTGAATGGATATTTTGTTCAGAAAAGTAAATATTTTCTTTTTGTCTTTCCTGTTTCCAATGCACATTACCTCTATTCTACTAAGAGAGGCTCAGAAATGACATTGTCATTTGTTTTGAGAGGACAAAAATATTAGATAGACCCCATGGTTCAGATTAAGAAAATTAATGGATATCAATTTTCAGATTGGGTGTGTAACTCATGGTCAGCCACCTGGCCTGAATTTTGACTCTCTCATCTGGGGGGAACATGAATAAATAATAAACATGCCATTAAATAACCAAAAATACATCCAGAGAGTAAATTAAAATGGGATATTCTCAGAGAGGAGCAGTAGGAAAAAAAGGATATGCTGAAGAAACAATTAGACATGATAAATGAGTAAGTCAGTTTTTTCTTGTAAATTCCTCTTATCACAAATCATTAAATAAATTTGATTGGAAAGAACCTTAGAAGATGATCTAGGGACCTGTACTCAAAGTAGGGACACTTTGAAAGCAGATCAGATTTGACTGTCTCCAAAGACGGCAGCAGCCACCACATTATTTACCTGGAGCGCTCAACCTTTCCAACAAAGCAGCTGTGTGAGCCTCTGTGACCCAGTTACAGAGATGTCAGCAATAAACCAAACAAGAGGCACACATACTCATTGACACCTGGCATAAGCTGCTGACCAGCCAGCCCCTGTGAGAGGGAACCAGTGGGGGACACTGAGAGCACCTCGGCCTCTCAGCAAGTCACTGTGCAGGGCTTGGCTGCTACCAAGATTAAACCACAGCAATCATGATGGACCCCAGTGCAGAACAAACCAGGATGAGCCCTATTACCTTTTTTACTTCTTATACACCCTCAAACAATCCATCAAGGCATACCAAAAATCTTTTCAGAGTTCAGAATCAACCTGTTTTCCTAATTGCTCAAGCAGTTGCCATAAGTGTATCACATTTACAGACTTTGTTTAATTCAAATGACCCTAAATAATTGGAAATAGGACAACATGTGACCAAAACATGTAGAAGAAGAGTTTTCAGTGTGGTGACCCTCTATATTTTCATGGTTAGGAAAACTAGATCCATGCTTTTGTGAGAACACAGCATGGAAAAGAAATCTACATTTCCCAAATATCAAAAAGTATACATGACACTGTTCTACAGATACATAATTAAATCAATTTCTAAATTATCATTGCCTTCCTACGTCTATTTAGCATCTCAGCTGTCTTCCTTTACCCGTCTTCTTCTCTAAATGGATCCTGTCTTTCACTAAGCAATGGTTCAGGCACAATAAACAGACATTTGTTTGAGTGTGCTGTCCCTACAGGTGTCAGTTCACATTATTACTTCTGAAGTTAGCTTTGTACATAGCACAGCTTACAGCACTACCAAGGAAATCAATCTTGAAGTTTGAAATAAAACAACATTTCTTTGGTTTAGTTCTCCACTCAGCTCACTATTTAATAGCTTCATTAACTATATCAAGGAGATAGGCCTTCATTTTTTCACCACCATTAAAATCATACAAGTACTGAACATCTGGGTGGGGGCACATGGGAGGCAGAAGTGCATCTCATATCAAGAGAGGCAGAATTCTGCCTCCTCTGGACCAGGCAGCAATGTATTCCACTGTGCTGCTATTCAGCCACTGCCAGCTCATTTTAAGCTCCTTATTCTCAGTGCACATTCAAGAAAGAATAAAAAGGCCATAAGAGAAGGAAATTTTTGCTGCTCATGTATTTGAGGACTACAACCATAACAGACATCAAGCCACCTATCATCAGGGCCAGGACACCCTCGACAGCAGTCATTCCTCTCTGTAAGGGAAAATCAGCAATGATACGTGATGATGGAAGGCATTGCCTTCCTCAAGGGCCAATTTAGCACAGCAGGGGAAAAGTAGCTCAGGCAATATGCATCTCAAAGCAGGAGAAAAATTAAAGGCAGCAAGAGGAAGAGTGGCTTTGGAAGGGAGAGTAAGGGATGAAAGCAGTAGCAGTAACTGTGGGAAAGATAACCATGACAAGGGCAGTGGATAAAGTGGAGAAAATTTAGTCCTTGCAGTTTGTTAGTGTATAGGATACCTGGACTGAGAAAACTGGGACATCACTAGAAGGGCTGGAGCCTAGACAAGTGTAAGTTTACAAGGACAGCTGTTTCTTTGTTCAGCTGCTTTCTACCAGAAGGTAAAAAACCTTTAAGAAGGCAATACCTGCATGTCAGATATCTTGCAGCAGGATTGCAGAGCTGTGGCTCCCACTGAGCTCTGACTTCATCACTTAGCAGCAAATGCCTTGAATAAACAGAAGCTGCTTCTGGCCCAGCATGTTTGTCCCTAAACCCAGCCCAGATGAGGCTGTCTCCTTGGTTGTCCCTCCACCCTTCTGACCCATGTTTGGCAAAACCACTTCCACACAGGACCAACTCTTTCTTGCCTGGGCAGAGTTCTGCCTGATGGTGCCCAGCTGACAACACCACCTGTGTGTGCCCACAGCACCAGGTGCTGCTGGGGTGGCACTGTGCCAGCAGACCCCAATCCTCCAGGACCCCAGGAAAGCCATTCACCTCCCTACATCTCTGTTTCTGCCTCCATTAAATTTTACTGACTTACCTTACACAGCTGAGAAGAAGAATTATTAAATTAACATATTAAAAGTTGTAGATAATTCCCTTCACCACTGTCTGCTGCTGGAGCTGTGGAACTGTATCTCAAACAATTTACAAGCCCTATAAGTGCCTGTTATTTGAATAAAGTATTTTTTGAATGAGCATTATCTTTTGACGTCTAATTTGTAACATCAAGTTACAACTTCTGCCTAAAAGTGCATATGAAACAAAAACCCAGTAGTGGTAGGGTAAAGGAATAACGAAGCCTTATACAAATTAAATATGATAATTTGAAGTTGATGTATGTAACACAAAATTTTTCACCTATTGTGCTGTCCTTTAACCCAAAAATTTCATTAACTGTATTTTTTTTCCAAGTTTCTGTGGATTTAGGCACTCCATTTGAAAATGGACTTCCAACTGTTCTGTAGGCAAAGGGCACAAAACAGAAACAAGTCCATTTTTCCAGGCTCACAGGAAATTTTATCTTGGTGGTCCACTAAGTCCCATGTATTGAGGGACAATACCAAAATGTTTTCAGTGGGAGGAGGACTCTAGGGGAAATCGGAACTCCCTTGCTGCCTGTCCCTGTAATTTTTGTGGTTGTTTATAAATATTCTCATCTTAGTTTTAAGCCTATTCTTAGTTTATTTCGTTTGCAACATTGCTAAGGCCTTTTCTGATAATAGTTTTATTCCCTTGTCTTCACTTTGTTTGGCAACAGCTGAGCTGGCAGCAAGCCCAAAGCCTGGTAAATGACAAATGACTACCAGATGAAGCTGTGAGTTTTACACAGAGCATGTCCTCCAGCCATGGAATACTTTTGAGCCCCAATAAAGTTACCAAACTGACTAAGAAGCCAAATTCAAGCTTTACATGAAGGCCTGCCATTAACAAAAAAAAACTGAATAATTCTCCAAGCAGTGAAACTAGTGATTGGGCTAATGAAGCTCTGAAAAGCTGAAGAATCAGAAGCAGAGATAGAAATGCAAATCTTCAGCAGGGCCCCCCAGGCAAGGTTTAACACTTGCTGCCTCACTGGAGCAGGAAAGACCCTCTGTTCCCCAGGAAAGAAGGCAGTCACAAACCAAAACCATCCACAAGAAGCACTACTCCCCCTTCCATCCTCCATGTCCAAGTTACGGCTCTGGAGCTGTGCCAGGTGTGCTCCCTGCAGAGCAGCTCAGCACTGAGCTGACACGGGCACAGGAAGCTCCTCAGCAATCCAGCACTCGGGCCAGAGAGGAGGGTGGCACTAGACAGAATTACTGCTGCTAAAATCCACCACAAATCCTTCCCTGCAGACTGTATCCCCACAGAGGGTCAGCAGAGTGGGGTGAAGTTAAGATTGGGAAGGAGGATGTTTCTCCTGGGTACCCTCCAAGCAGGCCAACACTGCCTTTTTCCCAGGAGTCCTCCCTGCACTGTAAACCCAGCACTGAAGCCACAATATCACAACATGATTGCTTTCCTGAACCTTGTTTCATCCTTCCCAGGCTGACACTACAGGACATCACTTTTTGTTACCCAAAATTATCAGACAAGAACTGAGGAAAGCCACCTTGCAAAAATGTCTCCCTATCTTTTGCTAGGTAGATGTTTTTAGTCAAGGGTTTAGCACTCACAGTACCCTTGCAGGTCATGTAGAGAGGATCATTGCTTACTCTAGTAGTATAGACAGAAAAGCCTCAATTTCTGCATGTAGTAATTTTGTAGTAGATATAGAATGATACAGTGGATGTAAACCAACACTGTTCTGAGTCACAGAACATAGGCTGGGCAGCACCTGGCTGTGGACATAGCCAAAAGATGTTAAGTGGGGCCCTCAGAGTCCTTAAAACTCCTGAGGTGCACCCTTCCCAGACTGTCATAATAGATGATAGATCCATGCAATGAATGTTGCAAAGTAACATCAGAGGGGAAGGAAAACACTCAATAAAAAAGTGGTGTTTGGCTATAATCCTGTGTACCTGGATGTCACATGACAACACAAATTCCCTGTAGCCTCTCCCCTGGGCACGTAAAAAGCATGGCAGCACTCACAGCCCCCGGGAGCACAGCACAGGGAGCCCCAGCGCTGCCACTGCAGCAAGCTGGAAGGTGGAGGTGAGAGCAGCCTCAAGGGGTTAAGTCCAGACAACACTTTCCTGTCCTGGGGGCGTCAGACACAGTCTGGGAGAGGCCTGTCAGCCCTCATTGGCCACAGGTAATGGAATAGGGCAATTTCTCCTGATAATGTCACCGGAAGAGGAAATCCTGCAGACTAAACTCATTAAGGTCTGAGGGGAACACTGTGAGGGGCTCTTTCTGCAAGAGGAAGGACTGTAGGCTGGGTTTGTCTGAGTGGGAGAGCATCTCTTGTGGTGTACGGTTGGAAAGCTCAAAGGGATTTCAAATACCCTTCTTTGGCATATGTCAGCCTTAAAGTCCAGTTTTCACTTTGAAGTCAAAACTCATCCTTCCTTCCAAAATGCAGCCCCCCAAAGGAAAACAAAAATACCAAAGGGAGATGGTAGATTGACGCTCAAGAGCTGTAATTTAGAGGCATTTAAACAACTGTCATTCGTTTGCACTCTTCTATCAAGTAAATAAATAAGACACTACAGTGCTGTAAGTGCTTGTTCCAGAGGCTGTTAAGGCTTTGAATCAAGACTGAAAATGCCTTGAGCTGCTGAAGGGCAACATCACCTGCCAAAAACGAGCACTGTTAACCTGGCAAGGCACCGGAGGTTCACAGAGGATTTAGCCCCTAGCTGTCCCCTCCTGTGTGCATGATCTGGAGCGAGGCCCCTGTGGCACAGGAAGGAGGGGGCACCACGACACAGGGCTGTCCAAGGGTGAGCCCCCAGCACCCACGGGGCATCCATCATAGGGCAGCCCTGCCAGCCCTGCAACCACCAGCTGCTTTGACCCAAATAAACTGCGCACACTGGGTGTTCAACACTTCAGCCCACACCTGCTCTCTGACCTTGAGGTGTTGCCCTGCACCTTGGAGAAAATGTGAAGTTCCTTCGCTTCTGAGAAGCACAATGGGACAGCTTATCTACTCAGCTCAACAGATAAATGCCCTTGATTTCAGAAGCAAGGCAGCCTAATCCCTGATCTTTTATAGGAAATTATTTTGACAGTGTAACATGAAATTAGCTAAAGCTAGGATGACTGGCACTTAATCTGATAATCCTTCTAGGAGCAATTACCTAGAAAGTATCTGATAAATTATGTTCAGTGTGTGTCTGGGCTGTGGCAGTGCAGGCACAGCCCAGCTGGTGTGCAGCTCTGACCGGGCCATCTGCCTGGGGACAGTGTCCAGGTCACAATCCCCTCCTGCACCAGCACACCCATCCCACCCCTTCCTCCACAGCACACCTGGTTTCCACACCTCTTGAGAAACATGGGACTTGACACAGGCAAAATTCCGTTAACTCGTTAGAGAACTTTGGCTTCATCTCAACACAATAAATGATTGTGACTTTACACCAGCACCAGTCAGAAAATTTCTGATGGACAAGCACTTTAAAAATCAGCTTGTCACAAGTGAAACGATTTAGGGAAACAATATGTCACTTTTACAGGATGTTAAGCTCCCTCCCGTATCCCATTTGCAGAAGAAGATATTACACTGTTAACTACATCCATCATTCTTCCAATGCTTTCCTAAAATAACTGGTTTTATTTGGGAGCTTAAATGGAAGGAGGCATACCTATGTAGTGCAGAATATATTTAAACCATCACTTTTATGCACTGAGCTGGTCTAATTCTGTTTCCTTTTTCATTCCTGACCATGGACTTTAAAGCCTTTTGCATCAGATCCACGAGCTTGTACTTTCACCCAGGTATTACCTCACACCTAAAACAAGAGAAAGGGGTTGTAAACAGGCAAATCCTGCACCAGTGTGACCCAAGGGCACTCAGCATAGGAGGACAGTTCTTCAGGTGACCCTGAAGGAGGTGAGAGCTGTTCTCTCTGCTAGACCAAGCTGGAAGGAACCTCCTGGCACACCAGGATGTGCACCTGGCTAAAGGCTGACACAAACCCTGAAGAATGCATTTTGTGGGAGCAGATGATCTCAACTGACCTTCAAAATTATGAACTTTTTATTGCCAGAAGGTGCTTAACTGTTCTCTGAAAGTGAGGCTGAAGGAATCTCTTGCCTTATCCCCTGTGAGAAAATGAGAGATGTTGTGGCCAATGAAACCACAAAGATGCACTTGGAGAGGAGGCTGCCCTATCTTAACTGCTCTTGGTATCAAAATGCAACTGGTGCTTACACAGTGGGTAAAAGTAAGTTCATTTGCCAGATCAAACTGGTGAAAACATACTTGGTTCTTGATTTTTTCTTATAGTAAAAACAGGATTTCTACAAGCCGTGAAAGACAGCAGAGCTAGAAAGAAGGCATGCTTCAGCTGTGCCAAGGAGCACTCTTTGGAGATATGAACTTCAGAGAAAGCAGGATCCAGGAATATATATAATATGATTTATTAAGGCTGACCCTGAAAATAAATTCTATTTCTCTTACATACCTATTTTAAAACATTTTTCTTCCTACTCAAATAAAATTGTTTCTGTATTTGAGGTCTTAATTATATAATTGGTAACAACAACAAATTAAAATGAATTAATCCCATTCTGATTTATTTTGCTTGCAGTGTTAAATAAGAGGTACACAAAACACAATTAAGTAATTTAAAGTCCTCTCTTTAAATCCTAATCAGAAATTGCCACATCCAGATAAAGCCAAACCAAAACAAAGCTTTCATTTGTTATGAGCTGAAAGTGTGTAAAGTGCACAGTTCCCACTGACTCCAAGATAAACACTTCCACTGCTTCTTAGGATTTCTGGCTAAAAAGTTGCCCAACAATTTCAGGACTGTGCAAAGATGATTACACAGAATCTGCTATTTGGAATAATTAGTGCAAGGAAGCTTTAACTACAGTGTACAATATACAGACAGACATTAGCCTGGGGATGGGGAAGGTCTGACACTTGCTAAAATAGAGAAAGACAGAAATGGCTTGTTGACTTGCACTGATACCTCCCTCATGTTGTGTATGGACATTTCTGCATGCACCTCAGCTCCAGGCAGCCTGCTTTGTTCTTTTTTAAGCACCCAGACAGAAGCCAGACTTATGTCTCTAGCTAAGGCATTGCACACACCCAGTTCAGACATGGCACACAGACCTCATCTGAGGGTCAAAGAACTCACTCAGCTGACACCAGGCACAGACAGATGTGGGTGCTGGCATGAGCAGAGCAGAGGCTGTGCAGTGGGGCTGGGGCATGGTGCCAGCACTGCCACAGCCAGGGGTGCTGGATGTGCTGGCACAGCCTCTGCCTGTGGTAAAGGCGTGCATGTCCCCAGTGCAACGCTGACACCTGGGCTGCTGGCAATGTGCCAGCACAGGAGGACACAGCCCCACACTCCTTCCCATCCCACACACCATATCATGTGCATGTGACAAGTAGAGGTCCAAGAGTTATTGACCTTTTTTGGGTGTTCTTAATTAGCCCACCTGCGCACACACAGAGACACTAACTACCTGCCCAGAGACATGTCCCACCAATGCCCATTGACACTCATGGGGTAACTGCTGGCACAGAAGTTGGTAACCCTGCCACAAAGCAGAAAAGAAATATAACATGAAGCAGATGACTTTTGTTGGATGGTCCAGCTGCTTTCCCACCACCTTGATGCAGTTTGTGGGTCTCCCTTCTCATCTCATTTTTCTCCAAATGGTGCCCAGACTTCTCCCCTACGTGGGAGGACAACCCTCTCCCCTGAAGATGGCAAATGTGACCCTGCACTGTTGGGCTGCTCCTAGTGCCTGATAAGAGCCAGAGCTTCTCATTTGTGCAGCACAAATGAGAAGTTCAAGAAAGGGAATCAACATAGCTGTTGATTTTCAGGCAGCCTAAGCACCAGGGAGAAAGTGTTGTTCCCCTGAAATGCACAAAGATATAACCAATGCTAACCACAAATTCTCCATATGGCAGAAAACAGCATAAATTAAACATTGCAGAGAAAGGTCTTAACTCTTCCCAGGGCAGCAGGCAATGAGAAAGGTACCTCATCTGTCAGTTTGGCAAAAGGAGTGTCAAGGAGTGTCATCATAGACCACACCAGTTACCCTCTTACTGCAGAGATGAGTTCTAACTGCTGCCTCTGTCTGCTCCAGAAGATGTATTTGTGGTTAGATGGGCACTGCACGTTTGACATTTTCATTTTTCTGCTGTGCCAATGCTGTATGAACATTCTTAATCTACATTCACTCTTCATTCAATATGTCCTTCGTTATACCAACACCTTCTTAGACGTAATAGCTGTCTGGTCCAACTCCATTCTTTTTGTATACATCATCTAGTCACACATATCATAGCTGAATAGCACATTCATAGCCTCTAGCACTGAATAGAATCCATATGTTCTCCTCTTGTACCCCTGCAGAGATTTAGCTGTCTGAAATACTTGCTATGGGATCATGCATATCCCATTTTACACCAACATTCAGACATAAAGCAGTATCATGAGAACGTGGGGAACAATCAAACATCATATGAAAAGCCCCCAAAACACTGGTATGAACTGCAGTGAAGATGGGATAAAATGTAGTTTCCATTTCTGAACTCTCTGTGATTTTGTCTCACCAGAAAGTGCAGATTTTCCACAGTAAACAGTAAAAAATCTGCAAAAACATTGCAGAATACAACCAGTAAACAAGGCAGAGAAGGGCCATGTCTCCCACTCTGTTTGCAGCCACCTAGGAGGCAAAACCAGACAGACCCTGATGACCTTACATCTGCTGCTGCAGCAGGTGCAAGGCCAGCAGGCATTCACAGAGTTGTCTTTCCACTTTGCCAAAATCCTGGGCTCCAGCCTGACTGGACTCCACACACGGGGAGACTTTCAGTGGGCAGGAGCATGGCAGTGCAAGGGCTTTACTTCTGTGACACTCTGAGCCGCAAAACACTGAGCATGGGCCCATTGCATTCGTTGTTTTATAAATCTGCTTCTCCGTGTCACCAGGGGCTAATTGAAGGGGGTGTAAATGTTTGGATATTTATAATAGAGTAGTACAATCACAACAATACTATAGTCTGCATAATCCTGATGATAAGTCAGTGTATCACCGAATTCTAAATTTTATTTCATCCATCAAACCTTCTTTCCCTGAGAGTTGGGGAAATAATTTTTCTCCTGCACAAGCACCAATATTCAGATTGGTACCAAGGAACAGCAAAACATTAAACAATGAAGTGCTGTTGTATGTAAACCTTTTTTCTGGTAATTGGCCAGAGCTGATTCATCTTTGAGTTTCCCTATATATATTAAAATGAACAGTTGCTTTTAAAATTAGTGGTTCCTTCTGTCACTCTCTTGTCCTTCTGCAATCTCAAGCTGAAGCAACAAACAGAAGCTTATCTTGGATGACTAGTAAAGAAGCTCATTTTCTGTCAACTTGTGTTCTGGAGTATGAAGAGTACTGAGAGTGCACAATGAGAGCGCAGCATCTCCTGGGCCCCAAAAATGGGATGAGTAATTTTGTGTGGAGCAGTGGGATGAACAAGATTGCATTGTTAACATGCTGCTTAAGTAATCAACCTCTTCAGTTACTTTTTCTTTTTTCACATTTGCTCAGTGAAACCCATCCTTGCTGTCCTTCAAAAGCAAAGACACAATAGCTGGGGCACTGCTGACTGCAGCACGACTAGGACTGGATCCAGATTTCCATAATGATAACCAAGGTACCACAGAACAATGATTTTTCCTAGAGCCACTAGGTACTCACAGATAAAAGATGTATTTTAAATCCTGATCAGTGTCTTTTCCTGTGTGAACAGGTTAGTTAAACTCAGAAAACAGCTCAAACCAAGCAGGTTGACAAAGGGAGTTGTGTTAAACTTAGCATGACATCTCTCCCATTTTGTCACCTGCCCAAAAGAACTGGACTGCTTTCAGGGACTAAAATCAATAAAAGATGTCTGAGCAAAAACATACACTGTTCAGGCACTTCATTCTCCTCCAGATCAACATCACTCTGGCACCAGCCAAAATTTCCCCACTCAGTTCTGTGTCAGTCAAGAGTTAATGTTGCCATACCAGTTTAAAAATTGTAAGCACCAAGAAGAGCAAGATTTCTCATTTCTACTCAGAACACAGCACTTCTTGCTACTTAAAACCTGCAGCCTCTTCTCATTTTCCAAAGAAATGTATTTTATTTCAGAGCATTACAGTAGCATTTTGTAAACACCAGTTACAAAACTGTAAATCTTGATTTACTCGCAGATACATGCAAACGTTTTGTCAATTGTAACCTGTGGGCAGCAAACCAGGATCTCGTTTCTGGAGGCTCTCGGTGTTTTTCAGACCTGGTATGAATGAATCGCCTTTCTTTCATGAGCTCCCTCCCCAATTTGCCAACTTACTAAACAAAACATCTCGAGCTCGCTAGTCCCGAATGTGCTCGATCTTTAAGAGATATTTTCACTTTAATACACACACTTAACACTGTATTAAGACGCAGTCATAAATTGGCTGGGGAAGAATTTGAAAGATGAATCTGCCCTGAAACTCTAATTTTTCTCTGAAAAGCATTTGCTGCTCTGTGGGGAAGGGAGTTGTCGTTCCTCACAACGGCGGTGGGTTGTGTCCCCTCGGCGGGGGCAGACACCCAGCAGGGCGCCTCGGAGCCCAAGAAAGCCTCCTCCGAGGGGACTTGCAGCCGGCGGTGCTGCCCTGCTACCTTTCATCTTTGCTAAATCCCGGGCCGGCTCGAGTCCTTCCTCTCGGGGACAACGCCAGTGCGGCCAAGAGCAGGCTGCCGTCCAGTTCGGCCCCTCGGGCCCCGCGGCTGCCCGCCCGCTCTGCCCGGGACAGCCCAGGTGGCCGTCGA
>VXBB01001401.1:15592-35133 GCA_013399915.1 Illadopsis cleaveri
CCTTCCCATCCTGCGCCGGGGAACGCCCGCTCCGAGCATTTCCCCACGGCCCGCACCGGGAAATAGCCACTCTGGGCACGGGGGGCGGCGGGGGTTCGTTCTGCACCGGCAAAAGGTCCCCATGGTGCGAGGGTTCGGGTCAATGAAGCAGGACACGCACAAGCGGGGAGCTCCGCACATGCCCTACGGTCGTTCCGTTAAGCGGAGCGTGGGGCGCCGCTGCGGCTGCCGCCCGGTTCCTGCTGGCCAGGCAGTGCCGGAGGAGCTGCTGGGAGGCTGAGTCAGAGGCAGACGGAGTGAGGCGCTAGGCCGTCCCCCCCCTCTGCCTGCACTCACGTAAGAGCCGGCAGTCCCCGAAAGGCATCAGCTTAAATCAGTGTCCGGCTCACTGCATCCACCACTGTTGCTGCAGCCTCTTCCCGCCCCCCCCGGAACAGAATGCCCCTTCTGAATTAATCTTCTCCCGTAATTATGGCTGCCTAAACACGTCCAACTGATTTGGACAGTTTCTTGAACTGTGAAAACCTCTCAAACGTGTTTAAACCCCCTTTGCAGAGCTACCAGGGCATGAATAGCGCTTTTGTCGGTGGACAATGGCAACCTCCCGACTGTCTTCTCAGACTACTAAAAGTAGACGGGCAATCTCTATAAACCTGCTTTGTTCTGATAAGGCAACTCAGTATCGCGAGGCCCAGGTTAACCAAAAAAAAAAAAAAAAAAATAAAAAAAAAAATCAGTGTTTTATGGAGTTTTTTGTCATGTTAAAGTGTTAACTTTACTGCTGCTGCTCATCATGGCTTGCCTTGGTTCAAAGGTGCGATGACAAAGAGGTTTTTGGTTACTCAGACACTTCCAGGGACTTGTGCAGTTGAAAGTGCTTAATAGAAAAAAACAAAACCCAACAATAAAACTCTGAAGAGTGTAATTTCATGCCCCAGACCGAGTTTATAGAGTAGAATTCTAGCTAATATGAAGAAGCTTGATGGGTTAATGGGCCATGCTGGTGCCAGCAGGTCTCCAGCCCATCACTGGATTAAGCAGAAGGTTTTTGTGCGAGGCAGTAAGCAATGCTGCGAGCCACGTGCTTGAACCAGGGACTTCTGCCTGTGAAACCCTTCTGAGAAACTTTTTGCACTAGATAAAAAGCTTGGAGAGCCTGCACCAGCCTGCGGGTTTTTTTTTTTTATTATTGCCTACTCCTTTATCCATCTAAAACTGTTATTAAAACCTTCATTTATTGCTGTTAGCCGGAGTGATCCACCGCCGGCTTTAATTCCCTTTCCACCCAACAAGTTGATAATTTAATTTGATGGCAACAAGACATTTACCAGGCCGGCTGGAGCACGTGCTTGGTCCTTTATCTCCTGCCTGGCCGTTGTTCTCCCGGGGGAAGATGGAGCCGCAGCCAGTGGTGATGGATGGCACGTAGAGAATGGGGCTGCAGTACCGGGGCACAGCCACGTGCAGCAATCTCTACATCCTGGAGTGGGGATGCAGCACGGTGGTCTACACTTCTGCCTAGTTAAATGTGAAAAGAAACTCCCCCCAAGCTTTCCTTTATCGTGTAAAGCAGGTTTTTACAGCTTACTTGAAGGCAGCCAGGTGCTTCTTGCCGAGCCGAACTGCTCCTTGTCCTCTGCAAGGTTAAGCCTGTAGGTGTGTCCTACAAATACCCTCGAGATAAATCTTTCTCGTCACCAAACTTCCGATGCCTGCCACCTCCTCTTTATTTTTTTTTTTAGTTAAGCCTTCCAGGGAGGGGCAGCTCAGTAAAGGCACGGCTGAGCCAGCAGCACACGGGGAAGGTGCCAGAGCCAGCCTGACCTTCCTGTTCCCCATTGCCAAAAAGCTGGAGAGGCAACTCCGTTGTGGATCTCTTCTCCCGCGGATCCACAGCTCAATGCTGGGGAGAGCATCGGTCAGCCAGGAGCAGGTGGTGGCTCCTGGGTTCCATCCAGGCTTGCAGAAAAGGGGTGGAATTTTGGGGTGGCCATTTTGTCTTTAGCAAACGGCGAGACACCATCTCTGGCACCAGCTGCCTGGCAGCAATGTGCTGTCCTCCCTCCCTGGGAGAGGGGATGCCAGGCCAGGGTAAAAACCTGCTTCTCTGCAGAGCTGCATTTCTCTGTTGTTGAGTGCCTTTAGCTTCTGGAATGAGCAAAGCTGATGTTTTTCTCAGCTTCTTTTGGCAATCTGAAGGCCTGCCTGGTTTCATAACCCTGCCCTGAGCACTAACTCAAACCATTTTTGCCACTGGGCATGAGCAGCCTTGTTCTACAGCATCCATGAGGTTGTGTAAGTGAGGCTGACCAGTAAATCCTGAATCATCACCCCCTGGGAGCCCCCTGGCTGGAATTTCTGCAGGCAGTGACACAGCTCTGCCGCTCTGGCCTGGGGACAGCCCCTGCTGCAGTTTCTACTTCCCTTTGCCACCAGTAACAGCAAAGACCTGGCCCTTCATGGGGATTGCCTGGGTGGGGATTGCTGCTCCCTCTCCTTTCTCCATCCCCAAGGGGCATATCCGGAGAAACCGTGATTTTAGGCTTTCTCTCATCTGACCCATGGGGATGAGCTGGCTGGAATTAGTCACCTGGCTGCAGTAAAACCCAGTCTCCACCTCAGATGGCTCAGTCTGGAATATTCAGGAGCTGTGGAGATACCAGACATCATTGAGACATCCTGCCTGAAGCATGGGCAGGCCAAGTAATAAATTTGGGGATTTAATCGTTATTCCTTGAGGAATGAATTCACGTTTATTCAGTGCTGGAAACATTTAGTCATTGTAGGATATTGCTCAGCCCCCATTCCTCACTCTGCCCAGACTGAGTGCTCCGTGTTTTCTGGTGTCCTTAAAGCCCTTGCTCCTCTGTTTGTTGTTAAAAAAAGCGGAGTAGTGGGAAATGCCAGGCATTCCTGTTCCAAATATGAGACTGGTCATTCCAGTAAAATTCAGTCGATGCCTTGTAAATGCACAGTGATAGAAGGAGAAGGAGAGAGTATTAAAAAGACTTGGTGGTCGTGGGCACGGTGCTGTGGACAGATGGGTGTTTGGGATACTTTCTGGCTCCTGCATTTCTGCTCTCACCTCTGGACAAGGTCACTGTGTCTGCGGTTAATTTTTCTGAGCCCTCTAAACGGAGGGAAAGTGAAATTTCCCTTACTCTTGATAAAGATTTCAAGGGTGTTAAAATTGTATTTGCAAATGACTTGAGTGAGTGGGGGATTTCCATGAGGCAGGGAGAATTCACCTGACTATTTTTTTATAAACTTCCAAGCTGTGCTCTGGCTGCAGTTTCTGTGTTGAGAGACCGTTGTTCAGTATTCCTCTTGTTCCTAGAAGCTGTGCAAACCTGTTTCCCCGTGCGTGGAGGTGATTTCCCAGCAAAGGCTTGTTTTTTTTGGCATCTAAGGAAGCTGACACTGCTCTGCAAGTGCAGAGGGTGCAACGGCAAGTGTTAGAGGGCTGAAACACAATGTTTTAGGACTGACCAGAGGGTTTTCCTATAATAATGAGCCTTTGTTGGGCTTTTTATGTGGGCAGACCTTCTTGTAGTGACTCCGGTGAATCAGCAGCTTCTGGCAGGGCTGAGGGAAAAGAGGCTTTGCCAGGTCAAATTATGGTTTTTGCTGGCCTGGCTGCTCTGCGGCGCATGGCAGCGCAGTGGGGGTGAGTCAGGGCTGCCTGCGCGAGGATCTGCACGTACGTGAGGGAGGGCTGCAGAGCAAGGGGAGGAGCATCAGGGCCAGCCAGCAGAGCTGCTGTGGCACTGGGTAGGCTGGCAAGGCATGGTCTGCACTTCACTGTGCTCAGTCCTGCCAGCTCTGGCAGAGTTTTTGGGTTTATTGGTGCCTCTGTGTCAAAGCTGGATGTGCTGAGCTGGCTGGTGTGTGCCCCTCACAACATTCTGCAGTTCATTGGTGGGCTTTGTCTGCTTGGGGCAGACAGAACAAAAGCCCAGCTCTATTCCTGCTCTGTCCCAGCTTTTAGCCCAGCCCTTATTTCTATAAGCACATCTTGGAGATGAAGGCAGCTTGTGCCTACTCTGATTATCACCTGTGTGCCCAGGGCATGGAGATTGAAGTTAAGTCAATTTTTAAAGGCAAAATGAGTGATCTGCCCATGCCAATAGCCACCATCTTGCATCACTCTTTTACCACAGGCTTTTGTAATGCTGGGATTTTAGCCTGGACAGGTCCAAGAGACAAAGCTTTGAGTTGCCACTACCACTTGAGAACAAAATTATTGCAATTAGAAATGCCTGGGGCACTGGCACTGCTGTGAAATGAGTGTCCTCCCATCCCAGGGGACTGTTAAGTTTCAGCTCAGCTTCCTCTTTGGAAGGACAAGTTCCTGAAGTATAGGCTGGTCCTGCTGTTGTAGGGATTCTCTAGTCCAGAGGAGGCAAACAGCCTGAGTTCAGAGAGGTTTTTTAATCCAGAAGTTGAAAAATACAACCAGTTTTAAACTTTATGGTAAATTTCTGGTGCCATGTGTGAGGGGAAGTGGAGGGGGCGGGGGAGACCTGCAGCATCTTAAGTCAAGGAGGGACTTTAAGTGTATTAATTCTTCCGTCTTTTACGTGTTCTCTGCCAAAGTGTTGTGTTTAATCAACTCAAGTCTGCTTGCTTGTCCAGGCTTAAAGGATGGGGTTTAGGCTTATCAGACTTTGCCGTGATTAGGTGCTCCTGGGCAGAAGGTTGCCCATGTCTGGACGTGCCGCAGTCACGCCAGCGCTGAGCTGCCCTGGTCCCAAGTGGGATGAGAAGTGCGGTTGAGGCCTGTAGGAGAAATGAGCGGAGAGCTGGGAGGGAGGAGGCAGAGCCTCTGCCTGCGCACTCAAGTGCTTGAATTTTGTTGCGTTGTGTAGCTCCAAGGGAAGACTGGCAATGAAGAGAAGCTATGAAGGGAACATCTGCATAGAAGGCAGGTGAGCTTTGGGTGGGCCATGTGGGGGATGACATGGAAATAGAAATGTGCCTTGCCTTTTAGGACTCTCAAATAGGAACATAAAGTTAGTTTGACCCAGTAGCAGCTTTCTTGTTACCTCCATATTCATCACATGGTTGTCTTGGTGTCTCTGCTTGATGGGCAGTTTGGGGTGGGTGATTCCCAAACCTGGCACTGCTTTCTTCTCTTCCAGATACAGGAATCGAGCAACCATGTCTAAGCACCATGATGCAGGGACCGCTTTCATCCAGACCCAGCAGCTGCATGCTGCCATGGCAGACACCTTCCTGGAGCACATGTGCCGCCTGGACATCGACTCAGAGCCAACCATCGCCAGGAACACCGGCATCATCTGCACCATTGGTAGGCCATTCCTAGATAGGAGAGAATTGCAGCTAGGAGCCCACACCTTGGTGAAACTTATTAAGGAAATTGTGAGAGGGATCTGGCTTTCATCCCTTGCCAGGGCTGAACTTGTGTGGTGAGGGAATATGACTTTCCCATGTTTGCCTAACCCTAACCTGTATTACTGCTGGGAGTGAATCCAGTATCCAGGGAAATGGGAGTTGCTTGGGTTCTGCTGCACTCCGTGGGCAAGTTAAAACAATAATTGCTGCTGCAGCGCTGAGCAATACTGTATCCGTTTACCTTTTCTCTTCCACATGAAATAGCCTGGTCTATGTGGGTTACCTCATTATTTTTCTAAAGTTAATGTTCAAACTGTTTCTTCCTCCTAGGCCCGGCCTCCCGCTCTGTGGACAAACTGAAGGAAATGATTAAATCTGGAATGAATGTTGCCCGCCTCAACTTCTCTCACGGCACCCATGAGGTAAGGGTGGGGTCTGAGCTGCTACAGCCCCTGTGTGTCTGCTGGTCCTGTCCCTCAGCAAGAAGAGAAATCCTGCTTCATCCAGACCATCCTTGGTGTGGGAAGGTCAAATAGCTGCTTTTGGGGAAACCATGTTGGTTGTACACATTGAACCTCACTGTTGATAACACTGAAGTGTATTTTCTTTTGCCATTTTGAGAGTAATTTATTTCTGCACCCTGCCCTGTGGCAGAGAGCCAGGTACCTGGTATTTGACAGTGTGCCAACTGCTTGCCATGAAATCCTTCAGTTCTTCCTCACATCCTGCTGTTTCCAGAGGTGCTGCTTCCCAGTGAGCAGCAGAAGCTGAGAAGACTTGTCCCTGTTTTGCACCTCTGCAGGAGGTCACGCTATCAGTTAATCTCAATTCTTGTTCCATTGCTGGGGATTTCGCAAGCAGGCAATCAATGAATAACTCTGATCAAAAGGCATCTGTTATTAGTGATTTGATGTAGTTACTGTGCTCAGTGGAAAGAATGGGCTTCTGGATTTTCTGGCTAACCAGCTGCTCTGAGTACATTCCTGGAAGGTCCCACTATGGAGCTTGGGACATGGTATGGTAAGCTTAGAAGAATAAGGTCAAAAGAAATCAACACTCCATAACAGTCAAGCCCTTTTTGCTATAAATAGCTGAGATCCTCAGTGATACTGGAGGGGCTGAGGATCCCATTCTGCTGAGGTTTTTTTTTTTTCCTTTTGACCTTGGCGGCTTTCCAGCTTTCAAAATGTCACCCAGTAGCAGCTGTAGGTGGCTTTACTTAGTGACCCATGAGCCTCGTGGTGTGTAACAGCTTGGCCTCTCACCCTGGTGGCCTTTAATAGGCACAGGGCCATGTCAGGATCGAAAGGGCTGATACTTAACTGTGGTCAACCATCAGACCATGACTAACCACCCTGAGATAGTGTCAGTGCATGCCTTGCAGTTGGGAAATCAGCCTGGAGAAAGAATAGTGTGGAGTAACTGCGTCCCAGGAATCAAATCCTTGCGGCTTGGCAGCTCTTGAGCCAGGTGACATGTCAGGGAGTTGGTGGCCAGGCTGAAACTGGGAATTCTCACACTGTTATTGCCCAGTTTCTGCGGTCTGTGAGCTTGGCTGAGGTCTTCCTGCGTTGTGTGAGGTCTACCTGTACATTGCACACCATCAAAGCCAACTGCAGGCTCTGGTGTTGGTGCTGCCTGCAGTGTGACCATCAGCCATAGCCAGTCCTAAGTTTGTGTCCCCTCCTGGCTCCTCCAAAATGCCCCATTTTCCAGTGAAGGCCCAAAGAGTTTCCATTTCTCACAAGTGCTTCAGTTCTCGTGTCCACCCCAAAGCATTTACCAGGCTTGAGCTTTAACAGAGGTGCTTTGGCACCTGTCTAGCTCCCTTTTACACAGAATAAAAATGGCTTTTACCTCCATCTCTGTCTGCATTCCTGTTTTGCACGTGTAACTCTTCAGAAATTCAGACTCCCTAGGAGCCAGTGAGTCCTTGATATCAAACTACCTCAATATATTCCCAGATGATTGGGTTCAGATAAGTGTTGTGGCACTGTCAGGGCGTGTTTTCTGTGCTGCAGTGCCTGGAAGGGTCAGGGTCAGCTTGCACATTCAGTCAATAAACTGACTCATTTTCTTGCTATAGAGTTATCAGCTGTTAGGTATTTCTGGCTGAGGGCACACATGTGAACTTCAGCCTGGCTTTTTTCAGCCTCACCTTCCTGGTGCTGGCTTATCATCCCCGAGATCCTGAAGTCGGTGTGGAGAGCTCGTGTCGGGGTGAGTGAGTGGCAGGAGGGAACCGAGTGTTCCAGGTGAGTCAGGTCAAACTCCATCAGTCCATGTGGCACAGAGAGGAAATGTCTTACCTACTAAAGTCTGTCAAGTGTTACACAACTCTTACTAGTTGTAAGTAGCTAAGGTTATCTCTTAATGTTGTTTAAACAAGTAAAGTAAACTGATCTGCTGGCCATCTGTAGCACATTTGAGGGAGCTGGGATAGATTTTCTTACAAAAATATCTTACAGTTACGAAACTGGCAGCATGTAGCGAAATGCTCTCGCAAACAAGGTTTGGAAGCCAGGTGTTGGTGCTGGAGTATTGAACTCCTGTCTGTGATTGCTTTGACTCTAGAAATAACCTGTAAATATTTACATGGATAACACTCTTTTAGCAAATCCTTTATCTGTGGGAATTTAGGCCAGAGTGAAAAGCCTGTCCACCTGCAGAACTGATAGTGGCTCAGGCTGGAAGTATGTGTGGGAGCTAGCAGTGTGGAGAGGCATCTTCCCTTGCTCTGGTGGGAGGAGGAGCACAGCTGTGTGTGGCACTGTGACAGTCTTCTGCCATCAGGTGTCTTTCAATGCACACAATTATCCAGCTGCTGGTGCTCTGAATACTGTGATGTGTTGAACAGGCAGGTGTTCAGGAAAGCTTTTGGAAAAGTTACTCCTAAAGGCCTGTTGGTTGGTGAGCCACCTTCAATTGGCAGATGTGTGTTCTCATGGAAAATCACTTCAGCCTGACCTGGGGACTGTCTCCTTGAGTTGTCCTTCTGGAGTTAGAACTGAGGGTATACCAGATAACTTTCACACTCCACATTCATGGCAGGAAGGCCCTTTCATCCTTGCACTCTGCCTTACTGGAATCTTTGTGTGGGTTAAATTTTGAAGGTAGAACTGAAACTCAGAGCAGAACTGTCAGCTTGGGCAGCCTCTGGGGTGCACAGGGGTCTTTTCTGTGAGCAGCAGAGTAGAGCCAGCTTTAACAATTCCATATTTTTTATTTTGTTGCCAGTATCACGAGGGCACAATCAAGAATGTGCGAGAAGCCACAGAGAGCTTTGCCTCTGATCCCATCACCTACAGACCTGTGGCTATTGCACTGGACACCAAGGGACCTGAAATCCGAACTGGACTCATTAAGGGAGTAAGTTGCTTTTTTTTTTTAATCCCGCTTTTTTCACCACATAGAGACTCAGTGTTAAGCCTGTGGCCATTTCCAAACAAAAAAAATATCATAGGAAACAAGGTAACAAACCACCTCCCAAAAGTTCTGACCAACTGCTGTGGGCTGGGAGGTGGTGGTGTGCTGGTGTTTACTGTTTTTTTGTCACACAGAGTGGCACAGCAGAAGTGGAGCTGAAGAAGGGTGGACAGCTCAAAGTGACCCTGGACGATGCCTTCATGGAGAACTGTGATGAGAACACGCTCTGGGTGGACTACAAGAATCTCACCAAAGTTGTAGAAGTTGGTAGCAAAATCTACGTGGATGATGGTCTGATTTCTCTGGTGGTTAAGGAGAAAGGTGGGTAACAGACATTTCAGCTCTGTTGTTTGAGTTTTCCTTAGGACATACTTGTGCTTTCTGTCAAGTAACTGTTTCTTAGCTTGCCAGTTGTGTGTTGAAGAAAGGAGAATGTAGTTCTTTGTGGTGTAGTGAGACCTCAAGCTAAGTTTCTCTATCTCAAGTGTGGAAACTTTCCAAAAACTAACTTCAGCTCATTTTCACTGGGCTGGCATTTAAACCCCATCCTCAAAGGGAAATGTGTGGTAAAGCCATACCACTGTTTACGATCAGCCAGGCTAATTCATGCCTTTAATGCAGGATTTAACTAGTTTTACAGCACAGACCCTGGGCTTTGTAGTTAGAGACAGAACTAGTTTTAACTGGTAATGTAGAGGCAAGGTTACTTCTGTGATACTCCCTTTAGAATGCTGCCTAAATGGCTCTAGCCTCAAGCCTCTAATCTGTGGGTATGTTGGGAGTGGGAGGTGAGGCTTTTGGGGCGCTCAGTTTGGTGTTGCAGGACTCTGTGTGCAAAACTGCAACCTGCTTGCATTTCTTGGGGGAGGCAATCCCATCCTCCTGCAGGGAACAGCTGATACCTTATCCAGGAACAGCCTAGAAATTGTTTTAGACCAATCTATCGTGTTCCCAAGGGTAAACTGCAGGCTGATGTGGTACAGAAATGCTCTGAAGAGATGGGATGTGCTTTTTATCGCATGTGCCTCTGTTGGCACTGCAGTTCCCAAGCAGGGAGGTGGTGTGGGAGTGGTAGCAGGAGCTGTCCCATAAACAACTGACCATGGGAAAACATGTTTCAGGGAAGGACTATGTTATGACTGAGGTGGAGAATGGCGGCATGCTCGGCAGCAAGAAGGGCGTGAACCTGCCCGGTGCTGCCGTCGACCTGCCCGCTGTCTCTGAGAAGGACATTCAGGACCTAAAATTCGGTGTGGAGCAGAACGTGGATATGGTGTTTGCTTCCTTCATTCGCAAGGCTTCTGATGTCCACGCTGTCAGGAAGGTGCTGGGGGAAAAGGGAAAGAACATCAAGATCATCAGCAAGATCGAGAACCACGAGGGTGTGCGCAGGTGAGCTTTGTGCAGGGGATGCTTTGGGTTTGTCACACTGAAATAAAGCAACTCACACTTCCTTTTTGTAGCTTCAGATAGCTTTCTGTAGCAATGAATATGTGCTGTTCCTTGCTCCTGGTTTTCTTCCTCCTTCCTTGGCATTGCAGGAACCCAAACAGCCCATGAAAAAGCGTGTGTGCTCCTTTCAGAGGGGGACAGACAGATGGGAAGGTGCTTTGCAGAACAAATGGGATAACACAGCTCTTCTCTCACTGTCAGGTTTGATGAGATCATGGAGGCCAGCGATGGCATTATGGTGGCCCGTGGTGACCTGGGAATTGAGATCCCGGCTGAAAAAGTCTTCCTTGCCCAGAAGATGATGATTGGGCGCTGCAACAGGGCTGGCAAACCCATCATCTGTGCCACTCAGGTACTGGAAGCACCACCTTTGGCTCCTCACTGCCACAGTCTGGCCAGGAGGGAATGTGGTTGATGACATTGGTGAAAGAGTGAGATGCAGAGAGGTTTTGCTCATACCTGAAAAGCTCACATTTAGGCATTCCTGTGTTTGGCATCTTTTCCAATTAGATTACAGGACCTCTTGCCAAAGATTGTATACCTCAAAACATCACGTGCTAATGAGCCTTTGGGGCTGATCTTGCAGATTCATGGGAAAAATGGCACATGCTTTTCCTTGGCATCTTGTGGCAGCACATCTCTGCCTGACAGGGATGGTTTGCTGGGATTCCCATTAGAAAATGTACCCGCTCTGCAGCTTCAGAAGGAACTCAGTGCAGGATCCATCTCATTTTTCTGGGAGTAGTAGGGATCACATGCACAGTCCTCAAGCACTGGGAGGACTGGTTTCCTGGCTGCCCTTGCTCTGCACACAGGCTGTGAAAATGAAGACTATCGTTAGACAGTAGTCATTAAACAAGGTTCTGGATTTACAGTGGCATATGCTCCTTTTTCCTGTATTACTACAGAAATGCCACTGGAACACAGCCTCGGGCAATGTCCCGTGGGTGAAGCAAATTGTGTTTAAATAAGTGGTGAGCTCCAGCTGGGGGGAAGCTGAGCACCTGAGGAACGCAGGAGAGCTGGCCAGACTTGGGGTGTGGAAAGGGATTAGGAAGTACTAACCTCATGGAAAGCTGTTCTGTTTTCCACTCTTTTAATTGGGGATGCTTAGAAAGCTGATGGAGTTAACTGTTCTGAGTTTACTACCCTGTACATATTGTCTAAAGCATGTGAAATCTTGTGTTGGGAGAAGGTGACTTCACTGGTGCAGACCACCCTGCTCTTTATGATTTCTAGATGATGAAATCCCCAAATTTGAGAATGTATGACTGGATTGGATTTGAGCTTTCAATAAAGACATCTAATGCCACTCTGCTCTAAAGAGCTCTGGGTTCCTTGTGCTGAGAAGTTGAAGTGGAAGGTTGGAGTATTTTGTCTAGGATGTTGTGTGGCTTAAATCTCCCTGGAATGGATATAAAATGGAATGGGTTGTTTTCCTTACTGGTGGAGGCTTTAAATCAAAGCTGGTTTAGGGACCGGACCCTCTCTCTGTTCCATACCCATGGAGAACTCCTGGAGTCCTTAGGTTGTATCCCACTTTCTGCCCAAGCCCTAAGGAGTATTGAAGTGCAGCTACTTCCTCTGGCAGTGTGTTGATCCCTGTGGGTTTGTTCTCTCCCAGATGCTGGAAAGCATGATCAAGAAGCCTCGCCCGACACGTGCCGAGGGCAGCGACGTCGCCAACGCCGTCCTGGACGGAGCAGACTGCATCATGCTCTCGGGGGAGACAGCCAAGGGAGACTATCCCCTCGAGGCTGTGCGCATGCAGCACGCTGTGAGTACTGCCCTGCCCTGCTGGGGACAGGGACATCACCTTGCTCTTGGCCACCTGAGCTGGCCACTCAAAGGCCTAGATGGACCCAGCTGCCTAAAGTAGCCATTTCTTTACTTACACTCTGCTGTGTGTGGTTTTTTTGAACAAATGTCCTGAGGGCCTGGACACACTTTGTGTGCTCCAAACTTGCCAAGCAGAGCTGAGAGCTGCTCTGCAATGCTGAGATATAAAACTTCCCATTTCTTTTTGCTGTTACCTTGACAGAAATTTCATCCAATGTCCTACTGCAGTGGCATATTAAATGCCTTAAACTTCTGTGGGATCAAGGAGCTGCTTTAAGCAGTTTATCTATAGATAATGAAAGGTTTTGGCTGAGTCCTGCATGGGGGAGGGGGTGGGGAGGTTCCTGAGGGTGATTTACAGCACTGTTGCACCTGCTGTGTGCTGGGGGTTGGGGGGTTTGTTGCATGAATACTGACAGCACCATATTTTTACATGCCTGAACTGCCAGAAACCTCTGCTCTGCTTCAAGTTCGTGTTTCAGCTGATAAAAGCCTGATGTAAAGTACCTGTGAGCGTTGCTGCTCCCCAGTTGCCAGTGCTGTGAATTACAGCAGTGGTAACTCACAAGTTCTAACTCTAACTAAAGTTTTATTTGCAATTCAGGTTCTATAGGTCATTTAACTCAGCCAGTGTTGGTTTGCAGTGTGTTGCATCTTTACCTCAATATGGAGTGGTGTTTTTTGCACGAGGCAAATCCAAAATAGTACTACTTATGATCACTGGGCCGTGGTGCTCCTTTACAGGCCGAAGGCTAACAGTGCACCTTAAAGCTTCTCCCTCCTTTTCCAACCCCTAAATCACAAGGATCGACTGCCTACCAAGACTTGGGAACTTGCTGCAGCAAACCTTACACCTGGGTTTCCATCCTGGCATTAATTCTTTGATCTGGGCAGGTTGTGTTGTACCTGTAGCCTGATGTGAGGATCTGTTGCATGTGCTTCCCTCTTCCTGCTGACCTGGGCATGGTGTTCATTCCACCAGGGCCCCTGGAGAAGCACTGAAGGCTTTAACACTGTGCAGAAATTGAAAATACAGAATGATTAAATGTAATATATTGCAGGCAGCAAGATGCCAGCTCTTATGGTAGGAGTACATACAATGAGGATCTTTCCTCTGAGCTAATTCACTTGTTGTTAGTCAAGCCCAGCAACAATGTCCTGGGTAACCACGGTCTGGGGATCTGCAGCATGGCTAGAGCAGGTGGATGTTACCATCTGAAGTGGGCAGTAGTAAACTTCCAAATACTAGGTAGGCTGATTGCTGTAGATGGGAGTGGGCATCCTTCCCTTTCCACTCCAGGATCCACACTTCAAAGTCCAGCCTGGCCGTGCTATGCTGCCTGATGGGACCAAGGTTTAAACAGCCTCTCCATTTTCTTTTCTCCCATCTCTCTGATATCTCCACCCATGCACCAACTGGAAACCCTCTGTTAGCTATTCCTATCTGAGCAGATCCAGCTGTGGGGTGAAATTAAGGATTGCTGTGCCTCTCTGTGGCCACTGTCAAAGCAGACACCTGTATTCTCACGTTACATTACACATGGGGAGTGCAGACGTCCCTCTAAAATCAGATTTGCTCTCTGTGTTACATGGAGCTGCTGCCTTTGTACCAGGAGCAGAAAATAAACTGCCAGACTTCCAGCTCCTGCCTTTGGAGTAAGTGTTGTGATGTAAATACTTCCCTTTTCTCTAAATCCAGCAGTAACAAAATGCTTTAGGACAAGTTGGCACTGGCCTGCTGTTCCGGCCTGCTGCCTGTGTCCTGTTATATTTAGACTTAAGATACTTAACTACTTTGGCTTAAACTGATAACTCTGGAAGGGATAATTCCCAGTATCACATCAAATAATTCATTAACACTAGAGTAGCAAAATTCTGATTTTTCTAACTCCAGAGCTTTCACTACAATGGCACATCAGTCTCTAATTTAACATGAACTTGTTATGCTTTGTGGAACGGCTGCTCATTTTGTGGAGTAACTGGGTGAAGTTGTCCTTGAGAAGATCATGAACCTTTGCATGCTTTTCTAGTCTCTGCAAGCCTTCTTTGTTGGGTTGTCAGGCCTTCCAAGATGATTAAACATGATGATTCCTAGCATTCTGGGATGAACAGGTTGTTGAACCTGTTGCCAGTGCTCAGCCAGAACACAAAGCCTTTAGTTGTGCCTCTGTCCCTCTTATCTGTCCATATCTGGCACTGTACAAACACCTCAACATCCACGCTGTGACAACCCTATAAGGAAAACTTGTTCCTGTTTATTTCCCTATTATCAAAAGAAAGTTGGTATCCCACTTGCATGTGAAGCTTTATTGACTCTAAAGTTAAAATAAATCTTTGTGGCTCTCAAACTAAATCTTTATTTGTTCTCAAGATAAGCCAAATCTTCATTGACTCTGAAGTTAAACTAAGTCTTCATTGACCCTGAAGTTAAACTAAATGTAACAGGGCTGAGAGAACAGTCTCCCACCTTCAGGAGTGACATTCATAGTGTTGCTTGTGTCTTGGCTCCATGAAAACTGTTCCAGCAGCATTGTTCTATTGGGAGCCTAGGAAAGGAAGCCAGAGATTCCCTCTTACAGAATTGCAAGCAGGACTATGGGCAGGCAGGTAGGTGGCATAAGAGTCTCTCAAGGAAGTCAGAAGCAGCCATGACAAACCATGGTCTGGCTCTGAGCTGGCTTGTTCTGGTCCTTGAAAAGTAATTTATGTTTGCCTGCTCTGCTGGAACTCCCACATACAACAAAAATGGAATGCCTGCCCAGTGACTGGGGCCTGCCAGTCCCCTGGTATGGTGAATCTTGGTCTGGGTTGCATTTAGCCAAGTCAAAACCTGAGAGCCAAAAAGCTTCACAACTTCATCTTAATACCCTCTTGCATGCATTACTATGACAATTAAGCAAGTTAATGTGATCTCACATTCCTCTGGTATATCTTTCCTTCTTCTCTTTCCTCTGTTCTCCTCCTTCCCTCCCACTCGGGCCTGCAGATCGCCCGCGAGGCTGAGGCCGCAATGTTTCATCGTCAGCTGTTCGAAGAAATTTTACGCCTCAATGTAAACAACAGGGACCCTGCCGACGCCATGGCAGCGGGCGCGGTGGAGGCCTCTTTTAAGTGCCTAGCTGCAGCCCTGCTAGTCCTGACCGAGTCCGGCAGGTAGGGCCTCAGAGAGGGAGCTCGGGCCAGCCCTTGCCGTGGCAAAACACGCTGCACTCTAACACTGCAGTCTTTGGCTGATCGCTGCCCGTGCCAGCCTTGTGTAACCGCTGCCATGTGAGCTGACCCTGTGCCAGGGAGGGACCGCAGCAGGCAGGAGCAGAGCGAGAGTGCCTGGCAGTTGGCATGAATGTCACCTGAGTGTGGGCTTGGCAGGGCGAGGTGCCACCATTCCGAAAACAACCCTTGGGAATCGAGTGGTTCCTCTGCAGGGACGTGCTGTTGGGGCGAGCTCAGTCTGTGTTTGCTGATTGATGACAGTATCAAAGGCCAGCAGTACGGATGTGGCACCCTGTGCTGGAACACCTCGCCCTGCCCTGTGCCCGAGTGCCTGCCGTGAGTGTTGTCTCCGAACGCATGTTGCTCTTGTAGATTGCCCGGGAGGCCGAAGCCGCCATCTTTCACAGGCAGTTGTTTGAGGAACTGCGTCGTCTGACCCCCCTCAACTGCGACCCCACTGAGGCCGCTGCAGTTGGCGCTGTGGAAGCGTCCTTCAAGTGCTGCAGCGGGGCCATTATTGTCCTCACCAAGTCTGGAAGGTAGGAGGGGACAGGTGCCCCCAGGTCAATCCTGCTGTGTGACAGGGTGGGGGAAGGAGAATCCCAAAAACATAGCTTTGAGAGACCGGTGGAGTCAGGTTCTGGCAGTGCCTGCAGTGCTGGTTCCTCATGAGATGGACACACATCCCTACACTCTTGAGTCCTCAGCCTGCCTCTGCCAGCGTGGCACCAGCTCCGAGCCCAGCCTCCCCTCACTGCTGCAAGTGGCAGTGGCGCCAGCTGGAAGAGCCAAGGGAAAATAAGTGTTCAATTCAAACTTCTTGGCAAGAAATCGTCAATGTAACAGTGAGGCAGAAGTTCAGTGGATGCACAAGCTTTTTTTATTTTTATTTTTTTTAATCAAGGCTTGCCGTTTTGTAGTAGCATCCAAATTATTGGTCCCTTGCTGGACTTTGCAGTCATCAACCCTGCTTGCCTGAGCCCAAGGGGTGAAGAGGGACTGCGCAACCTGGGATTGGTAGGGAGGGAAATGGAAAATGTTCCAAATGTCCTCTTCCAGGGTTCCTTGTGCCTGCCTGCTGGTAATCTCTCTGCACAGACAGGCATCTGGCAGGCACCAGGTGAGCTCAGTGGCTGCAGGCAAAATGTGCTGGAACAAAGTAGTTTGGGATTTCTGTCCAGCAACAGCGACAGCTGCCAAGCAGACTTGTTCTTCCCGTTGTGGAATGGGAGGGAGCAGAAGCCTCATGGATCAGCTCTTCCATCTAGAGGAACTGGGCTGCCTGCTCCCAAAGCATGTCTGACTGTGTCTCAGACCACTTTCTGGAAGGAAACCAGGATTTCTCACACTGGATTCACACCAAAACAGTAGTGCAACAGCAGAGATGTGCTTGGGTATGCTGGGTACCTGAAGATGTAGGCCACTGGTGAAACCTTCACCAAAATGTACAGCTTTAGATGATTTTGAGCAGAAAATTACTTTCTACAGAGATGAGGAGACAACTGTGAGCACCGAGTTTTGGATACCCTCGTGCTTCTAATGTTTCTTTGTCATATGTTCCAACCTTACACTTGACCTTTTTAAAGAGATTTGAACTCTGATATTTGAGTATTTTTAGCATTGGATTTGGTTAGCTCTTGTGAGTACCTCAGTCTCCTAGATCTCTCGGGAGGCGGCTCGGACAGTGTGGGAAGGGTTGTCTGAGAGCTGTCACGTGTGGTTGGATGCTTGGAGCAGCCTGCTGGCCCCTGCTTTAAGCAGCAAACTTCGCATCTGAGTGTGGCTGAGCTTGGCTCCAGTAAACAAGGCTGCAAAAGCAAGTGGAGACACCAGCATGTCCGGTGGAAAGATGGAGCTGCAGATGCTACAGCCTTGCAGTTTGAATCTGTCTGTTTGCAGATGCTCTCCCTCAGCAGTGCTCACAGAAAGCAAAGCTGTAGTCTAGTCCCCACCCATGCTGTGCTGCTGCTATTTTAAGGCATTTTAAAGACTTTGTGCCCAACTTGCCAGTATAAATTTTGACCTCTGCTGCATTTGCTTTGGGGGTGCAGAAGCAACAGAAGCAGAGCTCTGTGCAGAGGGACTGGCCTGTTTGCTGGCTTCAGCAGGTGGCTGAGAGGCAAATGGCTTCCTCCTTGGCATGCTTTGGGCAGCGCTGCTGGCACCAGCTCTTTTCACCCTGAAAACCAGGAACTCCTCAAAACAGGGAACTTTCAGGGACCCCTGTTGAGATGTCAAGGCCTGCTTGCAGAGGCCAGAATAAATGGCACCTCGCCACCCTAACATAGCAACAGAAACAAGTAAAGGCTTGTTCGGGGACCAAAACACCCTGATGGCACTTGCTGAGCTGGGAGGTGAGGAGATTGTCACCACCAGCGGGGATAGCCATTGGTGGTCTGCCCAGTTGCCTAAACTGAGAGTCCAGCAGAGAATCAAGCTGGTTGGTGAGTGACTTGTGAAGACTGGTCACATCCCCCCAGGAGTTTTGGGGAGGCCTTGGGGCTGCTGTGCTCCCACGGGCCGTTATTCCCAGGTGTGGTGGCTGTGTGGAGCCCCACCGTGGCTGTTCTCCCTGCAGGTCGGCACACCTGGTGTCGCGGTACCGCCCGCGGGCCCCCATCATCGCCATCACCCGCAACGAGCAGACGGCGCGCCAGGCCCACCTGTACCGCGGCATCTTCCCCGTGCTCTGCAAAGACCCCGCCCAGGACGCCTGGGCTGAGGACGTGGACCTGCGTGTCAACCTAGGCATGAATGTTGGTGAGTGGCACTGCCCCCTCCCCTGGAATATGGCTCTGGTGGGATGTGGTAGCCCTGAGCACCTAGGTGGTACTTCAGGGTCACTGATAGGGACTGGTGTTGGGAAGAGAGGAACTGGCTGCCTGTGTGGTAACTGGATCCGGCCAGGAAACGGGTGGTGGTTGCATGAGCAGAACCGTGTCCGGTTGAGAAATGAGGTGGTGGGTTTGGCACAGCTGCCTTTAAGGAATTTTCAACAGACGACCAGGTTGGGTTTATGGTGGTGGGTGATGAAACTGACACTCACCACTCCTGAGGGACAAGGAAGTGGGGTTGACATTTATCCTGCACCCCCTCCAGATCCTGCACTGTGGAATTTTGAGCTCTGTTGCAGAGAGCCTCAAAGCAGAGGCGAAGGGTGTCAGATGGGTGGGCAGCAGGAAGGTGGAGTTTTGATACCCTCTGGAGCCCTGACTGCCATGGCACAGGCAGCCTTGGTGACTTGGGGAGTGGGTGATGAGCACTGTTGCCCTATGGCTAGACAGGGTGGGACTGGGCTCTGACACCTCTCTCTTCTCTCCTAGGCAAAGCTCGAGGGTTCTTCAAGACGGGTGACCTGGTGATTGTGCTGACAGGCTGGCGCCCTGGCTCTGGCTACACCAACACCATGCGTGTGGTGCCCGTACCCTGAGTGCCCACTGGGCCTTCCTGCCCCACTCCCCTCCCACCACCCCACTCCCCTCCCTCTGCTCTGTCTCCCCTTGCAGTAGACCAGACATCGCTTGCGCTGTTCTCCTTGTCCCTAGAGTGGATGTAGGTTGCTAAAAACCACCCAGTGCAGCAGCAGCAGGGGCAAGAGACCTTAAATCACTAAAAAAAATATACTTGAAGTGTTTAGTTTTTTAAAAAACCTCTCCCTGTAGTTAAAGTCCTGCCTTGATGTGTTTTGGAGTCAGCGTAGGAGGTTCCTGTGTGCTGCTGGGACTCTTCTTTCCTGGTGACTGTCCTTGGGGTGTGAAATGACCCTTTCCTTGGCCCTGGTGTGGGGTTTTGGGGAAGGGGAGAGGCAATGTGTGGCCAACGGTTCTGCTGGACCCTTCCTTGCTCGAGGCAAGCTGCTACTCCCCACTCCTGTATGGCCACACGCCTCCCCCAGACCCAATCCAAGGCAGATCCAGCCTTTTCTGAGCTGGTTGTTTCAGGGATGGGGGCAGGGGAAAAGTGTTGGATCCATGCACAGAGCTTCCCATGCTCCCCTTGCAGCATTGTCTCCTGTGTTAGTCTTGTCCCCCCACCACTCCAGAGCCCCCCCCTCACCCAGCACTCTGATGGGCCCTGGGGTGGGAGAGCACAACTGTCCATCAATAAAGAGAAGCTGAAGCACCTGCTGGGCTGAGCTGCTCCTTGGGGGATGGTGAGGGGTCTGCAGGGGTAGGGGGAGATCTGGTGGAGAAGGGCCACAGGAGCTGGGGAGGTCTGTGAGGGTGGGGAAGTGCTTAGGGTTCAGGGTGGGGATC
>VXBB01001401.1:36576-55422 GCA_013399915.1 Illadopsis cleaveri
GGGGCGGCTCCCAGTGACCCCCCAGCCCCCCGGGCGCTGCCGACTTCCTGGGACCGAGGTCTCGATTCTGTCCCGGCCGTGACCCCCCGGTTCCCGAGGCGGAGAACACCAGGGACACCGCGGGAGGGACACGCGGGGCTCCCTCCGGCCTTGACGTCGTGCCTCATTCTCTCCTGCCAGCGCCGCTCGGCTCCGGCCATTCCCCTCCAGCATCCCGGGGTGGCTCCGCTCCAGCTCCGACACGCGGGACTGAAATGACCTTGGACGCCGGGATCAAGGGCAGCTCGCCGAATCCCGCCGGGGCTCGCTGGGGCCGCGGCCGCCCGCTCGCCGGTGCCTCCCTCCGCCTCTGAGCCTCCTGGGGTTCACTGGGAGGCGGGATCCCTGCCCGGCTCGCTCCGGCCTCCGCCGTGCGCTTCTCCGGCCGCGGGGAAGGGATCCAGCGGAAGTCGCTCGCCGACGGAGGGGCTCGCGCCGGACCTTTTCCAGGCTGGATCCCAGCGCCGCGTAAGAGAAGGGAGACGCCGATCCCGTGGGAGGGAGAAGCACCGGGTTTCACCTTACAAAACCTAGGGGTTCGGGGAGCCGGTGTGGGCGGGGAGGGGTGTCAGGAACGGGCAAAGGGGCACCAGGTCGCTGGATTGTTTTTGCTTTGCTGGGAACTTCTACACCCACCCTCTCTGCCTCCTCTAAGGAGCTCTGAACTCCGACTGTTTTTGTTCCACGTCTGTTTTGGGACACTTGGAATGGTGAATTTACCTCAGGAGCAGCTTCCTGCTCAACAATTTTTTTGAGGAGGGTGACAGTATGAGCTGCTAGAAAGTGTTTTCCTCACTGTGCTGGCACTGGAAGCACCTCTTGGAAGGGAAACCTCCCTGTGCCTGCAGCCCAAACTTATCCTTTGCTCCCAAACTTTGGATGTGTATTCCTGATGCATCTAGGAGCCAGGATGGAGGAGTGGAGACAAAGCAGTTCCTGTGATGTCCCTACTGGGGCTGAGGATGCTCCTCACAACCCCCAGACTGGATCATCCCTTTGCCAGCACTGTGTTCAGGATCATTTTACTCAGGAGTTGTCCCTGATGGTGGCCATGAGAGGGAGAGAAAACAAGGTTGCAGCACTTCCAAGTGCTTTCCAGCCTGTGTTTTTTTCCTCATTTTAGGGGATTTCTGTGTGTTTGGTGACCTTGGAGGGGTTCTGATGCCTTTGCCTCTCCCTGATCCCTGTGTGGTGCCCCTCGGTGTCAGCGTTGGTTGGGGATAAATCCGCTCACCCGGATTAAGCAGGGCAGGCACTTGGGGATTTAAGGGATGACGTGAGGGAAGCCAGAGAATGCTGAGCTCTGGACAAGGAGGCTCCAGATAAGGTCAGAGCCCCTTTTCCTGCACTGGAGAAGGGCAGATGAAGGTTTTGGTACCTCTGTGATAGGAGTTTCAGCTTCAGGGCAGTATGGCATCCCCTGGCAGAGGATGCTTGAGGATCAGGCAGGGAAAACACTTTTTGGTGCCATGCCAAGGGACGTTATTTTGGTTCTTCTTGTCAGTAAGGTCTCCTTTCCCTTCCTGACACATCCTTTGACCTGAGCTCCTAAAAACCCACAACCTTGGCATGTCCATCCCTGCAGTGCTTGGGCTCCAGGGCTGTGCAGGCAGGTCTTTGCCAGCAGTGGCTGTGGGGATCCAGGAGTTGTTTCCAGCCACAGGACACCAGTGAGTTCTGTTTGGTTCTCCTGTGCCCCCATGTATGTGTCACCACATGTATGTTGTGGGAGCATTCCCTGTGCCTCCAGCTGGGAGTCAGCCAGGCTCCATTGCACCTGGACAGTGTTTTGGTCAGGGCTCTGAGGCTGTGGGGATGTGGGAGCTCACGTGGCTTCAGCTCTCAGCCCATTTGGGCTGAGATCCAGCTGGGATCTAGCTGCTGGGATCCAGCATCCCTATCCTGGCTCTTCCCGAGTCAGGGGGGATTACTTCCATGGGTTTTCCTTCAGATGAGCCCCTCGGAGCAGGAGCAGGATGTATCTAGGGAAGCACAGGTGGCGAAGGAGCCACTCTCAGAGTGTAGGAAGTTTGGTTGGCTCCTCGGCCTGGGCTGTGCCGCAGTGCCACGGCATCATCCCAGCGGGCACTGGGATGCACTCCAGCTCTGTGCCTGTCCCGCCTGCTGGCGCTCGTCCTGTCCTGCTGGTGCCCCACCTGCCCCAGCACCACCCCCTGCCTAGTGAGCTGAGTGCCTTCCCTGGAGTAATTTCCTCTCCATGGCTCTGTGGCTGTGTGCTGGCTCTGCTGTGCCACCGGTCCCCTTGGATCGTGCTCTGCTTGGCTGCCAGTGCCGCAGCAATCTCCAGTGGAAGTGTCACCTTTGTGGCCTGCCAGGTGATAACCTGCCCTCGGCATTGGGCCTGTGTTTACTTTACCTTCTGTGGCTGATAAGCACCTCTGATAACTTTCCCTTTGGTAAATAACTGGCTCTAACCTGCCTGGTGATGGCTCTGCCCTGAGAAGATGGTGTTTTGCCGACCAAGAGGAGCAGATCCTGGCTGAAATCCAACCCCGTGAGGGGTTTTGTAGACCTGTGGTTTTTCCCATCCCAACTTCCAGCCCTTAAGGAGGAGAGTCTCTGCTTTGGAGGGTGTTGTCCCAGGGAGCTGCAGCAATTTGGCTGCTCTGTTGTGAGCGCTGGGGAGTCCCTGGCAGAAAAATGGCTTTTTTTTTTTCCTCTCCACGTGACTTGAGAAATAGCAGAAATATTCTTGCTGTCCTTGAGCGGCACATTCTGAGGTCTCTATGCAGGCTGAGATTGAAGGGAACAGATTTACAGCTCCAGACCCATTTTTCCCCTTTCCCTAGGGGGCTGACAGGTGTCTTCTTGCAGTGCCACGCCGATGCATGAGAAGGCAGCTCCCCTGAAGAGCCCCGAGCCCAGGCACGGTCGTGAGAAGCTGGAGGTGTCCCACAAGCAGAAGAGTTTGGATTCCCTCGATGGCAGGTGAGGAGCAGCATCCCAGGGTCTGTCTGTGGTTGAGTTTCCTTCCTGCTGTGGCATTCCTGCTGTCCTTGAGCCCTGAATACTGCCTGCCAACTGGGGCAGGGCAGAGGGGGCGGGGGCAACTTTGTTTCATCCCTGAAATGTTGTGGATACAAAACAGGGAAGTGAAAGGGGTTTGGGGAAGGGGATGGTATTCCCACTGCTGAGGTTGTTGATAGGATACTGCTCCCTTTGTGGTTTGTCCTTTGATCTGTCCATGGGATGGATGTGGATGGATGTCCCTGTGCACAGCCAAAGCTGAGTCCACCCTCCTGCTCAGGCACATTCCCAAATTCCTGCCTCTGTTTTCCCTTAGAAATCCTTGCCCCAGCCAAAGCTGCACATTTCCAGCTCCCAGCCTGTCCCAAGCTGCTGCCAGGTCAGCTCTGGGCTCCTTCCCCTGGAGCTGGGATGTGTGTGAGGTACCTTGGTCTTGGTGCCTTCACTGGCTCTCATCAGAGATAGCCCTCAACTGAGCCTCAGCAATGCCCAATGCCACAATAAATCATGGAGACACCCAAAATATGGCTTCCTGGAGTCTCTTTTCAGTCCTTTACATTTTTCCATGTCTCACATTGCAGCACACGTATTTTAGTGAGTGGGTGACAGACCTGTGGCTCTTTGCTTACCTGGTGATTATCGTTTTTCCTTCCAGCCTCCGCCTGAATGAAACCCTCAAGGATGAGGACATCAAGAAATGCCACCGGGAAGTGGTAAGCCTTTGGCTTTGTAAATGATCAGGCTGGTGTGTTGTAGCCTGTTGCCCCAGGAGGAGCCCACCTGGGGTCTCAAGTGTGGGCTGAAGGAGCTGGAGGCAGCTTCTGATGTGGGGCAGAGCCTCCTGTGTTTAATTTCAGGAGACCTGGTGATGGTTTTGTGTGGCCCGTGCTCTGCCTTGCAAACACTTCCAGGATTTTCCATCTAGAGCAAAAGAGAAAGTGAAAATGATGACTGAAGGCAGTTAAATTTCTGTTGATTTGAATCCTTTTGGTTGTTCAGATGTGGTGAAACTAGATGGCTGTGGTCCATCTACAGATAAGAGGTGCTCTGGATGAGGAAGGAGTGACAGAAAGTGGCATTTTGCTTTTCCCCATGAAGAAAATGGAGGAGAAAAATATTTTTTGATTTCCTCAGAGGCATCTGGGAGGGTGACAGGGCCAGCAGTGGATTTGTGCTGGGACCAGGGGAGTGTTTCTTGGTGGTAATGCCCTCTGTGTTCTTCTGGAACGCTCCCACTGGCACCCCCACCATCCCAGCGTCCCTCTGGGAGGTGTCTGAGCCAACTCCAGGTGCTGCTGAGCCTTGATCCTCTTAGGGCCCAGCTCATCCGGTGACAAGGTGCGCAGAGCAAAGGTGACCTTGTTCCTGTGGGCAGCAAGGCTCTGCCACAAACCAGCCTTGCCGTGGCAGCCTTCTCTGCATCCTCCCTTGGGATTTGGGGGGCAGTGTCACCACTGCGGGACAGCCGAATCCCTGGGGAGCATCCCGGGGGCCAGAGGGCACAAAGCTGCCTTGCAGGACCAGTTGAGCGGATTTATGGAAGGCGTTGAAGTGCTTCGGAGCTTTACCTTGGCCACGGGAGCATTTCAGGGCCGACCTGCCGAGCCTCCTGCCGTGGCTGCTGGCAGGCTTTGAAGCGGCGCCGGGAATATAAATAGCTGGATGGCGCGGCGCGATGGGCGCAAAGCAAGTGTTGTCACTGTGTCCCGGATAAGGGAAGAGGAGGAGGAGGAGGAGAGAAACCGCTGGGCAAAATAAACTGCCTGCGGATGAGCCCGGCAGAAAACCGGCTCCTCGCCGAGGCTCAGCACCCTCCGTAGATATTAAGGGAAATGTTCATCTGGGAGGATGGCACAGCCTTCGCCGGGCGCTGGATCATCCAGCCTTCCTCTAATCCGTCGGGGCTCCCGTTCCCAGCCCGGTGGGACCCCCCTGCGCCGGTCCCGGGTGCGGGCAGAGGGAGGCTTTCTTGCAGCAGAGGGATTTTTGGGTCTCTTTATCGGCAAGGTCACCGGATAACTTTGCTCTGCTTCGCTTTCAGGCTGCTAGCAAGTACAACTCCCAGTACCACAAGCTGTTCAAGGACATCCCGACGGAGGAGAGCGTGCTGAAAGGTGGGTGGCAGGGTGAGGGATGGGCACGGAGGTGGCAGGATCCGGCACAGGGATTGGCACGGCTCTCTCTCTGCCTTGCAGTTTGCTCCTGCGCTCTCCAGAGAGACATCCTCATCCAGGGAAGGCTTTACATCTCCCCCAACTGGCTTTGCTTCTACGCAAACCTTTTTGGGAAGGACATTAAGGTAGTGTGGGCACCCACTCACCCTGGTCCCTCAGAGCTTGTAACCACAGCTTATACCCTCCTACACCCAAATACCATGAAAATCCCCAACAGAAGCCTCCAGTGGGAAGGGGAGCAGGGCTGTGCCTCCCTCTCTGATGACCTGTGGTACCAGCCTGGGGAAACCAAATACTGGTTTGGTTTAAAATTCCCTGATGCAAAACCTCCTTCCAGCCGCAATGGCGCTTGAAGAAAGATCAAAGGTTTTAGGGGGGGCGAGATTTGAATCTCTCTTGGCTTTTCTTCTTGATTTACAATCTGATGTTTCCCCATTAGTCTTGTGGCTGACGGGGATCTTGGGGAGAGATGACTTCCTTTAAAACTGGGCTGAAGGACTGAATTATTTATATGTGATGCTTTAAACAAATACCTGAAGGAAGCTGGAGGTTTCAGCAAAGTTACCCTGCCAAAAATAACATCCTGCCTTATTTTTCACCTTCCCTGGGCTTGCACAGGGGGCTCTCCTGGTGGGTCTTAGGGAGGCTGGATGGATGATGCTTGTGCTGTGTCCATCCCTGTGTTCCTGCCCTGCAGGTTGTGATCCCGGTGGTGTCTGTACAGCTGATAAAGAAGCACAAGACTGCTCGGCTGCTGCCCAATGGCCTGGCCATCACCACCACTGCCAGCAGAAAGGTAACACCAGCACCCAGCAGATGCCCAGGTCCAAACTGGATGTGGTTTGAGAGCAGCAAACGAAGCGATTCCCGTCCCTGGTTAGGAAGGGAGCGCTGCTCTCTGTGCTGGCTGCCAGCCAGGGCAAACACCACAGCTTTGCTTTTGTTCCTGAATTTCACTTTGTTCCTGGACAAAGCAAAGCCCAAGTGAAACTCGGCCGAGCCTGACAAATCCCTGCCAGGCTCACGTAAAACCTTTAAACTCCTTAAACACAAGCAGGGAAAGGGTTTGGGTTGGCGTTCAGCCAGAGCTGGCGGAAAACTTGGATACAGGGCTGCATTTCCAGCTTTTAAATCCTGTTGGATGTTATTGGCTGCAGTGAGCTGATGTAGTGTGTCCAAGTCCTCGCCTGCCCGAGTGCTGCTGCCAACACTCTGTGTTGCCTGTCCCTGCCAGGGAGGGGGTTGTTCCTGCAGGGTTTTGGGAGGCAGTTATTCCTGCGGAATTTGGGAGGTGGGTTTTAGCAGGGAGTGGCACAGGGAAGGATTTTGGCGTTCAAAGCCATGTGTGGCTGCCCTGCACATCACCCAGGGGCTCTGTGTCAGGCATGGTGAATGTGGCCCTTTGTCCCTTCCACCTCTGGGGATGTTTTCTATAGGTCCTGGCACCATTTGCTGCCATGTCCCTCTAGGTTTGAGCATGGGAAAGCTGTAGTAACAGCAACTGAGCAAGACTGGCCCCAAAAAAATCTGGTCCAGGTTTTAACAGGCTGCAAAAATAACAGCAGGGAAACTCCTCGGGGAAATGCCTGTGGGGGAGACGTGGCTCCTGAAAACGGGGAGATTCAAGGGCATGACGCCTCTGCCTGTCCCTGCTTGTGGAGAACTGGACTCGGGGTGGGGGGAATCTCTCCTAACAGCTCACCTCTTTCTCTTGCAGTACATCTTTGTATCCCTCATCTCTCGTGACAGTGTCTATGATGTCCTGAGGAGAGTCTGTACCCACCTGCAGGTACTCCCACTCTGTCCCACTGTGTGTCCATGGCCCTGAGGTTCTGCACCTGCCCTTTGGGCTCTTCATCAAGGCTCCAAGGCTTTGGACTGCTCTCAAAGCCCTCTCCAACTCCCATCATCCTCACTCAGCAGCAAGGGATGGGAAGAGGGGCAGGAGCCATGCCTCGGGCACGTTCTGTCCCCGTGGGCTTTTCTGGGTCATGGATGAGGCAGAGCCCTGAGTTTCTGCTCTCTCTCAGGGCGTGGGTATGAATTATTTATAATCTGGTGGTAATACTAGTTCTGCCACTCTTCACATTGATGCCTTTTGCCCAGATCTAAAGTTTCGAGGGGAGGAAAAATGGTACAAAGTTAAAAAAGAATTTAAATTACGTGGGGGAAGACATCCATCAGCCCTTGAGCTGGAGAGGATGACTGTGGGGGCCTCTTCTCGCTGACTTTGAAGCACGTGGGAAAGCTGTGCAGGAGTCCTGCCCTGCCTAGGATGGTGTGTGCCAGCTGTGCCAGAGCAGCCATTTGGGTGGTTCAACCCTGTTGCCAAACTGGGGGATTTATTCTTTGAAATGTGCTGGGCTCTGCCCAGATGTACCCTTGTTTTTCTTACCCCCTGATGTTTTATCCTGTCCACGGAAGCCCGTGGCCCAACCATGGCCCACCGGGTTTTTGGTGATGGGAAGCAGTGATGCAGTGCCCTTTCCTCATGCCCCAAATCCCCATGACTGTAAGATCTAGCAGCTGCTCTTCATAGTCTCAGCAGAAAAGCCCAAACTCCATTCTGTGGCTGAGGCTGAAGCAGGAAGAGATGGCCCTGTAATGCCTGATCTTTTCTCCCCCATCTAGGTTTCCAGTAAGAAGAGCTTGAGTCTGAAGGAGCTGTCAGAGGAGCCGGACTCTGTGTCACTGGTGAGGGTCAGGGCAGCTCTGGGACAGGAGACACCCCCTGACCTCATGCTGTGGTTGGAGAGGGCTCACCTGGTCCCCTTGGTCGGTTTGACACTGTCTGGTGGCTGCTCAGAGAGTCGGTTCTTCTGCTGGTTCTTCTGTTGGTGTCAAAGGTTGTGCAAGGACGTGCCTGTTGCCATCACAGCTCGTCCTCTGGGACCCTCATCCCCAGACTTGGCAGGAGCAGATGGGTCAAGAGGACCCGGCTGAGCACAGCCAGTGACTGTGTCTGTTTATAGACAGCAAAAACTTCACAGTGATGTGGAAAATGCTGCCACTCGGCTCCTGTGTTCACAGCTGGGAATGTGGCTGAGTTATCCAAAAATCTGCGGGATGAGTAGGATGGTGGGAGAGGGCTGAACCATGGCATGATCCAGGGAGTGTGGAGGGCCACATCCTGCACCTTTGGAGAAGGGTGTCTGGTCCTGAGCCTCAGGCTGGGTGCAGGAGGTGACAGCTGGGGTGCATCAGAGAGTGACAGGTGGCATGTCACCCATGGTCTGGTGACATCCCAGGGGTTAAAGATTCATTTCAAGGGCTGCATTGGGAGTCATCCAGTCTGATCTGGCAGCATCTCCTGGTGCTTCGGTGGGATGCAGCCCTTTGGCAGCTTCAGCCCTGGGAGCTCTCTGTTGGGGGAGCTCCTCTCTGTGCCAGCTGCCACCCCACTTGGTTTGTTGTCTTTTTGGGGCACTTTTTTTCCCTATTTGGGTCATGCTGCAGAATTCCAGGTGACAGCCCTGAGCTTCAAGGGGTGGAGGAGGCAGTAGCTGCTATTTGGGGCAGGTGTGGGGTGTGTGGGCGTGTCCTTCTATGGTAATAAGAACTTGCATTCCCATGGAGCCATCATGGAAGACCAGCTCTCCCTCAGGATGATGTTTTGAATGTGCTGGTGCTCCATGGAGATGCTGTAAGGTTTGAGTTTGAATCTGGCCCCACCATATCCGTGGCACTGCTGGTTTCATTCCTGGCTCACCAGGACTGTTCCCACAGGAGGTGATCGTCCCGGAGGGCAAGTGGAGGAAGGTGTCACCTACCTCACTGTCACTGTCACTGCCAGATGCCAACTACCAGTGCATCCACCGGACCTCTGTCAGCAGCCTGAGCGCCAAGGAGAGCTCCTTCACCTCTGAGGAGCCACTGGTTTCGGGTGAGGGACATGGGTTTGTGCCCTGCTCCACACGGTACTGGGTGATAACGTCCATAAAAGTGTGTTCATCCATCCTCTGCTCTCGTGCAGGGGAATTCTGCCTTACAGATTAGGCTGGGAGTCAGCAATGGAGTCCTGGGGATGGGCTGGGGTCTCCTGGCTGCAGGGTCTGAGCCCATGAGGGAGGAATATTTTATGTTTCCTGGCTGCTGGAGGAGCAGGAGCATCAGCCAAGTGTGGCTGTGCTGCTGACTCTGAGTTTGCTTTCAGAAAGTGCAATAAATACCGAGGAAGAGCTGGAGGTGGAGCAGAGCTGTGTGGCAGAGCTGAGGCCCTCCGACTACCAGCTCCTGAAGATCTTCATTGTGCTGTAAGTGTGCCGAGGGCTCAGGGAAGCTGGGGGGACACTGGGAATGTCAGTCTCAGTCTCAACTGGGTGTTTGGCTTATTCCTCTGCTCCCAGCATCTGTCTCCTGGTCGTGTCCTCCTCGTACCTGGCGTTCCGCATCTTCCGTCTGGAGCAGCAGCTCTGCTCTCTGAACCGGGATTACCTCTCCCGCGGGCACAGGAGGTGAGGGACCCTCAAGGACATTTTGGGACACGCAGGTCGTGCCGTGGGTGGAGGGCTTGAGGGAGTGTGGGTGCAAAGAGGAATGGCTCTGCTCTGTGATGTGTCTAAGGAATGCTTTGTCCCTTATCCTGGGCCTGCTGTTGGGCTGGCTAGTGACGAAACGCACAGTGCCATCTTCACACCAGATGTGATCCCATCAACTGCTGGTTTGAGTGACTGGGAAGCTCTGCTGTCCCTGAGACTCTGGAGCTTGGGAAGAGGTTTTCTCATTGATTTGGGGCTGCTTTTCCAGCTGTAGGAAGCACCAGGACATCTTGTTGGAGCTGGGCTGTGCCTGGGGGCTAAGGGCATGGGTATCAGCATGGGATGGACAGGAGGGGAATCTCCTTGGGCTGAGGACATCAGAAGGCACTGGGATGGGATCCAGAGCATCTGCAGTCTCTCATCCCATTTTACCCTGCTTGCAGGTGACCGTTCCCTGGGCGCTGGCTGAGGATGGACACTGAGGTGGTGGCACCCTGCCCACGGATCCCGGTGCTGTGTCCTCCCAAACGTGGCTGTTACATGTGGTCTGGCTGTCTCTCAGCCGCTAAAATGGGACCAAGTATTTTCTCTCTTCCTTCGGGCACTCGCTCCTGGTGGGACTTTCCAGCCAGGTTCTGGCCACCAGTGCCAACTCCCCATCCCACTGGAAGCCTGTTTTCTCCCTGGGACACTGCTGTGCTGTAGCACCGGACAATGACTCGGGGCTGCCAAGCACTTGGATTTTCCCTTAGGACTTGCTGCTAAAATGGATGCTGGTTTTTATTTCAGGCTTGGTTTTTTCTCGTTACAAGATGACCTTGGGCTCACCAGGAACCCCCAGAAATGTGGATTAAGTTGCCACTGCTGCTCTGGGACAACCCACCTGTTTGTCCCTGTCTCACTATCCCTGGGAATGTTCCTGAAGGAGGAATGGCCCTGAAGACAAGGATCTGTGGGGATGGGGAGAAAGGGCCCACTAGCCCTGTGGGGTGTCATTTATCCCACACACAAAGTGAGGGTACAAGCCAGGGCCCCTCAGCCCTTCTCTCCTGGAGCACTGGGCTCAGAGAGGGGTGGGTGTGTGTGTGTCCCTTGCAAAGCACTTTAAGGTCCCTCACACCAGGTGTCCTCGCTGGGTTCCACACCTGGCACCGTGGACTTTGTTAATCCTGCTCGCCCCATTGAGACGTTGGAAAGGAGCCCAGGGCTGGCACTGGGGAATGTCCCGGAGTGCAGTGTCTGCGCCCTGGTTTGTGTTAACCTTGTCACCACTTGGAGCTGAGTGCTGCAGGATTTGTCCTGCAGGATGTGTCCCACAGCCCTCCCGGGAGCACACTGGGGCGGCAGGTAATACCATGTGATTCCTTTGGGTTTCCTTTCCTGTTTTGTTGGGAACTACAAGTGCTGACGGGCCAAAATCCTGGCGCCCTGGGGAAGAGCTCGCTGCTCGCTCTGGGCTTGGAATGGCTTTTAAATGAAATTAAAATAAACCCAGGATTTTCTAGCACATCACTGTCTCTCACCAGTGTCCTCCACAGCAGTGCTAGGCTGTGAGCCCCAAAACCAGGCACCCCAAAACCTGTGCTGTCCCAGTGTCCCTTCAGGATGTGGATGACATGGGGACAGCCCATCCTCTCACGGGGACAAGGGGACAGGGATGCTCCCGACGCAGAGGCCAAGGAGGTTGTTGCACTAGATGGCAGCAGAGACTGCGGAATGTGACGCGCTGGTGGCAGGGCCACCCTGGGGACAGCGATGCCGGGGGAGTGAACTGAATTGCAGCCCCACCCTGCTGGAGTGGGCAGGGTGAGCCTTCCTCTTTCTCTTCTTCCTCCCTGCACATCCATAAAATTCCACTTCTTTCCCCAGCTTGGCCCATGCAGCAAAATGCATGAAAATGCCCAACTTGGCCCAACTTGAAAACTACGGTGGCACTGGTTAAGTGGGGACAGGGGTGGTGTCACCTGTTTTGGGCAGGATTTAGCACCCAGGGGTGCCTGGGGGGGATGGTCTGGTCTCTTCAAAGCCCTGGAGTTATGGGCTGTCAGAGCCTTTGGTTCTGTGGGTGACCTGGAGGATGAAAGGCGCCATTCTGTCCCTGCCAGGGACTCACCCAGCTCGTTTACCCAGTGAATATGGGATTAGGGTTGTTTTCCCAACAAACAAGTTGGTGTTTAGTGGGTCCATCCTCAACATGAGGCTCTAGGCCCCAAAAAGGGGTTCAGAGGTTGAGGACTGGGGGGGGACTTGGTCTGAGGTGCCCAGCCTGGTGTTTGCTGGGTGCTCCAGCAGCAGATGCTTGGGGTCCCTGTGCTGAGGCCAAGCCAGGAATGCAGTCTCCTCTCAGGACTCTTTGGTTAAAGCCAATGGTGGGATGAGCCATGGGTGCAGTGACATGTAGGAGGTTTGGAGGAGCACTGGGATGAACCTCCAGTGTGCTTTGGGGGGTCCCTGCTTCCAGGATGTGATTGCAAAGCTCTGGTTTTGTTTCCCAGCTGGTGTCTGCCCACCGGGTTTGGCGCATGTTGGCTCTCCCAATGACGCCCTTCTTGAGCCTATTTGCTTTTCTTTGTGTAAAGAAATGCCACGTAAAAACCTCAGGTGCAGGGAACATCCTTGGACACTCACCTTGCTGGCCTGGGAACAGGGATGAGGAGCACAGGGTGGTGCTGGATGAGCACAGCCCCTGCCCTCAAATCCCACTGCTGTTCCCCACATCACACCCACCGTCCCGTATTCCTCCCTCCCCAGCCCAAGCCAACCTCTAAAAATAGGACTGGGAGATGAAATCAGCCAGTAAGGCACTGTCAGACGGATGAGTCAGAGCCATCATGCTGTGACACTCTTCGCCACAGCATCAGCAGGGACACCAAGGACTGGATGACGCCGGGAAGCGCACAGTTTGGTCTGAGTTTTATTCTGAATTTGGGAGTGGCAGTGACGTTGCTCTGGCAAAAGCCCCTCAGAGTCCAAAGGGAATCCCCTTCAGCGAGTGGCTGGATCCCTTTCCAGCTCCAGCTGAGCAGGTTTTCCAGGGAGGGCTGGTGCTGGAGGCTGCTATCCTGTCCAGGCAGTGTTGGGAGGGAGGGGAACGGCCCCAACCTTTGTCAGGCCCCAGTGCTGCCATGAGGGTGTTTTGGGGCAGTCTGAGCTGATTTCTTGACTTTCACTTGGAGCAAGGGAAGGTGAAGCCCTCAATCCCCTCAGTGCTGTGCTGCTGCACACACCGGTGGTGAAGAGCTCCAGGTTAAAAACAATCCTTCCTCAAGGGTTGTATTTAACCCGGATTTCCCTTCTCAGGTAGGGGTGTGGTTGCTCTGCTAGACACCACTTGAGCAACCTGCTCTTTGCGTCTCACCAGGTGAGAGATTATTCCTTATCCTGCAATGACATCTCAGTTTAATTTTTATTTTCCGCACTGCTAAGCCTGTCTTTAAGGAGAGGATCCACTCTGGGATCCCAGCCATCATCCAGCACGGGAAGAGAAGTGTTTCAGTTTTCTGAAGTGCATTAAGGACTTCAAGGAGCCCGCAGTTATCTTTGGCTTTTATACCTCAAACTCTGTTCTTTTGTTCTCCCTGGTGCATTTTTTTTTTCCTCTCAAGTAACAGAACTGGTTTTGTTAAAGCAGCGACCACTAACAAGGGTTGGGGAGCACTGAGGAACCCTCCTCGCACAGAGACGAACTAAAATCCTAATGAAAAACCCCAAACTTCAAAGAGTGAGTGTTGCTTTTCATCTCAATTAAGTTTCTTTTCCTAGGATTGGCTTTCCCTGCTTCCTATTAATCTTCCAGCAGTTCAGAGTCGGGTTTTAATTTGCAATAAGAACAAGCAGGGGCGGGGGACCAAAAAATGCCATCTCTGTGTGGCCTAGGAGCACCTGGCTGATGAAGCCTGACTTTGATTTTGCCCTGTTCTTAAATTAATTGTAGCATTTCGTTTGCAGTCTCATCTTTTTGCAGTGACATCTCAATGTCAGGTTTTCAGGGGTACAAAATCCTGGCTGCTAAATCCCTCATGGCTCCAATACCGTTAGCAGGAGGCACAAACTAGAACTGTCCACGATAAAGCACTCGGGGGCTTGGGTTTAAAGAGCGTTTGCTAAATCTGGCTTGGAAGGACAATGCCTGGAGCCAATTAAAGCCACCTAATGAGGGTGTGTTGCCTGCTGGGCACAGGTGGAGAAGTCTCTAGCAACCTGTTTTGCCACAGCGATTACTGTAAAAATTTACCATGGAGAGGGTTTCTTTGAAAGCAAAGTGACTCTTGTCATTAGAAGTTGAAAGGCCAGTGATTTCAAGAGGAGAATAAGGCTTTTCCTGGAGGGAACGGGGTGTTTGGGGGGTGTAGCCATGCTAGAGGGGTTACATTCTTTTTTTTCTTTGGGACAATCCTGCGCATGGGCATTCCCTCAGGCACTGGGGGTGCTGCCTCTTGGACTGGGAAGGCAGTTTTTGGGGGGCTGGAGGTGCATCCCCATCACTTCTGTGCCAGTTTTGTGATGAGAGCTTTCCACTCCGACCTCTTCTGCGTGATGTAGGAGGGGGTGAGGAGCTGCAGCAGAGGCTCCATCCGGCCCTGGAAGTACCCGTGGCACAGAGCCTCGGCGTTGCAGATCACATACATCCCACAGTCGTAGCTGTTCTGCTGTGCCGGCGCCTTCTCCTCCACAAAGGTGGCTTTGCCCCCTCTTTTTCCCAGGAAGGCCTCCAGTTTCCCTGCCACTTGCTTGGCGTGGGCAGAGTTGCATTTACTGTGGGAATCGTAATGGGCGAAGCACTTCTTGTCCCTGAAATAAACCAGTAAGCTCCAGTGGGTGCCCCCAGCGGCCTGGCTGGAGTTGTCATTGATAGGCAGGAACAGCAGCTCCTTGCAGAGAAGGTCCAGTGGCTGGAGGAATATGGCTATTTCTTCCTGACTAAGGGCACACTTGATGAACTGAGCCACCTCGGGGCTGATGAAGCAAACACGGTGGCTGAACTCCTGGAACTGCTGGCTGGCGAAGTACTCGAAGGCGAAGCCGATGATGTGGTCGTTGAGCCAGTTTGGGGGCTCCAGCAGGGCCACATCCGACTGCCTCAGCAGGCTGTCCATGTAGCTGAGAACCACGGGATCCATCCTGTGCTGCTCCGGGGAACTGCCAGAGCTGCAACAGAGAAAAGGAACACGGCTTGGGAACTGGATCACACCTGGGACATGACACTGCCGAACAAACACCTCAAGGTACTTCTCAGCAGCACTAAGCAAGAGCCCAGGATTCTCAAATGGATATTTGCAGGACTATGAGCAGAGGGAGAACACACAGTGTTGGGTTGAGCAGCAACCTACTGTGGCTGCAATGAGATCGACCTTCCATCCTGAGGATCAGAACCTTACAACAAAGAAATTTCAGAGCAGTTCCTGCACAGAAATCAGGAGTGATCCAGAAGTCAGGTGGTGTTTGGGTATCTCGGTGTTTTACCTGTGCAGTGACAAGCACTGGAGTTCTTTGCATCACAGGTGTTCCCCTAAATAAAAACCTTTTTGGGCTGTCTGACAGACATATGGTCCCTTTCTATGAGCACAGAGTGCCCCAGCTCTGTGCCAGAGGCATGACCTGTTCCAGGAGAACCTGCTGGGCCACCAGCACAGGAGGCACAGCCTTGAGTAAAGAGTAACAAAGCAAGATGAGATCACAAACAAACCAGCTCCTGACCATGGGAATTTTTATGACAACTCTCTACATCGCCAGAGTAGGATTTAGGAGATTTTTCATAGGGAAATTTGATTTAGAGCCCCTATATCTACCCTGGCTTTCCTTTAGCTCTGACACCCCACAGCCCTTCGGGGCTCCTCAGTGCTGTGATGCATCCTCAGCCCCTAGCTCCTTTCCTGGCCAGGACAGGGATGGAAATGCCACAACCTGGGACAGGGGTGACATGGAGCTTGTTTTGGCCTCACCCTTCCCTCCTCTGTCCCAAAGGCAAAAACACCTTCAGATTTTTGAAAGCCTCGTGTGAAAGCTCAGAATGATAAGATCACTTTAATATGATTCACTATAAATAAGTCACCAATTTTCCATCGTGATAAAGAAGAACAAAGTAAATGGAGTGTTCTGTTAGGAAGAAGTAGATTCACACTTCTTATTGTGACATGAATCATGAGGAATAACCCTTCCTGGCCTGGCATGCATAAATTAAGGAATTTATCTCTCAAAAATCTTGGCAAGGTCCCCTGGCACGTGACAGGCAAGGAACAAAATGGATGAGCCATGATCCACGTGTAACACGTCGGAAGGAAAGGCCGAGGTGAGTGTTTGGGGCATGAAACAGCCAGTGAGCGTTTGTGCGTGGCTGGTGGATCCCGGAGATGCCGAGCAGCAGGAGTCACCAGAGGAAGGGAGCAGCCCTTGTTTATGCTGAGCCAAACACAATGGTATTTGGACACACTTCTGACCTTAATGAGCTCCAACTATTTCCAAGCTCGTGGTGCAATCCCTTGTAGTATGAAAACAAGAAATCCAAACGGAATCCCAGTAACTCCTCAGCCTGCCCGAATACAGCCTGGTTTAAAGGTCTGGACATCCTCCAAACATCCTGTTTGAGGGTTTAACATGGGCACTGCTGAAATACTTCTTGTATGTGCCCATGAAATGCCCCAAATTTTCCTTTACACTGTGTTCTTTCTGCTTCATCTTCTCCTGGACATGTAGAAGCTTTCCACTCCAGTCCAAAGGGGATTAAGGGCGAGGGAAGCATGTGTCCCGTGCTCTGTTAATTTTCCACTCTGCAGAAACATCGTTGCCTTTTTTTTTTTCCTGTCATGACATTTGGCAGGTTCCTCCAGTCAGGAAGGAGAATGGAAGTGCTTAATTGCCACTAGCTACTACTTTTAATTTTATTGCCATCTGGTATTTGTGAAACTGCCTGTGAGTTCTGTGGGATGACTCACCACATGCTGCTCCAAGGAAAACCCTTGAGAGGCTCCCTCAGAGCCAGGTCAGGTACGCAGTGAGGACCAAAATAACGTGGTGGGGCTGTGAAAAGCCACTGGTGAGGTGGCTTTGTTTGGGAGAACCTCCCATAAGAGCTAAAGATGGATCTGCAGAGGAGCCAGGACATGGATCCGAGCCTCTGAGGAGTGTTGAAATCCTGATGTGGGTTGAGGGAGCAGCTCTGCTCAGCCACAGCCGGGACTCTCTTCCTGAAGGCGCAGGCATGCTCTGTTCAGTTTCCATAAAAATAGGAATTAATACTGCCACAGGCCTGGAACATTTGCTGGAGGTTGCCAACAAGTGTCTTGCTGGTTTGTTTTATTTGCATATTAGTAGTTGGAATTTGTGCAAACTCCCTGGAATCCTCAGCTCCTCCAAGGGATTTCAGCTGCCCCATTTCCAATGCTGATACAAGGAAACCAGGGAGAGGCAAAGGAGCATTTCAATACCAACATCATCATTTCATTGACAGGTTTGAAAACAGTGCTGTGTTGCATCAATAGGGCAAGAGGTTAAGTTTCCCTCACTGAAGTTATAATAATTTAACAAATTAGCTGCTGACATTAGTGCGAGTTCAATCCATAAACGGATGGGGCTCCTTTGTGTCCGGACACAAAGCAAAGCCTGTGTTTTCCAACACTTGACCAAAAAACACCCCAAACTGGTCATTTTCACACCATTAAAGACAACAACCCTCTGCAGGTAATTGTTGAAGGTACTTGAGAGCCAAGGAATGAGACTCCTTAGTAACTGAGTGTAAAAAGGCAGTGATAGAGCAAAGGGAGTGTGAACTAAGGATGAATCAGATTCCTAAAGTCTATTTTAATAAATTAAAGGTGCTAAGAACCTCCAGAGTGAATAGTTTAAGGTGATGTCACTAGAGTCCTGTTCCCAATTTAAAGAACATGGAGGTAAATAGGAAAATTGCCACCTGGAAGACAAAAAATACAGCCTTTATCAGGGAGCAGGAGGAAGGACAGAGAAGGTTTTGTCTTTTAAAGATCAGGAGTAAAAGACCCTATGGTTTAATTTTCTATTCACTTTTCCTGGAAATATGGGGTTTAGATACCATGTCTGGAGAGTTGTTAATGGATCAAGATCAGACATGGAACATTAATTTCCATTTACCAGCAGGAGCCGGACTGGGTGACACCTGAATCTCTGGACTTACGTGTTTCCTGACAGAGCCAGAGGAGAAACTCAGGGAAAATTAAACAACTCAACCAGAACAGAGGCGTAGTTGTCTACCTTTTTGTTAAATATAAATAATCTCTCTGCAGCTGTAGGTTATAATTCCTGTATGATACAAGAACATCACACTTCTGAAGGTTCAAAAGGCCATGAGTGCTGAAATCAGAGGAAAATACTCCAAGCTCCATACTCACTATGCCCAAACTTTTCTGTTCTGGACAAAGTCCCCAAACCAAAGACTGCAACCAAACTCAGAACTTCTCTTGGTGTCACAACATCTCCCAGGGCATGAAACCAAGAGCCACAGGAACAACACCCAATGGTTTTTACTCCCCAGGATGGGGTTGACCAAAACATGGAGTTTAACAGGAGAAAACCCCTCAGCGAGCAGGATGAGCGATGGCACCGGGAATGTCCCAGAGGTACCGGTGGGATTGGTGTCGATGGGATCCCAGCTCAGACCCTTAACCCGAAAGCCGATGCACTCACCTCTCACCTCCCACAGAGTCTAAACGAAGGAGCAGCAGGAAGCACGGGGAGGAAATACAACTCACCTGAAAGACCTGGAGGTCACAGGAATTTGGTCAGGAGAAGAGATTCGGGGTGTCCCACGCCCCACGGAGGAGGAGCGATGTGCTGACCCCGAGCCTGACCCCGAGCGTCTCCGGGCGCTCAGGCGCCGGGATCAGAGCACGCCAGCAGCCCCGGGAAGACCTCGCTCATCCCACCGCTGCTTTTATGTGAATAAACGCGAATTGCGGGGCCAGGAGACAGTGCACCCGGGCCAGGCGCAGGGTCAGGGCCTGGCCAGGGTGGGAGCAGAGACCACCCTTAGCGCTGTAACACACCTCCACTCCTTCACCCATTTTACTCCTTTTTTCCCTTAAAACGCGGGCGTGAAGCTCCCGGGCCCGAGGCCGGCCAGCACCGACCCCCGACGGCTGCGGCCGGCGCGACCCCCGGGTATGGCTCCCCGCGCCCGGGCCCTACCGGCCCCCCGT
>VXBB01001401.1:55801-91466 GCA_013399915.1 Illadopsis cleaveri
GGAGGGAGCCTTTGTTCGGCGGAGGAGGGCGAGTCTCCCCGGCGTCATGGGGTCTGCCCGGTGTCGCGGAGTCCCCCCGGTGGTGTGGGATCCTCCCGGCCTGAGCCGCCCCCGGTGGGTGCGCGGTGCGGGGCAGCCACGCGCGCCTTTCCATGCACGGGGTTTCACCGTCCGCTGCCGCTCACCTCCATCGCGAGTGGGTTGGACACCCAGAACATGGAAAAACCAGCCTGGGGGGAGGAGATTTACCTCAGAGGCGTCCCCAGTGTCACCAGTGGGGCCGTGGGCTGTAGCTCTGAGTGTGTCAGTCGCCCGGAGGCCACGGCTGTGGACATCGCGACAGGAGCAGGTCGCGATCGCCCGCGGACGCCCCGTGGCTCCGGCAGCCCGGTACGCCACGCAGAGCCATTCCCGAGTGCCCATCAGCCATTCCCACCCCTCGGAATGAGGTATACCTGGGTTTGCTTAGCGCAGTGTTGGACTTCCCGGCAGGTCCCACCCTGGCACGCCGGATCCCTGTGGGAGCACTGCTCCTCCGGGGGTAAAACAGTCGAAATTTCTTTCTTGGATTTTCCTAAACGTAGCCAAAACGGCCTTTGCTTTATCCCAGAAAAATAAACCCTCTCAGCCGTGACCTGTGCTAGGACCTGCCGTGAGTTCCGAGCCGGGCGTTTTGCCGCCCTTCTGCTGCTCCATCGGCTTTCTCCTCCTCCATTTGCGTTTCCCTATCCCCAGATCAAGCCGAGGTTGATAAAGTGGGGAGCGTGAGCTCAGCAGAAATCATGGCTTTCCCATCCCTCGCTGCAGCGCGGTCTCTGCCCATCGGCGGATCAAAAAAATAATCACGTAGCGGCAGAGGAAGGAGATTTGCTGCTACGGGTGGAAAACCGGCGCGGTGTCTCGCTCAGTCGATAACCAAGCGCTATAATAAATCGCTCTGTAAATAGATGGCTAGGTGGAGAATTGGGTTTCTGACCGGCTCAAGTGTTTTGCTGACTCTTTTCTCATGGGACTGCTAGGAAATGACAGGGGAGAGTTGTGTTCCCATGGAGAAGTGCGTGGATGCTGCGGTGATGGGCTGTGAATCCTTAAGCATGACCTTACAAATGTGAGCTTATCCATAAACTCTGGCTTGGTCAGAGCCTGCATTATCCCTGAAGAGCATCATCTTTTCAGCCTCTCACCCTACAGTCACACGATTTTCCCCTATGTCCTTGAGTAAACTCACTCATTTCAATGGCTTTTCTCATTTTTACATTTTATTTAATTAAAATAAGAGGGGTTTGTGTGCCTTTTCCCCTCACTTAGGCTCTCTCAGCCTTTGCCCTCCTTCCTGGCTGTAATTTTTGATCCGCAAGACCGTTTTGAAAGCTGTCAGTCAGGCTGCTGATGTCAGGGAAGGTAATTCAGCAGCCTTGGCACACAACTAAAAAGCTTTTGTTTCCTGGGCTATCGATGATGATGCAACTTCATATTTATTTATTTAATTTTTTATTTATTTATGTATTTATTGCGATCAATGCATAAATCAGCGTGGCTTTAGTGATTTTTCCTCAGTGTTGAAAGGCCTGGTGTCCATCAGCAGCACTTGGAAAAAGCTTTATTGGAATTCATCATATGTTTAAAATGTAGATCTGTTTTGTGAAGTTTTTATTCTGTGCATCCATTGCTCCTGTTATGATTTATAAATTCCACATTTTAACCTTTTTTTTCCTTCTTATTTTGGGTGGGGAAGCTGCATTTTAAGATTCAAGGTATCAAATGCCTAACATGACTACTGCTGTTACTGCATCTTTCACAAACACTCATACTAAACCACTCAGACAATCAAACCTTTGGGCTCCTTTGCTAGGCAAATCTGAATGCTATATGCCTAAATTATTTGTATCTGGGATGTTTATGGTGCATTTTGTGAGCATTGATCAGGTTTGCAGGAAAACCCCTGAGAATGTGAAGTGCCTGAGGTGGGTCACTTGGGAAACATGAAACCCGAGTTACCTGTGCAGCCTTAATTTAGCTCATGTCAAGGTATGGCTGGATTTGACATCCTCATCCCCTCCTTGATTTCTGGGAGAACAGTATTCTGCTCTGGATGGAAGAATGGATTGCTCCTTCACATGCCTGCAAGTCAACAGGGGGAGTACTGAGAGCACAGGGACTGTGCTGGTCCCTCCACTGCTTTTGCAGCTTGGCACCACCAAACTGGCAAGGAAGACCAGTGTCCACCATCACAGGCTTGGGACCACACGTGTCCTGTAGTCTGGAGCTTAAATACCTCAAGTCTGGGGGAACCAGGAGCAAACTTCCAGTGCCTGAAGGGAGTGTACACGCAAGCCAGAGGGGGACTCTTCATCAGGAACTGTAGTGGCAGGACCAGGGGGAATGGCTTCCCACTGCCAGAGGGCAGGGATAGATGGGAGATTGGGAAGAAATGGTTGGATGAGAGGGGGGGGAGGCCCTGGCACAGGTTGCTCAGAGAAGCTGTGGCTGCCCCATCACTGGAAGTATTCCAGACCAGGTTGGACAGGGCTTGGAGCAACCTAGGATAGTGGAAGGTGTCCCTGCCCAAGGCAGAGGGTGGAACAAGATCAGTTTTTAAGGTCCCTTCCAGCCCCAACCAGTCTGAGATTCTGTCATTCAAGTGTGACCAGAGAGTTTCTAAAGTCGTTTGGGATGGCTGGTTGTGGTGAGCGTAGCGTGGCCATTTTCTGCCAAGTTCTAGTTCTTGCTCTAAACCGTGCAACTTTTGAACTCAATTCCTTTAAAAATACATTTATGAGGGAGCAAACAAGGTCGTTGAACCACTGGAAGCATCTTAGCCGGTCAAACTTGATTTCAGAAATTCCTGCGTCCCCTCGGTTTGTAAATAAAAGGGAATTTGCGTTCCCGCTTGCATGCGAAACACCAGGGTTGAAGGCATGTTTGTTGTGTCGTTGATGAAGCTCCCAGCCTGGGTCTGGGCTCTGGCTCCCTGAGAAGGGCTGGGTGCAGGTTTCAGCTTTGGAATATGGTGGGGTTTTTGTGTTGAGGTTTAAAAGAGCATCTGAATTTCTCAGGCTTTGTCCTGCGTGGCTGATGTTTGCTTCACTTCCTCTCGAGTGAACGGGATTTCTCCCCTCTCGACAAAGTAAACATGAGCATAAATATTTAAAGGATCACGGCTCAAGTTTGCAAATTGGAGACTTTCTCTAGCATTCCTTTGGACAAAAGCAGTAGCACTGGAGATCTGGGATGTGTCTGGGTGCTTCCCTGCTCTGGGGAGAAGCTTGGAAATTCTTTGGGCTTCATGCTGCAAAAATACTCTGCTGTGTTTTCAGGTCAGATGGCTGGGATTATCACAAAGCTTGGGTCTCTTATGGAATTTTAAGGACAAAATGCTGCTAATGGGATATCTATAGATCACTGGAATTGAGATTGTTTCTGTGGAATTTTATTTTTCTTTTACACAGGCCAAATTTTTCCATGGGTTTTGGGTATACATGTGAAGGCACAGGTGTTCAGAGTTGAGATTATAGAAACCAAACATGTGAAACTCTTGCCAGATAATGGATAAAAACAGGAAAAAGGGAAATGGAATAGTCTTTGTTTTCTTTGTTTGACTCTTTAATATTAAATCTCATGCCGTTTTTGACAGGTTGAACACCATGGTGACATGTTCGTCTCGCTCCTGTGATTGTTTCAATGTCTTAACCTCTGTGTCTTGGAATTAAACTTTTAAAAGTGGAACTCAACAAACCACTTGACCTCAGAAAATACAAAAATTCAGGAGGGAAGGCTACTGAACATGGATTTTTAGAGTTGAACTAATTTTTGTATCTGCTTTTAAAATATTACTGAGAGTTGCAGTTTTGTTAGACCTTGTGCTAGCATTATTCTGTCTGTGGGGAGGAATCTATGGATCCCTTTCTCACAGGTACCTGTGGAAAAACCTTACAGGTGCGGTGAGAGTTCCATGTCTTTGCCACAATGGCTTTTTATTCCTAGCAAAACCCCCGTGATCTTAATGCTACCTCTGATGGAAGAATGTAGGCTCACTTGGGTCAGAAGGGAACTCAAGAGGTCACTTGGTCCAAAATCCTGCTACCAGCAGTATCATCTGCAAAATCAGATCGAGTTCTTCATGGCTTTAGGTATCCCGTGTCGGTTGTCTTCCACCTGTGGTTTGTGGGCTGCAGGAGCAGAAGGGAAATGAAGTGGTTTGAGCTGTGTTAGGTGGAAAGTGTCCAAGTGGAATGAGATTTGCTTGCAGAGCATAGCCTTTCACTTGCAGCCTATTAAACTGCTGCTTCCTACTGCCTGTCCATGAGCTCATGAAGCTGATCTCGTCACAGGCTCCAGCTGAAAAAGGATCTGGCCTGGCTGAAGTTAATTTTGGGAGAACAGGGATAGTCCTGGTCCATTTGCTGACAATCAGCATGAAGCTGGGAAGCGGCTCCACAGTGTTTTGGTGGAAAATCCTCAGAGTTTTTCTAGGGAAAAATGAAATAAATAAATACCTGAGATTTAAGGATTATTGTTACTCTTTTGATTACTTTCTGCTGTTAAAGTCTTGTATTGCAGTTTCTCATAGGCATGAATGTGCATCCCTTTGGGGAGGGATGTGATGTCTCTGTGTAGGGTTCTCATACGCCTCTGGCTGTTCACACCAGGCCAAACCATTGTTAGATGAAGCCATGGGTTGTAGGTTTAGGTTCTGTTGGTGTTTTTTGTCAGCTCTTTTTCAGAGTTTTGCTAAGAGCCTCATGAAGAGACAGAGCGTGGTCTTCAGCCAGGCAAGTTTTTTGCCAAGGGAGATGGGGCTCAGGAGTGGAAAGACCGTGGTGCACTGAGGATGCTTGGGGTAGGACAGCAGTGAGGCTGGGTTATGTCAATGCCATCATGGAAAACAAAGAAGATAGGAGCTACAGGAGCTGATGAGGCAGCCAGTTATCCTGGGCAGATACACAGTGTGTCCAGGTTTGGGTGTAAATACTGCGCTGTCCCTGCATTAAGCACCCAGATACAAACTTGAAGTTTTCTTGGACCCTTTGAGATCTGTCTCTATATCCTCCCAAGGAGTATTGATGTTCCTTAGTTGGATCCTTTCTCTGTGGATGTGAAATCATTTTGTGGGGAGCTCAGCCAGCTGTGTCTCATCCAAGATCTCATCTCACTCACCGACGGAGATACATTGCTTTTTTTGCGGCTATGTGTCTGACTTAAAACAAGATGCAGGCATAACTCTGCTGTGGTCTCCTGTCATCTATCTCTCTGTTGGTGGTGTGCTTTTAAAAGATCTCTTCCAGGTCGTGGAGGAAGTTTATGAAAGCCTTGTTGGTGTTGAGGCCCCTAGGGACAGGCTGGCTCTAAGTGTAGATTGTCCCCTCTGAGGGGAGGGCTGGCCTGGACCCTTTCAACCCTGGTAGTTTTGGTGGTTCCAACTGTCTGCTCATCTTCTCTTGGTTTCCATCCCTGTGATTTGCAGGACTTACTGCTAATCCCTGTTAGGAGCAGTGGGAAGCAGAGCACAGGGCACCGTTCCACTTGGATGCCGCATGAATTAGCAAAGGTAAAATGTAGTTTAAAATGCACAAAAGCTTTGGTTACCCTCTTTAAATGTAAAAATAGCCAAAATATGTGGGTTTCAATATAATTTTTGAGTCTTATTTGCTGGTCTCTTCACCTTGAATCATTTCTGGCATCCCCCAGATGACCTTGAATCCTGGAGTTACTCTTTCCAGGTCTGCCCATTCCAGGTCTTGGCTGTTATCCATCATGCACAGATAATCTGACAGCCTCTGTGCTGTTTTTTAATCAAAATTCTTTGGACTATCTTCTATTTTTTGTGAAGCACGACCTTTAAAAAGGTAGAGGATCCTGGATATGCTGTATCATGGCTGAGCATTGATGGAAGAGCAGTGTTTAATCCAGATAGATCCATCTTTGGAAAACCTGAGCTTTAAAACCAGCTCGGACTGTGAACGTTTTTGATAGACCGCCAAGAATTCTTTTATTGTATTCAGCATCTACATGGTTGGTTTTGAGGGATGAACTTAAAACAAGTTAACTGAAAATATTTACTTTAGTAGACTTCCGTAACTCTGTCTTTTCATACTTCGCGTAAATACATAAGACCAAAATAAAATTTCTCCTAAATGTTGCCATTTAAACTTCTGTGGCATTTGTCTATAAACTGTTAGGTTGGTTTGTGCTTGTTGGGTGCACAGGACAGCCTTCCCCGGGAGGAATTAGTAAATGATTTAATTGTTAAAGAATGTGGTCCCATTAGGGGAAAAAAAAAAAAAAGAAAAAAAAAAGAAAAAAAAAGACTACAGTGGATCATTAGAAATGTTGTGCTTGATTAAAACAATGCTGAGCAATTTGTAATGATTTTTTGAAATAAATGGGTTTTTTGGATGAGGGAGGACATGTAGTTAAATAACCCTTCTGGGGGTTTCTTTGAGTGCAGAGGAGCTGGTCTCTGCTCCTTAATTCACCAATTGCTTCATAAATGGGGCATCATTACGTGGAATTTGTTGCTGCTGGTGGTGGCAAGGATGGCTGAACCACTCCAGCTCAACAAAGGGATTTGGAGAGATGTTTAAAAGCAGAGCCACTGTTTCTTTTGCTTCTTTTCATCCGAAAATAAAGATGCAGCCCTGCTGCCAAGGGATGCGGCGGCCCAGGCACCTCCCTTGGGATTCGGGCCCCACGTTTGCGGAGTGTGGCGAAACGTCTGGCTGAGCAACGAGGGCACACTCTGGGTTTGTCTGGCTGAGCAACGAGGGCAGACTCTGGGGTTTGCTCCTTCCCTGGGTTTGCCAGACTGTGGCACAAATAACCTGCACGGGCAGGAGCTGGCGTTCCCTGTCAGGAGAGCTGGGGCAGCCATCGCTGCGGATAATCTTTATCCGGAGGCACTTCACCGTGCCTGGTAGGTAGGCAAGGAGATAGGAGGACAATGCAGAGCAGAGGTCAGGTTTGAGGTGCCTGCAGCAGATAACGAGGAATCTTGAATGTTTTCCTCAGCTATGAGGAGAATGAACTTTACCAAAAGCAACAGAGGAGTCTGCAGAGAGAATTGGATGAATCCACAAATCCTTTTGCTGCTCGCTGCTTCACCTTGCTCGACTCCAGGGGTTGCCAAGTGCACCATGACTCGTCAGAGCACTTGTTTCAAAACGTAGTTCCCTTATCCAAACGCATCTCTGGTCTCACTGCAATCCACAGGGATTTGATTAAGGAATTTATTAGCATTGGTGAACATTAGCAGCAGTATTTCTTCCTATATCTTTAAGAAATAACTTGCCAAGAAAGATGACACGGCAACTGTTGCCTGTTCCTTGCCCCACCAATTTTGTGAAAAAGACATGGACTTGTGCATTGTTCCTGGCTCCAATCTCTGTAATTCCAGGTGGGAGCTGCTGCTTTCCAGCTGAGTTCAGCTGTCTTATGCTGTTTCTTCATTTATGTGATTGAAATATCTGTCTAGAGTCATCGCTGTTCATCTGGGGTGAACAATACAATAAATATGAGGAGAAAAATATATTTAAAAATATTTTTAAAAAAGAGTACTTCCAGCAAAGGAGAAAAAATGATCTCAAAGGTCCATTTCTGAGGGATTGAGAATTCATTCTTCTACCTAAAAGTCTATGCTGAAACAAGGGGGAAAAAAAAATCCCTGCTTGAGTATTTTTGTATTCCCACAGAGGGAAGGTGTGAATCTCACCCAGGGTTTGCTGGCTCGGTTTTAGCAACATCAGGGGTTTCCTCCTGTTTTATTCTCTGCAGCTCAGCTGCTTGAAGGCTGCTTTCATTTTTGTTTTGTCAGGGAAGATGTGAAACCTGAGGAGCAAAAGCTAAATGAGATGTTTAATGCAGTTGGTGCAGTCTAAGGAGTGGCCCTGTGTGAAACTTTTTCAGTTGCAGACAAAACTCATTTGAAAACTCAGTCTGAAAGTAGCTCAGTCTGATATTCATGGCTCAGACTGTGTGGTGGGGACATTGTGATCTTCTGTCTTGTGTTGAGTCTATTTTTAACGAAAGTGGAATCCTTGAGAGAATATCTCAGAAAAATAATTGGAAATTAAAACCTGGAGACATGGATTTACAGTGGTTTGGGTGCAGTTTTTCTGTGTATTTTGAGGTTTTTTTTTCCCTGAGCACAGACTGTCCTCTGCACCGAGAAAGGTGTTGGGATTTTTTTTCTCTTCTTGTAGGACTGGATCAACTTTCTTTTCTGTTTTGGGAGCATTAATCTACATACTTTCTTTTCAGGTATGCACTTCAGGGGCTGCGAGTGGGCAGGTATTCAAAAAACTTAAACAATTTTCCTTCGGTGAAGGATCATTACAGGTTCAGGTGCTGCCATTATTAGCAAGACTCCCACCAGCTGCAGTTTAATTTTCTAAATGTTGAAATTCCAGATTGTTACACAAGTATGTGTGTTGGTGTGCTTTGAGAGGCTGGAACTCTGGACTGCTGGGATAATTCTTAGCTGATGACGTTGATGGATTTGAAATGAATGTTAGTCTAGGAAATTAATCACCAAAGTCATAAAAAATTCAACCTGTGTGGTTTCTAATGTAATGTGGCCCCATGTAATGTGGGTGTAAAATGATTTGTAAATGTAAAGCTGCAAAGTCAAGTGGGAGAACTGAGGAGAAAACAGTGACTTATGGACCTGGTGCATACTAGGAGACCTTGAGATGCTTGTCCTGGTGGACATCTTCTTCAGGAGCAGCCCATTGCAATGGGTGGCCTTAGAACCTTGGGGGTGGGAGAAGCAACATGGAAGGAAACAAAGCTCAAAACTAACCAGAGAAATTGCTCTGGTTTAGTGTTGGATTGTGTTAGCTGGAGTATCATCCTTTAGGGAAGACTGAGATAGAAGGTGCCAAGGTGGCACTGAGGACCTGGGTTAGGCCATGTGAGACCTGAGATCATCCCATGTGTTTTTGCTGGTGTTGCTGGGATCTTCTGCTTCATCCTGCACTTCCTGGTGCTCAGCAGCTCTGAAATCTGGATCTGAACTGGGTCCTGGGGGCTTGTTTTGGCTTTAGAGGTTTTTTTACTGCTAGTGTGGTGGGGGTTTTTTTTGTTCGCTTTCTATTATTTCCCCTTAATACCTAAAAATACCCCCAGCTCTGATCACCTGGTAGGAATCACCTATTGTAGAGGCAAGTAGGGAAATAAAGTCTTTGTGTCGGCATTTGCTCGCTGATAAGAATATTTTTTTAATGCTTTTCCTTTCCTCATTCTCAACATGCCTTTTAATTCCTCAAGAAAAAAGGTGTGGGGCCTTCTGGTGCCTTAGTGGAGATTGGAGTCCTGTGTTTGGTGCATGTGCTGAGATCCACAGGGGAAGTCTTGGGTGGTTGAATTTGGGGTGGGCAGCTGTGCAACTGTGTGTTATTTTGAGGAAAGCAAGTATTTTGCTCATGTTACAAAGTACTGCTGAGGGATTTGTGTTGCAGGTGAAATTTTGGGTTACCTGCTTCATCCACTATAATGTGCTGAAAAATTATCAATACACATTTGATCTTGCTTTTTTTTTTTTTTTTTTCAATTCTTAAACCTTTTGTTGTCCTGAAAGTGTTGATTTTTGGGCAAAAACAATATGAGGCAGTCGTTGTGGTCGGCAGGGTGGGGCTCGGAAAGGTTTTGTTGCTGATTCCCTTGGCTGGGAAGGGCTAATTATAGAGACAAACTGGGGAAGGAAGAGAACGGGGTCAATTAGAGCATCCAGCACAGTTTCCTTTAAATTAGAGGTTGGGCTGGAGAGATAAAAAAAACCCAAACCCCAACGTTAAAGAGGCACAGAGTGAGACTTGAAATGCTCTGGTGCACAGCGAGCTCAGCAGCTACAGCAGATGTCCTGCAGTTTCAATTTTGAGTAAAGAACATGTTGAATTAGGAGTTTTATTGCCAGAATTGCCAAGTGGAGCTGAAAAGACAGAGGAGATGTCACTACTGCTTTTATTCTTTTATATGCTTTTGGCTTGCAGTAGGTCGAGATAGTGAATGAAGCAAAGAAATAACCTTGCCCCATCGTTGATTAAAATAGATTTTGTGGGGAAAAAAGAATTAATTTTAATTCTTTAATGCTCAGAATGTTATATTTTCATAAAAAGACTACTTGCATCTTTGTACACGTAACATGGATCAGTTTTGTATGTGTTTTATCCCTTGTTGGAGAGGCCACTAAACTTTTTCTTGGAGCTGTCTTATGGGTTTAAAAGTTTTTTTTCCCTGGATTTATGTATAAACTAACTGGGATTAGAGGACACAGTATTTGAAGATATGTTGCAGACAGGGTACAAACTCTGGGCTCAGAGCTCTGCAGGTGTGGAAAGCAATAAACCCCAATGCCAACTGGAATTTGTGCAAGTTAGTGAAAAATTTTTAGTTTTAGTTTTATTTTTCCTGAGGGCATAAGTAAAGGTACTATTTGCTCAGGGCTTTGGTGCAGCAGAGACTCCTGCCCTCCTCTCCTTCATTCTCCTGGTAAAAACTGACAATATAAATGCCTCTCCCTTGTTTTTGGTTCAACCAACTTAGCTCTAAATCTTTGAAAGACTATTTTTTTTTTCATTTGGAGCAAAGACAGAAAAGCTTTTATGGTGCTCTTCCCAAATGATCTTTTCAGTCCCTTAACACCCTCTTGCCTCAGATTTTAGGGCAAAGCCATGGTTGGCAGACCCTCCCCATGTCTGCCAGGTATATTTACTTCCCCTTTGCCAGATCACCTGCCTGACAGCATGCAATTACCGGGAATTGCTGTGCAGAAAGGGAAATGGCAGAGCAGGGAGAAAAAGCCCATAGTTTAATGTGAACGTTTCAATCCGGATTGGCAAATTCCTTCTGCCGGTGGCGTGACTCATTGTGGGCTTCCTCAGTGGAGGCCGCTACTGGCAGGGCATCAAAGGAACAGCCCGCGCTTCCAGGCGGGAGCTGAACCAGGATCTTCCTGGAGCAAGGGCTGTTTTTCTGGTCCTGGGATCTCTCGATGTACACAAGGTGGTGAGATGCTCCCAAATCTCAAGGGAATTAGTGATAAGTTTGATGAATGCATGCTGAGGGTAAGAAGGGTTTCTTCTTGCTGCGTTGAGCAAGGCCCATGCCTCTCCAGAGGGTCCTGCCCAACTGGGGATGGGCTGGGAAAAGCCCTTTGAGGTCAATGACACAACCAGCAGAACAGTTTGTTCACTTCTGGTTTCTTGGGTAGAGCTGATATGCAGGGGTTTAGTGTGGCAGTTAGGAAATTCTTCAGCTAGGAAGGAAATTTTTAGTTTTATTTTTCCTGAGGACATAGGTAAAGGTACTATTTGCTCAGGGCTTTGGTGCAGCAGAGACTCCTGCCCTCCTCTCCTTCATTCTCCTGGTAAAAACTGACAATATAAATGCCTCTCCCTTGTTTTTGGTTCAACCAACTTAGCTCTAAATCTTTGAAAGACTATTTTTTTTTTTCATTTGGAGCAAAGACTGTGAGCAGCTCCACCAAGTTCAGGATTGTGCCACCAGGACCTAGGAGAGCCTGCAGGATGTCACTGGTGGTTTGATGTGAGAACACCTTCATGAGCTGCACTCTTATTTTTAGGGATTTCTTTTCCAATTGAAGGGCTCTGTCAAATGTTTTCAAATAGGTTTCTAATACTGTTTTACAAATTATTTGCAGTGTTAAATAGTATTTTTAGGCTTTTTCTACCTTTTTATTGTATCGTCTGTGTGCCCAAATTGCAGTCCCAGGTCTCTTGTGAATGTTGAACACTTTTACTGTTTGAGATGGATCCATAGGGTCTAACAAAAAGATGTAGGTCTTGGCACACCTACAGCCTTGGCTGTGGGATATTCCTCATGTAGGGTCATGTAGGGGAGAGAAAAACTGCAGAGAATATAGAAGGGATGTGTAAATATTTAGAGGATGTTTCTTTCAAATGCCTGGCAGGAGACTCTTGGAATACCATGAAAAGTGGTGGTTTTCCTTTTTTTTCATTCCTGTATAGGTTGGAACTGGAGATCAGCATCCTGAGCCGGCAGAGGAGTCAACCTCTTGATAGTGATCTAGAGTTCTATGTGACGAAGAGCCTCAGAGTACAGATTAAAAACACAAAGTTAATGCAGGGAGGATCTATTGGGATGCAAGAAAAAAGCAACAAAATCATATAAAACAATGACTTCTGCTGCAATGTCCTGGCAGGTCAAGATTGTCTTTCTCAGATCAGAGGGGAGCTGCTCTGCTGGCCAGGATAAGTGCCTGGAAAGGAAGCTTAAACTCTTTTTTTTGGAGGGATTTAGGCCCCTCAATTTTCAATTTATACAGTGACATCTTAAATACCAGATTGCTCTGATTCCTCTTTTGCTTCTGTTTCACGTACACATTCCTGTCCTTGTGGTTATTCCATGTGTGTGACAGTGTGTGCAGCACAAGGATGGGGTTATGGTTTTCATATCACCACCATGTTCTGTGTCTGTGTCCTGCAATCCCTGGGGTTTTGGAGAGCTGCTACAATACTTACATTTCAGCAGGTTTTCTATTTTTTTTTCACCTTCTGTCTATGTGTCAGTCTTTGCTTTCCCTCCTTTTTGTTGTGCAACATTTTGTCACAATTTAGGACATTTTACAACCAAGCTCCCTACTTTTTTTTTGGTAAACTCATCGAGTTGACATTTTATTTTCAGATTGTTTCCTGCAGAGCCCTGAGTTGGTTTTTTGCCTGTGTCTGATGAATCAGCACAACTGTTGAGCACGTGAGGCTTCACTGATTGCCGAGCTCTGTTTTGCTGTTCAGTTTTTGAGTTAGTCCTTTAGCTGAGAGCACTTAAATGCAAAGTATTGCAACTTGTGATGCACTCGGTGGATCTCAGTGCTGAGTTGGGTTTATTTCTAATTAAGATTTTAGATGTAGCCTGTAGGTAGTTGTATGTGAAAACTGTCTAGAGAAAGCCACTGCCCTGGGTATGATGTGCTGAAGTAGGTAATTCCTTGTTAGGTCTGTGATTTTTAAGAGTCTCATTTAATTTTGCATGGGTTCAGGTGTCTGAACATGCTCAGTGCTGCTGCTGTATTTTTTTCGCTCCTCAGCCCACTCAAGACGTTAGACCCAGCTTTAATTTTCTCTGTTTCCTATGATTCTCGGTTACTCTTTTCAGGAAGTCGGTGGCTTCCTGCGGGCTATTTGTAGTTGCTGCTAGCCAGCTGAAGCGAGGTGATGTCTATGCACTGAAATATGATGAAACCCTTGGAAAGATTTGTTTGGAGCTACCAGGATGAGGTTTTTTTGCGGCATTGTTGAGGTGAAAGCCCATGGCAGCGGCACTTCATTAATCTTATTTACTGGTGTTTGAAGAATATCTGTGTTATTGTCTGTTCCTTCATAGGGGAAATCTAATCTCCACTTGAATTAGCCTTTGTAATAAGGCTCCTGCTTGATAAGTGAGTAGACAAATATTGGGGCCTTGCCACCGAGGGCTTTATCCTTCCCTGAGATAAAGCAGTTGGGCTGGAACGTAGGTTATTTATGCATGGAAAATCAACTTACCAGCATTCCTGAATTGCCCTGTTGCAGAGACCAGGCACTCCTGCCCCTAAACAAAGCCGCATTTAGCTCGATGGCTTCTTCCCTAACCCAGGAATAAAATATTTTCCTGTTTCCCTGCCTATGGCGTGCATGCAGAAAATGCGTAAAGAATCTGGTGTCTGTGGGCAGAGCCCACGTCAGGCCAGGGCTTCCAGCGCCGTGGCTGAAATAAGTGCAGCCTGTTCCCTCAGCACCCACACGATCTGGAGACCTGGAGAGGAGGAGGAGGAGGATGGCAAGGGTCAGAAGCAGATTGTTGCCCTTGCAAATAAAACCTCTCGTCCATCCTGCAGTCCTGGAGGGATCCTGGAGGTCCAGCACTTTCTGCCTTGGAACAGAACAAGTGAGTCGAGCTGCCCCAAGCCTCAAAGCTTCAGTGACATATGGGGTTAGTGTCAGAAGGTGGCTGGTGTTGGAAAGAGGGAGGATAAAAATTATCTTGAGTTCTTCTGAAGTGCCTTTGTGACTTTATAGAGTGTTGGTCATTATGATGTGGAATTTTTTTTCTCTGGGTAAAAAAAGTGGAGGGAAAATTGCTTCCAGAGATGGTCTTGCAGCTGATGGCAGGGAGCACTAGAATAGAGTTAATAGATGGAGGAAGTTTCTTCCTGTCCTTTTACAAAATTCCTGTTGAAGCATTGTGTTATGGGGGAATTCTTTGCAAAATAACACCAGGACACCCCTTGGAGAGCTCCCCTTTGTTAACCTCTTGCAAAGCTAGCTCATGACATGGCTATGTTCAAGATGAATCTGAAAAAAATCTTTGAAGTTCTTCATCATATTACTGGAGATGAAGTATCTATTCTCACTTAATCCTATTTCTGTACAAACTCATTAACTGACCTTCTCTGCTTTATATTTCTCTTAATGCGTATTTTCAATGCCCTAATGGACCATTTGGTGGCTTCGATGCTCATCTGATTGAATCATTCTTTGTGTTGGTTTATAATGGTGTTTCCGTTTGCACTGGTTGTGGTGTGGAGTAAAGGGAAACCTCAAAGACATAATGGGATATTGAGAAAGAGGAGAGGGTTATGTAGGAGGCTGTAGTTGGACAAAATCAGTCCTGATCAGCATTTGCAGTGAAGTGGGACATACAGAGTAGTCATCAATTTGCATTATTTTGGTGGAGACAATTCAAAATTCAATTTGAACACCTCATGAAGTATCCATATGTTAATTTTGGAAGCTTCTGTGTGTCTGGGTCTTTCTCGGTTTTTCCTCTCGTTTGTGCTCCTGGGAATGTTAGCCAGCAGAACTCATGGGACTAAAACTTCTGAACATCTGATTGGTCTTGGTCCAGTCATCATCTGCCTGGGTTGTTCCACTTAAACCTGAACTGGTGAGCAGAGTCCTTAGGCATGGAGACCATGAATGCTCTCCTTTGGAAATTTCCCTAAATCTTGATGTCGAATGCTTTGTAGGTGTCTCAGCCTGACAGGATTTCTGGTGGTCGGTGTGCTGGGCATTCACTTGACTCATCTGGACAAGTTAACCCCTCTTCTACCAGCCTGATCCAAAGTCAGAGTCCCACCATGGACATGTTCAACCAGAGTTTTGGCCAGCTGCTTGTGCTGTTAGGCACATGAAGTGTAAAAAATACTGGCCAGCCCTAGAAATGTTTTGAGTTGGCTGGTTGTCTCCATGGTAAGCCCACCTCAGTTTTGGCTTTCCTTATTCCCAAACATAGAAAGCAGTGACCAGATGATCACAGGGAAGGAGTGTTGGAGGATGTGACCTCCTCTGCAGGAGCGTGCTGTCCCTGTTAATTTTTTTGGCTCAATCCAGTGCTTCTCATTTTCTTCTGAAAAATCATCTGGTTTAACTTCCCTTACCAACACCACCCAAAAAAACCCTGAACCCAGCAGTAAAGGACAACCTGAAAGGAGATGTCATGGAGGGCTGTGGCAGGGACCTGCTGGGATGCAGTTAATTTTTTTATAAAATCAAATTAAAAGCTTGTTTGCCACGGCTGCTTGTTGGAGGAGCTGTTTTGATTTACGTTCTTGCTTTTTTTGCTTTTGAGATGAGACCCAGCATGGCTGAACGATGAGATTCGGGGGAATATGAGCCAAACAGATGCACTTCAGAAAATGAAACTTCAGTCTTGGATTTACTTAGCTCATTTCCTGGTGTCATTACCTTATCCGGGTGATGAATGTGCCTAGCTGTGGGATCCTACACTGAATACATTTTGAAGTGTTTATTTCACGCTCCTTTCTGTGGATCTCATCACACAGCCGAGTTAATCCATTTCAGGCAGTTTCATTTCCATACCATATGTTCTTCAAGGCATTCTGGAGGGATAATTATGTGGATATAATTTACTTTCCTGTGTGAAGCCAAGATGTGCTCTGCTTTTCAGGTACAGGGGAAGGCAGACGTGTGTCCTTGAAGTCTTGATGACTTTCTGAATGTTCCATCTCCTGTTGTCTTTTAAAGGAGTCAGGAAGGACTAACTCGAGGACAAGGAGATCATGTACTCACTCTGGAATGTTTATTAGACTGACTTTAACACCCCATCCTGCTAGTGGGATGTTTTCCTTAAAGAGCAACCATAATTTCCATAACATTAATTATTGGAGAAGATAGGAATGTAAATATTGTGGTGAATTTAAGGGATTGAGGATCATTCCTGCTCAAATCCCCTTAGCTAAGTGTTAAATTACAAAACTGAATTATGTACTCAGAAAAAGCCCAATTTCTTTTGGGATCTTTCCTGTCTGACAAATTGTGAAGAACAAACTCAGCTGCAATTGCAAATGGCTACCAATGTTTCACTGATTTACCCAAATTACTGGAGCAATGCACTGAAGTAGGCAAATTTAGCAGCATCTAGATGGTACTAAAAAAGCTGAAACCTTCATTCTTTAAACAAATCTGTTTTGCTTTGTCTTTGAGCAAAGTTTGTTTCAATTGGTTTGCGTTAGAGGTGAGCAGGTTGTCCTTGGACTACAGATGTGACTGAAGTTTGGAGGAAGAAATACTCAGTTGGATTATTTGGTAATTTAGGCTAGGAAATTGTGAGGACAAGGAACTTGGTCTTGTCTTTCACTCTTCATTAAAATAAATAAAACTAAAAAAATCCCCAAACCTCTATTTCAGAGAAACATATTTTAAAAAAGGCGACAACCAAAAGCCCTCATCCATTAAAAAATTACCCTTCAAACCTGATCATCCTTTAAAGGTCAGGGTTAAGGATGTTTATGTCAAATTGCTGATGAGTTTTACCACAGACTTCATTGGACAGGCTCAAGGAAAGTGGAAAATCCCTGAGGCTCAGGTGTAAAATCAGCAAGGACAAGCAGGAGTAGAATGATTGGATTCCTCTGTGTCTGTCAGACCCCAAACACTGACAGCACAAACACATTTATGTACTTAAATGTCTGGAAAACTTTGGTTTGCTTTCTTCCTGCAGCCAGGATATAGACAAGGATAACAATCCTAGGCTGTTTTTCTGCAGGAAGGGACTTTTGATTGAGGATGAAAGATAGCATAGAGTGGAATACAAGTTTTCTGTCCTGAAAAGTCAGTTAAATCTTAGGTTTCTGGTCTGAATTGTGGTCTGTGATTGGACTTGGTACACTGGGGACAGAATTTTATAGGGTGGTACATGAGGATAGGCCTATTGTGAACAGAAAGAACATTTCCTATCATTTTATGTCTCGAAAGAACCCCAAACTAATACAGACACTGCGAAAATATCAGGGATGGTGAAGAAATCAGGTCTGTTTTGGTCTTGTCTGAACAACGAGTGATAACCTGGCATTCATCTGACAAACCGAGTCCTCCAAAACTTTCTGCTGAGATCCCTGTGCCATAAATTCCTTTTTAGGCCACTTTGAATTTTTCCTTAGTGTATTTTGAAATTGACAGGGGTGACACACCTGCACATTCTTCCCACCGTGCTCACGCCAGCAGCTAATCCCGGGAGCTCTGGGCACGTCGGACCCACGCTGTGTCTTCCCGTGGCTGATGAGAGCTGAGAGGTGGCATCTGCTCCAGACACTCCTGCTGGCTGCAGGGCAAGGGAGAGGGGATGGATTGTTGGATGTCATGGCCCCAGGCACCTGTCTGTTGTGGCAGCCTGCTGTCCTCTAATGTTTCTAATTCTGCTGATGAAATGGAGTGGAAGTAATTCCAAAACCCAATAGGTTAGATATTCTGGGGGTGTTTTTATTATTTTATTGCTGAATCTCCTTTTTGTCCCCCACCCCTCCCTGTTTCAGAATGACCTTGCTTTGCCTCCAGCAAGAAAATTGAATGTTTACTTGTCTTTTTAAATACTCGTTATTGGATTTGCCCGACCTCTTTTTCTGCTGTGGAGAGTTGTGCTGGCTTTGTGCCAGTGGAATAATTTGTCATAATCTGAAAGCCTTTGGTTAAAAGGATTTACTGGCCCCCTCCCCAAACTTCTGCTTCACATAAAATGATTCCTGGGGAACTTTGAGGTGTGTTGGTAGTTTTGAAATAAATCCTTTGAGTATGAAAAAGATAAGACACATGCACAGGACTGGAAATATTTCATCTCGAATATTTGCAATGTGGTGAATATGAATTAAAGATTTAATAGCTTGAGAAAAGTAAATGGTGTAGTATTTTTAGGCAGGATTTTGGAAGGTGCTTGTGAACTTCACGGGAAGCTTTGTGATATAACATTGTATTTTAGTGTGGCTGAAAGTCTGGGTTCTCTTTTGTGATCAGTGTTGGATTCTCCTAAATGTATTGGAGAAATCCATGTTTTCTAAGCAAAGATGTGCTTGTGGAAAACCACGGAGATCTGCATATCTGGAGGGCCTGTCATTCCCATCTCAGTTGTCCTTCATGTAAATAAAAGGTGGAAATTAAGCCAATTGTGTCACCTGAGCCTGTTCCACCAGGATCAGCATCGTGTTTCAGTTTCTCCAGATAATGCATGGCTGACCTTGGCTGTGTCCTGTCCTCTCCCAAGGGTGGGGATGCCAGGTTTAGGAATTGTTTCAAGTTTGTGGAAGCTATATGGTTGCTCATAATATTTTTTAAAGAGCTTCAAGAAACGTAAGGATTATGTTTATAATCAATTCTTCACTGTGATTTTGCTCATTGCAGAATTGTCTTTTTCTGTACTGATGGCACAGGAAGAATATAAGATGTACTTAATATTTTTTATTAAGGAAGAGGCTTAAAACCCAAGTGTGCTGCAGTTTTTTGGAGGGATGTCTGTATCTCACCTCCTGTGTCAGGTGCAATCGATGGCTTTCTGCACTAAGATAGGGAGCTCTCTGTGTGTTTTGTGGGAATGAGGTGCCTCTGCTTTTGATTGAACATGGAAGAGAAAAATTGGGATGGACAGGTTGGCACGTGGTGGAAAGTAAAAGGTGAGAGGGCCCAATGACTTTCTCTGGGAACAACCCTGCAACCAAAACTTCTACTTGCCTCATAATTATGGAATCACCTCAGACATGTTCAAAGCCAAGGTATCCCGCGGGAGGCTTTAGATTTAGAGCAGGTTTTGTAGGAAGTGAGCATAGGAGTTGGAAAGGAGATGTTTTTACATTGCACTGGGCACCCCGTTTCGGGATAAGGGCGATTATCCACCGCCTGCAATTAGGGCAAATCCGTCACTGGAGCCGCTTTGGGAGCGGCCGGCGGAAAATGCAGGAACAGATGTCAGGGGAGCAGCCTGGCAGACCTGGCTTAGAGGAGCTTCTCTTTCTCCCCGTGATGGTTCTGTTTGGGATGGGGAATTATCTTGGTGATGTTTAATACTGGGCTGCTGCAATCTGTCATCTAATTTCTTCAGCCATCTGAGGGTGCCTGACCTCTCTCTGTGCTCTATGCTCTGGGACCATTTGTTTTCCCTTTGTTTTAATCTTCCAATTTTGAGGCTGGACCAGATCAGAATTTCTTTTCCATAGCAGTGCTCTATCCTAATGAAAAATCATGCCTGCCAATGGAAAAAAATTGGGAAGGTCCCCCCCGACGTGATACTCTGGGTGGAAAAATAGTCCTAAAGACAAGGGAGGAAACATGAAAGTACTGATAAAAAGCAAATCCATTGTGCTGGTTCGAATATGCTCAGGTTTAACTTGTGCTCACTGAAGCATTGAAATCATTCCACTGTCAGTCCAGTGAATATTTCGATTTTTGCTGCTTGGTCTCTCAAGAAACCAGATCTTCAGCTTCCAGATGAGATGGGATTTTTTTTCCCAGAGAATATAATGAGATACAGACTGTTATCTCAATTGACTTAATTGCTACCTTATTGGATATATACAATGATTTATAAAATAATTTTATTTTCCAGAATGTGCTTTTGAATTTTATTTTCTCTACAGCCACATTTGTCTGCTCCCCAAGTTTGTGTCACACTGTAGCTTGGCTGGTAGAGGTGGAAACTCTTACCCTGAAATCCTGATCCCAGCCGTGATATTGTTCCAGCTTTTGCCCCAAACAGGGGAGATTCAAATGAAATGCAAAGTCTCTGTATGTCTTTGTTCCCTAGTGTCATCTTAGTCCTTGTTTGTAGGTTCTGTTTGTCCTTCTTTGTGTTGGGTGTCTGTAGGGATGTACCTGGAGATTTGAAAATCAGGGATGCTTTCCTCCTTATCCTGTCAGTGATGTACAATTAGCACAAGGTATGGGAAACCCCAGAAAAAGCTTTAAATAACCCAGAGGCACCATAATATACATGTTTATTACAGCAAAATGCTGGGTCAGAGCATCTGATGTAGATCCTTGATAATTTACTGCTTATTTCATTTTAAAAAGGTGAATTATGACATTCCTTATGGATGTAGTGGTTCCCTGATGCTGGTCATCAAACATCTCTGAATTTCTACAGCCTCCACTCAATGTATCTGATCCATCAGGAAAAGCAATAACGTGAGGACCTTAAGGAGGAGCTGAATTTTGCTTCTCCAGGGCTTCAAGTTCTGCTCAGCTGAGACCCCATCTGCAGAGCTGCCTCCAACAGCAGCACGATGTGGAGCTGCTGGAGCAAGTCCAGAGGAGGCCACGGAGCTGCTCTGAGGGCTGGAGCCCCTCTGCCCTGGAGCCAGGCTGGGAGAGCTGGGGGTGCTCACCTGGAGAGGAGAAGGCTCCAGGGAGACACCCCAGAGCCCCTGCCAGGGCCTGAAGGGGCTCCAGGAGAGAGACTTGGAAAGGGAAATATTTCAATTAAATACTTGATTAGCTCTTGCTTTTTTTGATTTGTTTTTTTGCTTCTCTGTCTGATATCAATGTTTTCAAAGAACTACAAAGCCTGTGTTTCAGGTAGCTGCCAAGAACTATTTTTAGTGGAGCTGTCAGCTGCAATTCAAGGGATTTTTTAGTACTTCTCGCATTGTGAGGCGGCTTTTGTTTTTGGTTTCAAATTCTGATGCTTACAGAACACTCTTCCTCAAGTTTAAAAGCCACTCTTGTATTGTGGCATTTGCCTGACAGTTTAATTTTCAGATAGAATATATTGGTTTGTGGTTCATTTAAATCCAACATCCTATTCCTGCTCTTGCTTGTAAATTATCATAATCTGTGGGCTGAATATTTTTTATAAATATGACCTTTAGAGGAAAAAGACTATTTTTTTTTTCTGTGAACTAGTTGCTCAAAGTCTTGTTTAAAGTATGACTCATCCTGTTTGGTGTTTGTTTTGGTGTTGGGGTTTTTTTGGTTTTTTGGGGTTTTTCTTTTTTCCTTTTTCCTTTGTAAGGTAACTAAGCTAGATCTGGCAGTACAGTTTTAATATTCTTTTCCCTTTGATCTTTGACAGCACAGTTCTTACTGCTCTAAGAGCTATTCCTTGTGCTGCATGGGCTGTGCAGAGAATCTGTAGGTTACTACGAGCCTTAAATCAGTCTCTGGATAACAGATTCTTGCTCCTGCAAGAACCAGGATGCTTTCATATTGGTGCAACAGATTTTCAGTAGTTCTACATTGAAAAGAAAACTAATTTTGGAGGATTTTGAGCTGCTTGGTTTAAAGAAGTGGAAGGTACCTGTATGGTCTGGCTACAGAGATCAAATCCCTAAAACATATCAATTATTTATAAGTTATTTATATTATTCTGGTGAAGTCTTTAGATTATTAAATATCACTAAGCTCTTTGAGACTCTGAACATGGAGAGGAGACAGATAACAAATGGCATCACCTCTTACTTAAAATGAAACTAAATCCAGCCAGGAGCAGTCGCTTGATTTCCTGATGATGCTGCAGCTCCTGCTGCTGAGGGCTGACCTTCATTGAATGCAGAGAAGATGATTCTCTGTGGGGAAATGATTTCATCGGCCCTGGAAAACGGGAAGGAGGTGCAAGGACGAGAGGCAGCTGAAGGGTGAAGTTAGTTGAGGGTTGCCTTTGTTTAAGGAGGGTTTAGAAGAATGAGGATGGGCTGGAGTGGGAGCTTCAGTTATTTTGTTGGGAAAATTCAGACTTGTGGCAGAAGAAACCAGCAGCTGCAGGGGCACATGGCACTGTAAGATTATGGACTCCCAAAAATAACTTTATTCCTATTCACATACTTGAGAAAAGCTGGATTGTAGTGTTGCTTAAGAAGTAGGAGACTGAGCTGAAAAATTGGAGCACTGGCCTTTTAAACTTTCATTCCTTAACAGGTATGTCCTACCTAAAATGGGAAAAAATGGGATTTGTCTGCTGCCTAGCCAGAGTTAATTTGTATGGTTCATTTTGATGCTGAGCAGTAAATGTCCTATCAGGAGGAAAGTTGGAATCATCTTGGCAGGAGAGAAAGCTCATGGGTCTGTGTTGGTGGGTTGCAGGTAATAATTCTTGTGAAATGCAATAAAATTGTGCAGGGAACACTGGAAAGTTTTATTTGAAATGAACTGTTTGCCAAAAAGCATGTTCTGTGAGAAGGCTTTAAAACCATCCCTTCCTCGCTATCAGTCATGGTCCATAATCCTCCATAAAATGAGGAAAGGGAGAACATCAGTAACCATTTTATTACATCTTTTCCTGGTGCTATTGCACTTCAATTTGACTTTGCTCCTAAGCTGAATTATCTTCTTCATAATAACTTCAAAGCTCCTAAGACTACAGGAAAAAACATCTGAAATTATTAATTATTATTTGACCCAGTATTCAAAAATAACAGTGACATTCAATTATGTAAATTGTCCCTAATTTTATATTTTTAGGGAAATACAGCCCAGGTGTCATCATTTCCACAGTGATTTAATGTTTGTTTTCCTGTGTCCATGGACTCCACAATAAGCAAGACTGAGAGGTGTCAGTGTTTGTCTTGGCTTGTACTGGAAGTGGGCTGAGTTCCCCAAGGATGGAGAATATTGAGGATCTATGGGAGGACGTGATTCTTTAACCCAACAACATCCTTTGGCATGGATCTGTATACTGATATTTATCTAACTACTGATATATGTAGTTGATATAGATCAATATCTATTTATATGGCAATATTCAAAATACTCCGCCATTTCATCATAAAGGTGAGAAGTAATTTTTTGGTGATAACTTTTTTTTTTTTTTTAAATGAGCTGCCCTTTATTTCTGTTATCTTTGGAAACTTCCTAATGCAGCGATTCGGTGGCATTTATGTGCCAGCACAATGGATTTGTGCAATTCTTGGTGCTTCTGTAAATCCTTCTGCCTTTTGTTCAGCTGTTATCTCAAGTATGGTGCTTGTTGGAGCTGGAAGTGGTCCTGGAGTGCCTCCACATCCTTCAGTGAGCTTCATTTTCAGCATGACAGTTCTCAGGCTGCTCCTGCCACCTGCAGCACTGCATTAGGAGAAGGATCCCTTGATTTCCTCAGGTTTTGTTCTCAAGCTCTTGAGCTCCTCTAGGATAGAAGTACCTTGTCCTTAACGCTGGTGTAATTCCCGAGTTCTCAAAAGGTATTTTCTGCAGCTATTTTGGGGCTGGAAGATGCTCCTTGGTGTGAATTCCTTTGGCAACATCGCTTACACTTTATATCCTTCATTTTTAACAGCTTCAAAAATGTTTTTATTGTAAGTGCTGCTGATTTTCAGGCTCTATAAGTGAAATTTTAGCTGCAAACTAAAATATAAATAGCTGGGCATGTGATTGTAGAGCTAAAAGGGAGATCCTGAGTCCATTTAGAGTTTCTGCAGCCGTCTCTGTGCTTGCTGGCTCTGCTCTGCATCACTGTGGGATTTGACAGTGATCTGTGTGTTCGGGACATCAACTCCAGATTTGTTTCCAGTCGGATTTCCAGAGGCTGAACTGCTCTGTGTCCACCTGTGAGAAGCAAATCCAACCAGTAAGGCTGAAAAATCTGATATTTTGGCCGTTCATGTGAAGAGAATTGCTGTGTTGGTGAGGGATGCTGTGTCTGAAGATGATGTTGGAGCCTGGAATTAATCCAGGAAAACCTGAAGGGGCTGTCAATGTAATTCTATCAGTTTTATAAAAGACTGATTTTTCTTGGTGTTTGAGACAGGGCTGTCCCACCTCTGGCCACTGACTACTTCATTAGTCATTAGAAGCAGCAAAACAACATGTCGCAAGGATTTGTTTCCCTGCAGGACTCAAAACACTCAGGATACACCAGGCTCTTCCTTAGTCTCTGCCTTTTTGTTAATCCTTCCCATTCACTGACTGTTCTCATTAGTCATATAGGGAATGTGGGAGCAGCAAATTAAATTAAACAGGTGCTACCATTGCAGCCTGAGAGACAATCCAGCAAATCCCTTTGTTTCTTTAAATTTTATTTTGCATATTATTATTTTGTTGGTTTCTGGCAAAAAAAAAAGCCAAGGGAGCAGCTGGAGGATCTCATTCTCTGTGTAGGGGCATGTTTTGGGAGAAAAGAAGTGCTTCTAGAAGTCAAGATTCAGTGACTCAAATGTGAAGCTCAAGAAAGAGGAACAGTCCAGGGCAGGATCTTCTTTGCACCATTTATTTTGGTTTCCCAGCATCATGCAGAAATGCTGTGACGGAAGTGAAGATGGAAGTCACTTCTCCCATGTAGCTGCCTCAATCAAGACCTCACCAAGCCTTCTTGTAGTTCCTTTATTTAATTTTCATTTCTTTGGCACCACAGATGATGGATCTGTGCCTTTGGTAGTATCTCCAGCTGGTGAGGCAGGAATCATGCAGGCAGGAGTTTCATTCACTGCATAGCCCAGGTTAATTCCGTGGATGCTGACTCATTCCCTGCACAGAAAGTGCTTTGACCTCAAGGGAAAGGATAAGTGATCCTGTGGTTATTCACATCCTAGTTCAGATCCTCCTTCGTCAGAAATGTTTGTAACATTTTAGGAGTAACTAGTTTCACAACAGCTTTTCTTGTAATTTTTTTTTAGTTGTTTTTTTTGGTTTTGGTTTTTTTGTGGAGGTGGGTTTTTTGTTTGTTTGTTTATTTGTTTTGTTGGGTTTTTGGGGGGTTTTTGTGGTTTGTTTGTTGGTTGTGCATTTTTTTTTCTTCCCATTTTCATTTTGTCTCAGCTGAAAGGTCTGGTAGAAGCTGAGAGATTTCCACAGGAGATGCATCAGCAAGGGTGTGATGTGTAGCAACATCCTCACACACCTCCAGTTTCTAGAAGAAGAGGAGCCACTGAGTGATTGTCATACTGTAGGGAAATACCAAAATCTCAAGACGAGGTGATTCCAGGCTCTGGAAGGGATTATTGTCCACTGAGGTGCTTTATGTATCCATGGACTTCTTAATATCAGTGTCTAACTAAAATATGGGGGAACCAAGCCCATCTCTGAGAGGAGGAAACACCTCTGGTGTCCAGCAAGGAGCTCCCAGGTGCCAAACTGAAACTCAAGTGTCATCCTCCACTATAGAAATGAACAGACAAGGAGGTGACAGAGTTACTTAAAAGTGCTGAATAAAACTGAAAGACACAGGGAAAACCAGTGTGATATGACTAGTCTCAAATTTTTCAGGCCATGGAACAAGCTGTTGAGCTCAGGAACAACTTAGAGAACACTTGGAACCTGTTTTGTTCCAGTGTGGGCAACTGTGGGTGTTTGGGAACAATTTACATAGGGTGAGCTGTGTCACTGCTTCCTTTGTGTTCTGGGAATCCCCCTTGGAGGCTGAGTAGGCATCTCTAGCTGTACAGGCATCTTTACTTCCAGAAATATTCCTTTCTGCTTGAGGCAGGATGGTTGACACTGACCAAGGGTTGACACTTCTTTTATTATGGCTCTTGATAATTACAGCCAAACTCCAGTTTACAAATCTCACTTGGATTGGAGGCATCGAGGAGGTTTAACTCAAAATCACTTGGAATTTCAGGAAATGGAAGGACACTAAAGTTTTAGGTTCACTCACATTTGCCTTGAGCTCTGAGCAAGACAAAGCAGGTTTAGCAAAGAAGAATTTTTGTCTTTCAAAGGAATAGGGACCAAATGGAAAATTTTAGGGGGAGAAGAAAGTACCCCCCAAAACAGTCAAATGTGTCATTGGGATGTTGCTGCCATTGCCTGCACGTCTTTGCTGTTGGTGCCTGTGGGGTTTTGTTTCGGCTCAGTGCCAGGTCCAGCAGGGTCCTGTGTTGCTGCAGAGCTTCTGGGAATGTGTCTCCACTTCTGCTTTCATTTTCTGTTCTAATTTAAATTGCCTCACTGCTTAGGTGCCTCAGTCCAAATAAACTGCTCTGAAATTCAGCCAAAATACTTTTCTTCTGTATGTGGACAATTCTGGAGTGCTAATGGGTATTTTTTCCTCCCATCCAAGCTTATCATCCTTTAAGAAGTAAATTTGAATTGTGATTACAAATCAAGTTGAAGACATCCCTGCTCATTGCAGGAGGGTTGGACTGGATGACCTTCAAAGGTCTCTTCCAAAACAAACTATTCCAAGATCTTTGTAATGCTTCCAAGTCTCACTTTTCCTGTGATAGAACTTTCATTCTTTTGGATGAAAATAATTTTAGAGAGATTTTGCACCTTGTACCTTCCCCACACCAATACCTGGGTTCATAAATCTATGTTTTGGGTACCACCGCCTCCTGCCACTTGCACACAAGGTTCTTTGAGAGGAGCCCACATAGGTAATTAAGTGACAATAATTATGTTTCTCTCCCATCAGCAAACAGTGGGAAGAGAAAAACACGATGAGCATGGAAAAGGAAGATGATAAAAGGACAGGGTTAAGTGTTATGCAGATTCTGAAAGGAGCTGACATGTGCAATGGTTCAGTGATAACCAAGAAGTTGAACTTCCACCTGGGTATTCCACCTGTGTGTAGCTGGCACAGAAGTGTCAGTCTGGGGTCAATTTTGGTGTCACTGAGGTGTTATTTGGGGTACCAGCAGCACAAGGCTGTTGGCTGCTGCAGGAGAAACATCCAGAGAGCTCTTGTGCCCATAGATTCAGATTAAGCAGTGAAGTGTGTTTAGATTGGCAGCTTTTTAATCAGATTTTCTAAGTTTATCTATACCTGGAATTACTGCCCTGCACAGTGTGTGTTGGGAGGTGCCGGTGGATGGATAAATCCAGGCTGTCCTGAGAACCAAACCCAGAGGATTGGGAATGGGGAGAGCGTTTCCCTGTTTCTCTAGTCCCTTGCCAGGTTAGGGAATGTTATAATAAACTCAGTGAACTTTGCTTCCAGAATTGCCCCTTTAGCAGCCTCAATGCTGATACTGATCCCTGTTTTTTCCAAATCATTCGGTATTTGGCAAAGTCTGCACATGATTTCAGGCTTTAGCTGTCACAGATTATTTATGCCGGGTTCGGATGCTTCCAGTGGACAGTTTGTTTTGGATTTTTGCCACGTGCTGCTAATGCTGTCCCTGAAAATGAACATATTGAGGCTGGTCTTCCTGAATGTGTATTAAACTGTGATCATATAGCAAACACATAGAATGTAAAAATCAACCGGTATTTACATGTTTAGTGTTTGTACAAAGCCTAATTGGCAATCAAAGTTTTAGTCTTTTTCTGCCAACCTGCTAATAATCTGATGATTATTGTCAGTTTTATCAGGACCCCCTGAGCCTTCCCCTTGGAAATAGTAATTGATTTTGTTATGTAGGAGAGCCCAAGTAATATAATTAATTTGTAACTATGTTTGGAGATTGTGCTTTTTTATGTTGGAAATACAATTTTGTTAGTGTAGTAAAATTGAGCAAAGTCAGAATTCAGGATTAATTTGAGAAGGATCTTCATTCAAACATAGAAAATGGAAAAGGGTATAGAAAATATTAGGCTGAAAGTATATGGTCAGAGGGCTGGAGCCCCTCTGCTCTGGAGCCAGGCTGCAAGAGCTGGGGGTATTCACCTGGAGAAGAGAAGACTCCAGGGAAACCTCAGAGCCCCTTCCAGGGCCTAAAGGGGCTCCAGGAGAGCTGGAGAGGGACTTGGGACAAGGGATGGAGGGACAGGGCAAGGAGGAATGGTTTTCCATTGCCAGAGGGCAGGGTTAGATGGCATATTGGGGAGAAATTCCTCCCTGTGAGGGTGGTGTGACCCTGGCACAGGGTGCCCAGAGCAGCTGTGGCTGCCCCTGGATCCCTGGAAGTGTCCAAGGCCAGGCTGGACGAGCCTTGGAGCACCCTGGGATAGTGGAAGGTGTCCCTGCCTGTGGCAGGGAGTGAGACTGGATGAGCTCTAAAACCTTTTCCAACTCACACCATTCCATGATTCTGTATTGAATCAAAATGCCACAAATGTTTCCTTTCATAGGTGTGCAGAGTCCATGAATTTTTGGCCAGAGTGTTCCCAGGAGTTTGCAACAGGCAAAATGTACAAATGACTGAAGTGTAACATCATTTTTGTATGTTCACCTGTAAATGTAAGTATGTAGCGACATGAAAGGCCTTTAATTAAAATAGTGCCTAGAGCAAATATTAATGGGTGGCAAAATACAAACTTTGTGTTCGTTCTTTTCACATTCCCATTTGATTTTTTATGTCTAAATGCAAACCCATAAATTTTTCAAGTCATATAGTAGCTAATACAACAGCCTGCTGAAATGGTGATCATTAGGAGAACTTTTTTCCCTGATAGATGCTAGTTACCTTAGGATGGCTATTTCAGTGCATTACTTTCTCCAAAATGCTTCCAAAAAGCTGACTGAAGAGATAAGGTGTGTTGGATGCTGAGCCAGGGTCAGGCTCATGTGCAGCAGGGCATGGGAGACCACAACCAATTAACTCATTAACATTGCTTTGACTTCTCTCAGTACTCTGAGCCATGTTTGGAGTTGTTACCAGTAAATCCCGCGGCACCCCTGGGATTTACAAGGCTTGAATTAACGCCCCTTTGCTTTCTGATCTCAGAAGCTTCTGGTCTTTGAGTGGTTTTGTGGGGAGGACTTGGCTCTTCTACGTCCCCAGAGTTGCTGAGGCTTTTAGCATCTCCGTGGGGTTCACAACCCTGCTGGATTCAAGTTGTTTGGATGCAGAAGGCACAGATGTTTGTTGTTACACCAATTCCATGCAGAGTAGACATCTCTAGAGATGTTTGGGTGGGTGGGGTGGAGTGGCCTGCTGCTTTGTAGTGTATTTACTAAGTGTGCAGGAAGGAGGAGGGTAGGTCAGTTTGCTCAAGGTAACCAACTTAAAGTCCTGTTTGCACTTCTCACGTGAATCAGCAGTCTTGGATACGCTCTGATAACATCAATAAAAGTAGCCAGCCCTCTTGGCCTGAGCTTTGAAGTAAAATCTGGGTGAGGAGTTATCGAGCTTAAGTGTAGTGAGGGGTTTGTTCCCTCTTTCTTGATGAAAACCTGGTGCTGGAGTTGCAGAGCTGCACAAAGCAAGCCCAACCCAGCACTTCCCTGACATCATCCCTGTTGCATCTGTGCCTGTAGTAAAGCCATAGGAAAGCAGCTGGAACATTTCCCGGTGCATAATATATGTCCTGCTACCAAGCAATGTGCCGTGAATCCCTGCCAGATGTATTTCACTGGGACATATTAATTTCTGTGCTTTGAAGTGCGCGTGGCTGGGGATAATATACTTAATGAAATATTGGAGCGAGAAACAATACAGCATAAAATAGTGCTGTTCATTTGAGGGCCTCAGAAATGAAACAATTCTCCAAATCCCAGCCTTGGAGTGGATGTAGAAGATGAGGTTGGCTGTACTTAGACTGAAGGTCCTGGATCTGGAAACTTGGGGGAAACTGCAGAAGCAGGGTGACCAGTGAAATGCTTTCGCTGAAAACTCTTCCCAGCATCAAATATCTGAACTTCCCTAAACCTGTTGTGGATTTTGACTTCATGTTTTTTGACCCTTCTTGAGCATTTTGTTGATGCTGTGAGGGAACTGTCATAGTTGTGAGGTCTCGCTCCAGTGGGGCAGTGCTCAGCGAAAAGCTCAACATTACAAATAACGTTAGGATGTGCATCATGTAAACTTGAATCTGTATAAAGTGTCACTGCCACCTGATCACTGAGATCATGGTTCTGAGGGTCCTGCTTTTCTCCCTAATTCCCTTTTGTCTCTCTATCAGAGTAACTCTTAATCTCTTGCAGGGCAATTTGGAGTTACTTAGAACTGATGGAGTACTGAGGCCCTTTACCTCTGGATTTGCTTTTATTTGGGGCTGCTGGTGGTGTGTTGTCTTCTTGTAGTGGTGAAGTTTGAGAAATCAGCTGCACATTTGATGTTTCAGTGCCAGAGATATGGGTTTGTTTGGTTTTAACTAGTACAAGAGAAATAAAAAATGCAACGTACAAAGGAGTTGGTTGCAGTAACTCATATCCAGTGTGAGATATGGACATCTCTGAAAAAGGGTGATTTGGTAGGGGAAAAAATGCTGCTGAATAAATTATCGTGGGTTCAAAATCTCCTGGACAGGAAGGAAAGGAGTTTATCTCCTCTTCACTGGCACAGGACCATGGAAAAATGTATTTGTGGCAAGGGCTGGGTGTGCAGGGGAAGGTGATGGTCATTTTGTTTTAGCAGCTAAAATTTGTGGGTGCTGAGTACTACGCACCCATGAGATTGATTCAGGAGGTTGTCTGGTATGTTGCTCACAAAATTTTTACTAAAAATCAGAGGATCCTTCTGATGCTTCAGATTGGGGGCAAAATTAGCAAAAACTTGAGGGGCTGTGGGAGTTACATCTAGGTAGGGGGAGCCTGTTGTGTGTGTAGTGTTTGGATGTTGAATACCTTTATCTGCCACAGCTTTGGGATATTTGTAGGATAACACCTAACCTGGTTTTATTTTGGTTTTCGTCAGCCTTGCTAACATGATGACCTGACAAGATACAGCACAGTCCTGACTATGCGGCACAGGGACTGATGGGAAAGGATCCAATATGAGTGTAAATGATGTTGGAGGCAGACGACGCTTTGAGGATAGCGAGTACACGCTGCACATTTACCCCGGGAGCATCGCAGAGGGGACGATCTACTGCCCCATCACCGCCAGGAAAACATCCACGGCCGCTGAGGTCATCGATTCACTCATCAACAAACTCCAGCTCGAGAAAACAAAATGTTACGTGTTGGCCGAGGTGAAGGAGTTTGGAGGGGAGGAATGGATCCTCAACCCCACGGACTGCCCGGTGCAGCGCATGATGCTGTGGCCGCGCATGGCGCTGGAGAACCGCATCAGCAGCGAGGATTATCGTTTCCTGCTGCGGGAGAAGAACCTGGACGGCTCCATCCACTACGGGAGCCTCCAGTCCTGGCTGCGGGTGACGGAGGAGCGGCGCAGGATGGTGGAGAGGGGCTTCCTCCCCCAGCCCCAGCAGAAGGACTACGATGACTTGTGCGGTCTGCCGGACCTGAACGAGAAAACGCTCCTGGAAAACCTCAGAAACCGCTTCAAGCAGGAAAAAATCTACACCTACGTTGGCAGCATCCTCATTGTTATTAATCCCTTCAAGTTCCTACCTATTTATAACCCCAAGTATGTCAAGATGTACGATAACCATCAGCTGGGGAAGCTGGAGCCCCACATTTACGCTGTGGCAGATGTGGCTTACCATGCTATGCTCCAGAGGAAGAAGAACCAGTGCATTGTGATTTCGGGAGAGAGCGGCTCAGGAAAGACACAGAGCACCAACTTTCTGATTCATCACCTCACCGCCCTCAGCCAGAAGGGATTTGCCAGTGGAGTAGAACAGATTATTCTTGGAGCTGGCCCAGTGCTTGAGGTAAGATGGAAACGATAGTAGTGTGGAAATGTTTTAACAGGGAAAAAAACCCCAAACCTGAGTAGCTGGGGTTTTATTGTGACACTTACTCTAGGCTTATCTGCTAAATACTGATAGTAAAATGACAACAGTGTTAGCAGTGAGAGAAGGTTGTGTTCCCACCTATAGAATCCTACCTGCTTCCAAGAAAAGAGGATAAAAATAAAAGTACAGCAGATGGCTTGCTGCCAAATTTATTAATGCTTTGTTTTCTTTCAAGTGTTTCTTAATGCTGGTTTATCTCAGTGGTTTCTCAGTGGGAAAATGGAAATGAGAATTATGAGTAGCCATTCTCTAGAATTTTGAAAAGAAAATTCATTGCATGGAATGTATTGATAATGTTGTATTTATGGAGTTTCTGTGCACTCAACTTCTTTGAGCTGGAGAAGAAATCAAAGGTAACTTTCACGGTCAAATTTGTGTTTTCTAACCATGAGTGCTTGATTTGGCCACTTATTGGTTACTTTATGAGGACTCTTCCTGTGTATTAGAGGTTAGATAAACTGGACCATCAACTTTTCAGGTATGAAACTCTGAAGTGGAATACCAGCATTCATTAATTAATTAGTCTTGAGTTTGCCCCGTAGTCTTTCAGATGGTTTTCCTTGGAATTGCCAGCTTTGCTGGTTAGAATTTTGTTAGTTAAACCCCATCTGCACGTGGATGATGTGTCAGCTTCAGCCAGGCCATTGTCCAAGCCTTGATGCATGGAGGTGGTTTGGTGGCTGCATCCTCTCCTCTCCCTGTCCCTCTCCCTCTCCTCTGTTGATGAGAAAACATCAGACCAGGCTCCCGTAGTCTGCAATTAATGGTGGTTACTGCGGTGACCCACATTGGTGACCACATTAATTTCAGAAGACTGGTGTGAAGACTATTGCATTCCACCTCCAGTCCTGTTATTCCACCTGCAATCCTGTTATTTATCTGAAACACTTCCATGCTGTTGCTTAATGTGTCATGTTGGACCAAGGTCATTTTATAGTTCTCTTTAGCAGTGTCAGAGGGAGCATCTCTGTCTAGGTCAGATTTCCAGAGGTGAAGAAGAGAGATCTCCATGAAAGGGAAGGTAGAAGGAAGTTTAGGGAATTGTGGTTTTTTTCTTAGATTCTACTTTTCTCAGGAATAGGTTGTCTGCTTGTTTGGTTCTTGGATGGAGAGAGCCATCACAAATGGTTTGCTGGGAATCCTGTTCTGGTGGTGGCCACTCAGTTCTTTTGGGGACCATTCACAGAATGGTTTGGATTGGAAGAGATCATCCCATTCCATCTCCTGCCATGGGCAGCAACACCTTCCTCTATCTCAGGTTGCTCCAAGCCCTGTCCAACCTTGCCTGGAACACTTCCAGGAATGGGGCTTGGAGCTTCTCTGGGCAACCTGTGCCAGGGCCTCCCCACTGTCACAGGGAAGAATTCCTAATTTTTAATCTTCTTTTCCTTTAAAAAGCACCTTTGTAGTTCCCCTTCTTGGTTCTCTTTCCACTAGATGAGGTTGTTTAAAGCCCCAGTGTCTGGCGAGTTGTGTGTGTTGGGATGAGGTGGAGGGCAGGGATGCACTCCAGCCTTTTGTTTTCCTTTCGCAAGATCTGCAGCTGTTTTTGAGGGAAAAAAATCCTGAATCATATCTGTTATATTTTTTTTTGCTGTTGGAACAGAAGTTTGCATTCCTTCACTCCAGCAGCTGGACGGCTGCTGTTGTGCTTTGTCTACTTCCAGGCCTCTTGGAAAAAGTGGGAGTAATCCAGAATTTCTTCTGCTCTGCTAGCACCAGTCCCTAATAGTCACAAATCAGGCAGCCTGAAAGATAAAGTGGCTATATTTCTGCTTTTCCTTCTCTTCCTAGAATTTCCCAAGAAAGGGATCTTCAGAACAGAGCTTTGGGTTGCATTACTCTGCAAACCGTTTGCAGATTTGACCTTTTGAGTTGTGGTTGGAATAAATTGAATAAACTCTGGAAGTTCTGATGCCAAACTTTTGGGGATTTTTTTTCTTCTTTTCCTTTGTTCTTCTTCTTTCTTCCAGACACCTTCTTCATCCCCTTTGCTTTCCCTTTACATGTTTAAGATCAGACTGTATTCAGCTCAGGTTTGTCTTTCAGAGGCAGTGGCACAGCTCTTTGTGCTGCGACTTCTGATTTAGGGAATGGAGCAACCATCAGCTCACTTGGACCTGTTGATCTCTTTCTCTGCTTGAAAAGTGTCTCTGGCAGAACAAGTGCATGGAACCTCCTGTTCCTGGGAATGCCTTTGCTGTCATGCTCACACGGCAGGAGCGGAAGTGGAGCAAAATTAAGATTTCTTTTTTTTCCCACAGCTTCTCTGTTTTCCTAATTTACCTTTCTTGAGCAGCTTCAGGCTATTGTTTGGGATTTTTTTGTTGTTGCACACGATTCCTGAATCTTGTCCAAATTGGACTTTTGTGGACGGCTGTCAAGACAAGCTGTTACTGCCCTCTAAACACGGTGACATCATTCACTAGTTGCACGTAGCTTGAGGTGTGTACTGAGACCAGGTGTATCCTTTTTGATCTAAATCCTACGGATTTTCTTTTTCCTGGGCTGGGATTTAACAGGAAAATTTTGTTGTAGTGGTGCTCCTTGGAATGATTGCAATATGCTCCTTTTGGTGATACATGATATTTTAAAATATTTGCATATTTATATATTATTTTTCATAAATTATATTCTTAAGTACCCTACTAATTTTTTCCAATAACAAGATTCCAATTTTTTTAAAATCATGTGATTTTTTAATATTTTTCCTCAGTTTCCCCCCCTAAAGCACATTTTGCCATATAAGAACTTGCTTCTTCAGCAGAGCTGAGCTTAGAAAAATTTTGCACTCTTAACCTGCAAGACTGAGCTTCTCAAAATCCATCATTTTCTGCAGTTAATTGAGGAAGAGTTCCACGTGCTGCAATTCCATTCTGTTTCTGATTAACTCCATGCAGTACTTGAGGTGAAAACTGCTACTGCTCAGCTGGATGCTCCATCAGGAACCCAGAGTGCCACATCTCAACAAGACATTGAGGGGCTGGAGCATGTGCAGAGAAGGGTCTGGAGCACCGGGAGTGGTTAAGGGAGACTGGGGGGCTCAGCCTGGAGAAAAGGAGGTTCAGGGGGAACCTTCTGGCTCTGCACAACTCCCTGACAGGAGGGGGCAGTCAGCTGGAGGTCAGGCTCTGCTCCCAGGGAACAAGGGAGAGGACAAAAGGAAATGGCCTCAAGATGTGCCAGGGGAGGTTTAGGTTGGAAAAATTTCTTTATTGAAAAAGATGTGGCTGCCCCATCCCTGGAAGCATTCAAGGTTATGTTGGAGAGGTTGCACCACCAGGTCTAGTGGAAGGTGTTCCTGCCCAGGACAGGGGGCTGGATTAAATGACCTTTGAAGTTCCCTTCCAATCCAAATCATGCCATGATTCAATTTGTGCTCTACCTGGAGAGCTGTGTTTTATCCCTGCAGGGATATTTTATCCCAGATCTAGGGAACTTGTTGATGTGAACTTGGAACGGTGTTTTAAAGCCGTTTTCTCTTTAATTAGATTAGCTAGAAACATCCAGATGAACTTTATGTTGGAATCCCAGCTTGTTTTTATGGACTGTAACCCTTAGATGTGGGATGTGGATGGGATCATCAGCTTGTACTGCTGCATGGTACAGTCTGTGGGCATCCTCCTCCATTCTCCTGAACCACGCTTCAGCTTTCTGGGGAGCTCTGAATGCAAGTTAATTTATAACGTCTTGCTAATTTCTTTTTCAATTCTGCATAAAAGAATTTTCCTACTGCAAAAGTAGGAAATTCTTCCCTGGCTCAGGTATGCCCAAATGTCCTCAGACAAGTATTGGATGAACCTTGATCTAAAGGAGTCTGCACCAGATTATTTTACCATCGGTCCCTTTCTCAGCATCTCATTTGTCACAGAAGTACAGCTATGGCAGCTACACACAGCAGATGCGTTGTCTGAGCAGCTGTTTATTTGCCTTTTCAAACATCCCAGTGGGGATCTCTCAGTTGCTTTTAAAAA